>VWZP01001440.1:5613423-5644686 GCA_013396995.1 Dicaeum eximium | reverse complement strand
AAAAAAAAAAAAAAAAAAAAAAAAAACAAAAAAAAAAAAAAAAAAAAAAAAAAAAAAAAAAAAAAAAAAAAAAAAAAAAAAAAAGGAAAAAAAAACCTCCCCAATGATACAAATGTGCAGAGGTCCAGAGCACACAAACTCCTTGGAAAGACTGAAAGAGCTGAGGTTATTTCATGCGTGAGGACCATGGAAAGACACGCAAAGGGTTTTCAAACAAATTCATGAAAGGGTAGCTTCAAACTTGCAGATTCCTGTTTAAATTTCTGTAAATGAGATACAATTTTAGGAAAACACATTTACAAGCAATGCATTAATGAAGTGCTGGAACAGATGACACTGCAAGGGCTGTGGCCATCTCCTTGCTGGAGCTGCCAGGTAAAATACAAGAGTCACTGTCTCCACTATGAAGTAGCAGATAAACTGGGCAAGGGCAACTTCTTGAGGTCCATATTTTCTATGATTTGTTTTGCACACAACATGCTCCCAACTTTGGCAAGCAGCATTTCAGAAGGTGATCTGCCAGTGATGAACAATAAGCCACACCAGCGTCGCCTGTCTGAAGCACTGGGCTCTCGTGTGCCTCTGGTGAGATAAAACATGAGGGTCCCCCTTTGCAACATCCAGCTGTGAAACATCAGACACTTGAGAGCATCATCCTTGTGACAATTCTGAACTACAACTAAAGCATCCCAGGAGTCTCTTCATCAATATGTGTTTCCTTTAAAATATCCTCATAATTCATTTAGCAGTGGTGGGAGCAAATGGTTTAAACATGCAAAGGGTCATTTTAGGTAACTCTCCAAAGGGTACTCTCCATCACCTGCAAGTTTTGAGAAATATCTATTACAGATATCCTTTAAACTTGGTAATGAGCCATATTTAATAGGTTGTGGGGTTTTTATGTAAGTAAATTTGAAACAGATTCTCCAAGTAATGAAACAAAGTTGGCGAGCTAGAATTTCACCATGTGGCTGAGCGCTGGCATCACAAGTACGTGGGGGTGCTCAGGGCCCTGCCTCTGTCCCAGGCATTTGGCAAAAAGCCTCTATTCTGTTTCTACTGCCACATGAGGCATTTATGTTCAAAGAATTCAAACGTTTCCTGTTCCTGCCCATCCATTTATCATTTTTCTCAATGAAAACCTAACAAAGATTTTAACAAGCACATAGTTATTTCAGGTATCTCAGTTTTAGGCACCAGCTAGAAACAAAAGATACAAGAACCTGAAATATACATTACTCATTCCGGCACTTGAATCTCAAATTAAATCTGACTAACCAAAGGGCAAGTTTAAGTGCATACTTGAATAAAAACATCAGGAATAATTCTGGACAGGACTGTATAGGACTGTCTCTGCCATGATGTATCTATAATCTGCTTTTCCCTTAGGTATGCCCTAGGCACAGTTAGAACCAAATAGTACTTTACTGAATTTTGCAGCTCTGATTATCCTGTGCTTTATCAACCTTTGCTCTTCTAGATTTCCCAGTCTGCAAAATTAATTATAATTAATTGGCCAGCATGTGTGAGCATTGCTGCCCTTCACTGTCTCAGAAAGGACTGCCCAAACATGTACTAGGGTCTGCTATAAGCCAATAACCACAGACAAATGTGAACAGATGCTGCTTGCAGAGGGCTTGTGCTCTTGGAACTGGAGAACAATGCTCCATCCTTGCTGCCCTTTTGGAATTTGGCTTATCTCTTATTGCAGATAAGAGATCTTCTATTTAGACAGAGAGAAAGGTAGAAAGACAGAAAGACAGATAGACAGATAGATATTGAAGGACTGATTTTTAAATTATTACTATTATTATCATTAATCATAGTTGATCTGCTATATTTATTCACATTATTGTTGGTGGAATACCACAGACAACCCCCAAGCATGTAATAAATAAATGCCTCCAACCATCCAACTGGTAGGCAGCAACAAACTACACCAAGTTTTAAAGCAGATGTGCAGAGAGTTTACAAGGGAAAATCTATGGTGCAAAATTGTATTGCTACAGTAAAGCACTTGAGTGAAAAAGACTTAGATTCAGCCTTGAAGCAACACTTAACATTTTTACTCTACAGAGCCAGATATCTGTCCTCGAGTATTTTTGCCTCTCTCATCTAGATTATAACTCACACAGAATAAAAACTGTCACCATCAACATAAAAAGATCCCTTGACTGTTGACCTGATTTTTTTCGTCCCCTAGAAAACAACCATTGGAAACTCTGATTAAATGGGACATGCAAGAACTTACTCTCTTCTCCCCAGCGGTGACAAAAATAGCTTTTCTGAGCAAGCACGTCAAGAGTAAACACAAGCTGCTACAATAAAAGAGAAAGTTCGATTTCATAATTCTTCCTTGTGCAAGGAAGCCTTTTAAAGAGAATATGAGGCACGACCCTAGACAAAGCAGGGGAAGTCCCATGGCAGCCACACAATAAATGGCAGCACCATTAACATTAGGTCATAACCTCCGTGTCGCTGAGCCTTTGTGCGCGCTGAGCCTGGTGCGCTCAGAGCTGCCAACAGCTGTTCCAGGGCAACACATGGCCAAAGAGAAAAGCAGCAGCCAGCAAGGGGTTAAAACCTTGCAGCACCCCTTGAACTTGCTATTATCTTCCTGCCAGCTCCTCCAGACCTGTCCAAAAACATGGGCGGATGATGTAGGTCTCTGAATTCTATGTAACCATGCCAGGTGCTTTCCTTTCCCGTATAAAATAGACTTTCCTTTCCTGTGTTGCTTTTAAAATGGTCACTAGTTTCTAGCACTTTTGTCAGAAATGAATCATCCAAACTTATGCAAAGAAACCATCAGTTTTACACTGAGATTATCTGTTCTTGTATTCTGACTTACTGAGATTCTCTTTTTCAAATTAAGAAAAAAATGCATTTATAAATCCAAAACTTTTAATTCCTCCATTCAAAACAGCAAACAACAGACCAGCATGCTGCTTCACGCTCCAATAACAAGTTTATCTCAAACATCAGATGTGTCATAGACATTATCTTTACAACCTTTTTTTTCAGTAACAAGAGCAAGCATTCTTTGCTCTCATGGCTTTTCTCAAGGTGCTGGTAACACATTATTTCTGAATAGAACATATTCCTGAAGTCCAAGCATTGCATATAATAAAAAGATGCAGCTTTTTTTTTTTTTTTTTTTTACCATCTTGTGGCTACTGCCAAAAAGCATAAAACTATCTTCCTGTTAGGAGTTCATACTTATTCCTGAGAAACAACATGCACTGGACAGAGCTGATAAATAATTCAATAGGGAAATACTCTTTTCCTACAATTAGGAGAACATGCACTCAGAATGAGAAGTACAGGAAAAAAAACAGAAGAAAGGACACAGTTGTGCTGGAAACTAATTCTTCAGGATGTCATGACAGCATTGACAGGGTAAAACACCTTCCTTCATAATACAGTTCTGCATCCTGATGGACTGCAGGGAAACTTACACCAACAGGCCTTGGTAAACTGGAGTGACATAAAACAAAAAGTACAACTGCATGGATTTCTCTAATTACCAAAGCCAGGTCTGTACCCAGTTTTCCTTCATGAGCAACTGCTGCTCAGGGGTGGGATTTTATACCAATACAGCTATAAATGCAGCCTCCCAGAGTAAGCCCTGCTAGGGCATCACGGGGTGATTACAGTGCTCACTCTGTCCATGCAGACGGAATTTCCCCTGAGCATCAACCTTTTCAGGGAAATGCACCTCTAACTATCCAATCTGCAGCTCCATTAGGGAGTGATGGATTGCTTCAGTAGCACTGGTGCTGTTACAAGTGGTACAGCTCTCCAAGGGAGAAGGCCTTAGAAACCTACCTTGGGTGTCTGGCAAACTCAGATGATGTGTCCTGCACAGGAAGGAGCCATAATCAGAGTTTGCTGCTGAAACACCCCAGACTGAGGTTACTGTTGCTCTGCAGAGCATAACATCAGCAACAAACACAGCCAGTAAAGATTGCTGTGGACTTGAGACAAAACAGAAACTTTTTTAAAATTTAAAAGAAAAGGGCAAGAAAAAAGCAACTCCCATCAACCTTGCGTTCATCAAACATAACAGCTGTTTGGTTTTCCATCAAGATCTAGCCTTAATCTGATAAAATCAGGTCTCTTGCTTTATGAAACAGGCCTGGCACAAGCCTCCCTGCCCTGTTCCATGGACAGGACAAGGTTCAAGACTTCATAGCTCTTCAGTCATTCACTGCTTTCCAAATAAGCTTGCCATTAATTCCCCCATCCTCTCCCTTGAGTCCTACATACAAGCTGCACAGCCATTAGTAACTATTAACTGAGTCTAATCAAATACTTCAGCTGAGTTTGAATGTTGCTATTCAGTTTGGGATGTTTAAACATAATTACAGGCAGCAAGACTTTTTGACATGACAAATATTTTTTAATAACATTACCAGAATAGTTAGTTCTGTTTTCACTGTGAAAGCAAACAGAGCAATTCCAGCTGGAAAGTTAACATTTATACTTGCAGTAGGGTAAAAAAGACAGACTCTGGCAGCCATGCAGTCAAGGAAACTGCTTCCACTAACAAGGGAGAGATGGTGCTTCCAGGGACACTCTCCTACCGCCAACTTTTCTGCAGTTCAGAGTAGTGAACTGTTAAAAACTTCATGTACTAATAGTTCATTCCTTCTATCATTTTCCCCCCAATTCCTTCACAATATCCTGCTTCTCACACACCCTTTGACATGTATCAGTTTGAGTTCTGATGAAAATTATTACTTCTTCAGAAAAGGAAACACAGAGTTATTCAACAAGGTAAATCTTCCAACACAAAGACGATGGCCTAATGCTGAGCACAGAAGGTTCAGAAGGAGGAAGGTGCATGCTAAAAACCTTTGCAATCAGAACCAACAACAATAGATTTTTTTTCACTTGGGCTTATTGTTTAAATTATTTTCTACTGTAAGGAGTCTAGGCGCCTTTCAAATGTAAATATTTTACAAGAGAGTACCATATGGGAGACCCAGCTGTTTGTTTTTATTAGGAAAAAAAATTAAATCCTTTCATTTTGTAAAGATTTTTTTTTTAAGCCTAACTCATAGTTAGATGCCAACATTTGAATTATCTTCATTCAAATGAATCCCTACATAGTTGCAGGAAGTGTTTAAAGTTGGGGTTTTGCAGTTGTTAAGCGCCTAAAGAAGTTGTAAAAGAAATCAAGACTGCAATATATTTATGCATCAGTATTTTCCCATGTTTGATATAAAAAATAAAACACATTGACTCTGTACAATTACTATAGGTGACACATTTAGAGTTCAATAAGGCACGGTGATACCTAAATAGGTAGATAAGCAGTATTAACTACAAAAATAAACCTACCTGGCTCAAAATCAGAGACCAGAAAAAGTTTCAGAGTAACAAATTTACCTGCCAAATTGTCTAATTTTGTTCACAGATAACTCAAACAAAACTTTGCAGATTTTCTCAAATGTGTTGCTGCTTAGAACAATTTGCCAAGAAATACTCATATAGTGAGTCAAGGCAAAATAAATTGCTTCTATACCATCATTAATGAATTGCATAAATTGCTTCTATAACATTTAAAGCTCAGTCTGCACTGGACACACCAAGAGCCATGACTAGGAACAGAGCACCCACATCCCCACATTTGTGCTCATGGGTCCCAGGAAGTTATTTGTTTTTAGGGAAAGAACTTGTTGTGCTGATCTCTAGGGACAAGTGAGAATATACATGTACATGTCTCACCTTTTTTTATCCTACTAACTCTTTGATTTTTATCCTCATACTTACCCCAAGAAAAAAAATAATTAAGTAATGAAGGAAGCATAATTCTGGAGAATGATGTGGAATGATTCTGGAGTGCTATACTTGTTCACACCATAGGAAAGACTGATATAAACAGAGGGACCTCACAGAAGGGGATATAAGATCCAGGCACCTGACAAGTGATGATCCTCCAGGATGCTCTTCCAGCAAACAGTTTTCAGTCTTCTCTGAAAAAAAATCCTAATTAAACTGTTTTGCAAACTTTTTTTGCTGGAGTTCTTTTGATTCCCCTATAAATCCATGTATAATTTTGAGCCCTACAACCTCCTGTGACAATGAATTCTCGAGTTTAATTATGTGTTGGGCAGGAAAGCTATTTCCTTCACTTCAATGCTTCTTTGCCATGGAACATGCCCTCAGACTTGGGAAATGTGTTGCACCCTACATAGTCAGCCAAGAGTAAAGGTTTTAATGTGAGGTCCAAAAGTGCAGAAGCTGAAAAGTGCTGGGAGGTTCATCTCCAAGGCTCAGGAATCAACTGCTGCCTGGGGATGTGCACCAGGGAGAGGTGGAGGGTGGAAAGCGGAAGAAAACATGGTTTTGGAAGAAACTTGCTTACACCCGAGAAAACATCAAATTTTTTGTTAGTTAGCACTGCCAGGTGAGCAGGGCTACATATCAGAAAACATCCACTGAATTGTCATTGAACTCCCCAGCTCCTCAGCACCCAAAGCCCTCAGCTTTGCAGCAGCTGCTGCACTGCAGCTGAACTCAGGAGCTGTTAATGGAAGGTAAACCCTGGCTCCCTTCCTCATATACCAGCCAAACCCTTCCTGCTCCTGGTCATGCTCCTGCTGCTTCTCTCATCCCAGGCCCCCTGGGGCTTATTTGATTCTCAGAAAACAAGAACCAGTGCCATGGTGTTGGGTGAGGGAGGCTGCTCTCCTCTTGAGGGTCCACACAATCCATACAGATGGAAGAGCAGGCTCCCCATCCCTGCTGCTCCAGGCCAGGGGCACAGGCTGCACTTCTCCCAGCAGCAGCTCTTTGCCTTTTTACTATTGTTTGTAACATTGCTTGCAGCAGCTGGAGCTTTCAACCAAACTTGAGCTGCCCACCTTACACACAATAAATACAACATCCACTCCAGACAGCTCAACATCTGAAATTATGTGACGAGCAGTGGCTGAGAGAATTCAGGCCAACATCCCCCTGTCCCAGGCTGGCAGCAGTACAGGCTGCCCAAGCTGCTGCAGGTGAGCAGGCTATGTGTTCTCCTATGGAAGGTTGTTATTTCCACAAATTTTTCCCATTTGGCACTCCCTGGAGGAGGCTGTAATTAAGCACAGCACTTCTGCACTTACCTGAAAGCCAGATACGTTATGGACTGACCACACAGTAAACATTCATTATATCCCTAAATATGACTGGCACTCTTGGGTCCTTCTCCCAAAATACACTTTTGCAGACCCTGCAGGAGAGCACATACCACAAAGCAATGACAGTTTGCCTGGGGTGTGTCTACATAAGAAAAATCTCACTGATGCTCATTTAGCTCTCCACATACTGTCTGGGATTTTATTTCCTCCCTCATGTAGGCAAATTGTTCCTACAGTACTAACACAGCACCCTCTTCTATGAACTAAAATCTCTTCCTGGGAGAAAGCTGAAACCCAAGTCACTTAGGCAGTACCTTTCCACCTCCTCCCACCTGCAATGCTATAAACCATTGCTATAGCCCATCCTGCATACTCTTCCTTATCACAGCACCCTCCCAGAGAACATCTGGAAGCTTTTCCTGAAGCAAGTGACAGTGGCAAAGCCTTCTGGTGACAAGCTGGTAAGGTCTAGTCACACTACAAACACTGCATCCTAACACTGATTTACAGTAACAGGAAGAAATCCACATGTTACAGCTTGTTTAGTAATACCACTGAAAAACCAGTCCACATGAGAGCCTTTGTCTTTTCAGTGGGTTTGTGTTTGAAATTCAGGAGTAGTATTCAGCACAGAAAAGGTTTTACAATATAAGGGAGAGGGATTTCTCTGGACCATTGGCAATGGAGGGGTTACTGATGTTCTAATGTGTGCTCCAGGCAAGAGCTGACTTTCTGACACTGTGCCCCAAACCATGTTGTTCTTATAATAAAATCATTCAGGCATCAGTTGTGAGGTGGAAGATTACACTGAAATAGTACTCCCCACACTGTATCTTTTTCATTTGCATCATTTACTGCTGGGCATCTGAAAAGAAAGGACGGCTTATGTAAGAGACTTACCCATGTCTGGGAATGTTTTTCATTTCTCCTTCAACACAGAATCTTTCTTCTTATAAAGGGAAAGCCAATGTTTTTTAAAAACTGGACTATACAAATTCAGACATTTCCTCTTTCTGGTTGATGTATTTCGTAAGCACAAGAGCAGTTATCACTTTAGCCCCATGTTCAGGTTGAGAAGTACAAATAATCTTTTAGATATTCATGAAAAAAAACCATCTGTGGAAAGGAAAGGTCTCCAGAATTATGTCCTTTGCCTACAAATAACGGATCTATTCATATTGACACAGAGACCCTCTAAATTTAGTGCACACAGGGGTGATGCAGGACCTTACAAGTCTGTTTCTCCTGCCAACACCACTGGGCTGCACATTTGAGGCTGTGTTTGAAGAGGCTGTCCCAGGTGTCCCCGACTGCTGTGGCTACCACTGCCCTGCTGCCATGGCACTGAAACTACCACTAGGCTTTGAGAGGCACCTGATGGCACAGGAACCCTTCTGAGAGCTACTGTGGGTGAATCTACACCTCAGACACAGAAGAGATCAGTATGTAACTAAACTGCACTCCTTAACCACTGAACTGACTGCCTTTGGGTATCAGCCTACTTCACTGAGCACACTCAGTTATTATTTCCCTTCAAAGGTGTCAGGCTCTATGCTAGCTCCATCTCAGTTCCTCCCAGCAGCACTCTGAAAAATTGTATTCAAGTGTTCATTAGGACTGAAAAGCATCAACAGAGATTTGGTAAGGTTTCTTAATTCCATTTGCAGCTCAGGCCTGCTTGTCAATATGAAACATCAGTTTTGTGTGCAGGCCACATCTCTGCTTCCAGCTCAGGACAGAGTCAGGCTGAAGTTTCCATGAAAGCCAGGGGAAGGCAAACCAGCATTAAGGTTCTAATGTAACAGCTTCAAAGTCATCACAGAAAAAATTGTTATCATGGGTTCCAAGTTTCTACATAGGCCATTACCCCCATATCCACCAGTATGCAATGAACAATCAGAGAAGTTACTCCAAAAATGGAAAAATACATTTTGCAATAATGATAAATTCATTAAAAATATTTTTAGCAAATTACTATTAATAGCATGTTCCCCACTTAGGACTCAAGTACTATCAAATAAAAATAGGCTGCCATTGCCAATTGGAAAAGTAGCTCCATATGTGTTTATTTGAGCTATAACAGCACTAGTGCTCAGGTGTAGGGGCTAGGATTTTGGCAAGAAAAGCCCTAAAACTTCTGGAAGTACCTGATAAACATAAGCACAACTTGGTGTGCTGTCCCCCTGATGCCAAGCCACTGTACACCTCAGCTGCAGCAGCTAATGCAGTAAAGCACAGATTTCAAATGGCATTTTGACATATGACTCATTAATTTAAGGGTTTACTCATGGACAGTTATCAAAAGACTTACAAAGCTACAGCACTCACCCCATAACCTGCATCCAGACAATTTACTTTATGTTCACTACCTGGCTTAGTATGCCTTTATTTATGAGATTCTGGCTACTGAAATCAGTGGAAAATAAAAGTCTAATCTTCTGTTGCATCTAGACCCTTAATTCTTACTCATTTCTGTAGGAAGCTAAGAGTGTAAAGAAAAAAATTTGGCACTTAAATACGTTCTCATATCTGGATGCCAGGCAGCAAGCACCTGTACAGGACCTGGGAAAGACCTCAGACCCTCTTTAAGGCTTTTGGTGTCACCAAATGATGAATAAATAAAATTACCAGAATTATTACTTTGCCTGCTGTCATTAGCTCATCTGGAATTGATCTGAAACACCAGGAATGGAACAGCACTGAAATTATAAAGGAAGGGAAAAAGCAAGCTCAAGTTGATGCTTCAAAATAAGGCAAGGACCTGGGAAGTATATTATGCTAACACATGACACAGCATTTTTCATACAAATGACAGAAAGAAGTGAGGCTGGAGAGAGCAATTCCCCAGTGTGCAATACTTGTTCTGTTAGTTCAAATTATACATGATATAGGTAACAGTTACTACTTCAGGAAAAGAGATGCCATGAGGCCAGACTCTCATGAGCTGGTATAGTACCAAGTCTTCCCCAACTGATTAAAGAGATCATAAAAGCTTTCTTCCCAATCCCGAATGACTTTTTTAAAATAAATTTTTTTTAAAAACCTTAAGTCATAGATTTACAGATCCTCTCTATTTAATCACTGTAAATGTCACTGAAATATCAGACAAGATACCTGTATGACGAGAGGGAATCAATTTCCCCTCCGTCCCCAGAGTGTCTTTGGTTTTCAGTTTAAATTGTCAAACTGGTATCCTGGCCAGATGATGTTATAATTAAACACCCTGTGATTCTCCAGCCCTCACAATGCCAAACTGTCTCTCTTTTCCATCCAGCATCTCAGTGGCAGAACTGGCACAGAGCAGGACACAGCTGATGCTGGGAGCCCTGCACTGCACCAGGCACGTGCTTTTGCTGCCATGTGACCAGAGGGGTACTTGGCTCCCCCCAAAATCGCCTCTTCATCAGAACACATTCACAAAGGTAGCAGCTAGGACACAACCTGGCTCAGTGTTTAATAACTCCATCATTATGCTGTGAATTTGGTAGTTTACATCTGAGAGGGAGCACGACTTGGGCATTGCAGTTACAATGATGCCAATTTGTAACATTCTCCTGATGCTGATAGTTGATGGTAAAGTTTTGGGAAAAAGTTTCTTTACTACATGATAGAGTTATTCTTCTGCCATTAATTTGACACCCTTTGACAGTTATGGTTTACTAACAATAGCTTCAGAGTCGACATTTTGACTGATCCTTTGTCATGTTTTTATCTTCACAAGGTGTAAGCAGTCATGTAATAACAGGTCTGGCAGATACAGGTAATCTTTCAGCAGATCATACTGCTAGCCAAGAACAAACAAGAAATATTACACCAGTAAATCTCATCCATTACAAGAGGAAGCATGGATGTGTTATATTACATAGTTTTTGCAGTAAATTTGCAGCAGTGAAAGTGAGGAATTTGACCCCCATTGAGAGAGGCTCTTAAAAAAAAAAAAAGAAGTGAAACATCCAAAATATCATCATGCCTTGTGCACACAGCTCCACCAAAATCATACAGATCCTTGATCAGAAGTGTAAATTGGGAATACAACCTGAAAAGCCTGTGCAGTGAGACACGCCACAAACTGTTAATCGTTAAATGAGCAATGGCTGGACTTGTTAATTTCTAAAAGAGATGAAAGGAATCTCAGCTTCTTTATCCACAATTTAACAAGCAAAACAAACCTCTGAGCATTGCAACACTAGGTGTAATCAACCCACCAGACAGCATTAAGTTAAAACAATGACTCAGATATCACTAAGCCTCTTAAAGGACTTCAGTCAAATCCAGACTTATTCGGATTACATGGTAGTTTGGGAAATACTGTATTGAGGATCATTTAACTTCCAACCAAATCCAAAGAATATTAATTTTTTCTTCCCTTACAAGGAGAAAAAAAAAAAAAAAAGATAAATAATTGCATCAGCCTTCTATAAAATGGCTCAACTGAACCAACTTGTAGCCAGACTGGAAGCTTAGTGACAGCATCTCTGTGCCAAGCCATGTTTGAACAATGGTGCTTGTCAGCTGTTCCTGAAGCTGAGGACACTCAAGAGGCAAGAGAAGCTGCTTGTTTCAGAAAAAGGTGCATCTCATCTTGTTCAGCACGGCCCACGTTGGCCCTGATCTTGGGGTCTGGAAGATAGAACCCAGACGTTAAGGGAAATCACTGATGAGACTTATGAGACTTGAAGAAAGTCTTGTCATAGTCTTCAGTGCTTTGAAGCTGGTTTATTTGCTCACAAAATTTGAGAGCTGGCACAGGAAGTCCATCAAAAAGAGAGAGAGAATGGAAAGCTCACCCATCCCAGAGAGCTGGGAGCTCAACATCTGGCTCTAAGTCCTGGATGCTCCAGTACTGGGCAGGCACATGTGCAAAGCAGACCCAAAGCCTTCCACAAGCATTAGTAACAAACATCTCGATTTCCATTTATGCCAACAAGGACTGCAGAGATTCAACATGTCTGAAAGTAGGCATGTGTTAAAGACACATCCATATATGGATTTAAATGTCTAAGTTTTTTAGAATACTGTGCTGAAAATATTGGCCCTTTCTCCTTGTAACTGTTAGCACTCGATAACTCTTTAGATTGAAGTGAGAGATTTCCCTTTTACTTCATTCTTATGACAATGTGGCATTACTGGCTTCAAATGAACCACAACAGAGTAAATCCAAGTGTTAACAGTGAAAAGTTAGGCCCAAAAATTATATTTAGTAACTAAACACTGCTGAAGTAAATAAACCAGAAGACTTGCCTAGGAGAACAACTTAACCAGCACTGTCTGTGCTTTTGCTGGGCTGTAAAGGATAACTTTTGGATATTGTGACAAAACTCAGCTTGAAGCTATTAATTTTCCAACATGACATACTGTGATGTTGATCTAAAAGTTGTGAATTAGGAGATGGAAAGGATTCCTGACTTTCAGATTCTACCACATATTTTCATGGTGGGGTGAAAAAGAAAAAAGTTGTGTTCTCCTCATCAGAGGACTGTTATGTTTTTAGAGAGAGCTTTCCTGTTGCTCAGGATTGCCATCTTCCCTGTGCGGTGTCGGTCAGCCTCGCATTGTGACTCTGTGCAACGGAGCTTATACAGCTGCTAAGAACCACTACAAAATGACACTGAGGTTAAAAGCAAAACAGCACCACTGCAGGCTTCACCTCAAGTTGAAAGTGAAATTCTTTTTGTTTTCTGGCTCATGTAACATCAGTAACAACACAAATCCTTTCAGGTCCAGTGCTGTGTAAATCCATTACTCATGTCTCCCGTGTCATCTGGCCAACACCATTTCCTTTCTGGGGTTGTATATGTGTCACTGGGAGCATAATTTGAAGACAATAGGTTTATACAGGTGGCTTTGCAAAATAAATGCGGGTAACAGTAGTTCTGATAGTGCAGAAACAAGGGAAACTTTCAGGATTTTTGGCTGGACTTGTAGAGCAGAGTAAGGAACTCCCAAGACCCGACT
Organism: Dicaeum eximium; assembly: GCA_013396995.1. Taxonomy (NCBI): domain Eukaryota; kingdom Metazoa; phylum Chordata; class Aves; order Passeriformes; family Dicaeidae; genus Dicaeum; species Dicaeum eximium. The sequence goes on along the minus strand of VWZP01001440.1, from coordinate 5,631,598 downwards.
TTCACTACGCACAATGAGCAGATCTCCAGGGCAAGACCAGTAGATTTAATTTCTTTATAAAGAACTGTATCTTAAACACTGGGAATGTCATGGCCTGAAGAAAAGAAAGAATGGAAGGCTTACAGCAGCATAAAGAAAGTGTCAAAATACCCAGATAATTTTGCCACTGTGTCTGCCAGGGTTGTGCTAAGGTCTTTTGTCCAGCTCACAGAGCTGTGCCGGTTGCAAGGGCTTCAAGTCAATGCAATTAAACCAGGACAACTGTGCTGATGAGGCTGTGGATGCAGCATTTTTAAGTAAAAAAGGTAGAACTGCTTGACAGATTGATGCTAGTCTTTTCCAGGGCAGGGTGAGCACAGCTGCTCCGCTGGAGGTGCATCTGTGCAAGGGCCTTTGGTCAGAAGAGCTGTGATAGACACAGGAGCTCAGCAGTGACAACCACATGGCATTGAGGCTCCAAATAGTCCAGGAAGTGACCGAAAACCTCACATCAAAAAATTCACATCTCTCCCCACTGGCTTTCTGAGCGATGAACCATCACCTCCAAGACCAGTTTATCCTCAGGCCCTGCTAAATGGGAGTGCTGGCACGACGAGTACACGTGAACAGCCCAGAGCTGCTCCCAACGAAGTCAGTGACAAACTTCCCAGTGATCTTGATGGAAACAGAAGCTGGCACAAAATGCTGCAAGTCATTGCATGATCTCACTGTGACAGTACTCTGAGCAAATCAATATTTAGGTTGAATTTCATTTTGCAAATTGAATCAAGGATTCAATTCCTCTGTATTGCAGGAATTGTCCTTGCCTTACAAGATACCAGAAGAAGAAGAAATAACTAAAATGTGCCTCATAATCATTTGCCTGTATTCTAGGATCACAACCATTCAAATTCCTTAACCACACATTTAACATTATTGCAGGGAATCAGTATGAAGATTGATTAATTGTGCATTTCGTATTACATCATAGTGAATTATTTTGTCTCTTAAACTTCGAACTCACTGTGATTACAGTGCTCAGATTTGGGGAAGTTATGATATAATACTCCCTGCCTTCCCCCAGCCCCCACTGGGAGGAAGACCTGTCTGGGATTCTATAAACTCAAATGGTACTCTGGCTGTTTACTTCAGCAATTTGGCCCAAAGTATATAGCAAAGCTCAGGGAAAAAGGAACAGCATGTTCCAGCCTGGAAAGCAGGTCTGAAGGACATCAAACCACTCCTTACTTGTACTTAGATTAAAACAGCTGATACTGGGAGTGTCCTGAGCACTTTTACTCACTCTACCCCTGCTAGAAAATCATATGATGTACTGGGGAGGAATGTGAATTTTAAATCACAGTAGAAGCAAACATTTTTAGAAAGAGAACAGTTCTAGTGGGTTGGACACAGGGCTGCTGAAAGCCATTAACTCAGTGATGGAAGTGCCACCCCAGCACTGCACACCAGCACTCCTTTGGTAAGGTTTTTACCTGCTCTCATTCCTCATGTTCCAAAGGGTAATGAGATTTACTGAGTTTAAGGGTCAAGAGGAATTAATTCCTGACCAGGTTATTCCCTTAGTTATCTTGCAACTCTGATCTCACCACTAGTCTTGACTGCAAACATGAACATTTGTCTCACTGTTCAATTATCAGACCTCAGGAAACCAAAATACTTTCCTCAACATTAGAAGAAGCAGAGACATAATATTAAAAATAACCAGGACCATATTTATTGCTATCTGATTTAGAGCTAGCTCTACCCACCTGCTTCCTTCCTGCTCCCAGCTTCAATAAAACACTTCATTCATCTTTGTTTCCTCGAGGTCCCCATACATCATAGGTTACATTCCAGTCCTTGTTTCCTTGGTTTGATTTTTATGACTACTTATCAGCTATATTTTTAGATGATTCAGTGAACTTCACTCTTCTATCTTTTTAGAAATTGATGAGAGCTAAAACAACTTTTGCTATTAAAAGCACAACCAAAAAAAAAAAAAAAAAGAACATTTTACTTTGGAGAGAATCCATTTGGATGCAGTCATTCCCTTCTAGAAGCCCTAAACAGCTTGATCCAGGAGACCTGCTAAAAAGAAACGTAATTTCTACTTATAGCGAGCTGAATAAACTTTTTCCTTGGAGATTACATTACTTTGATTGGATGTTATGTTTTCCACCCTGATCTCTCTAGTAAAGTGAAACTGTAGGAGAAACATATTGCTCACTGAAAAGCTGCATCCAGAACTACTGCAAAACTGGGAGAAAAGTACCAAAGGAAACAGAAATCACTTGAGCAAAATTCTTTTCTGATTCACCCCTACATGGCCAGGTCCACTTGGAAAGAGCTGACTTCAGAACAGGAAAGACAAATTCCATAACCTTTTACTTTGAATATTAACTGTTAAAAATGTTCAAAAACAAACTCAAAAGACAAAACAACTCCTACATGAACTCATGAGCAAATAAGCAGCTGAAATCCACTACTAACATTACAAAACATTTATTTTTGTTTATACCATGTGCATATAAATAGAACACAGTGCAAACACCACTCTGAGGCAATGAGAAGGTTGCACAAAATAGCATTCAAAAATCAGGAAATTCCAGAATTAAGGTTACCCAGGCAACCTTAATTTTACCCCCCGTGCATATGCATTTTTACAACACAGCCCTTCAATACACCATAGCATTCCATTTCTCAAATAGCATCACATACAGAAGAAAGCTCAAAACAGCAAATGCCAATTTGTCATGTTGTACCTGTTGGTGGCTTTTCCAAGAGGGAAGAAGATTAGGTTGTAGTAATTTTTAATCCAACAGTGAATTAATTTCACTCAAAATTTAGCACAAAAATGTACCTTGGAACACAGAAGAAGATTTTTATGCTGGAATAAAGTTTGATACTAATATGTTTAAAATAAATATCCCTGTGTGGGTAATGTAGTCTTTGTTCACAGGTAAATTAATGTAGTTCTGTGCAAAACAGATACCATGTTTGCCCTGTAGTCAAAAAAAAAGGGATGTTGCCCAGAAGAGACCAGACAAATTAGTTGGGATAATCCAGAGCTTGTGAAGGACTGTTCAAAGGAATAAACCAGCCCCTGTGAAACAACAGAAATCTCCTTTTCTGAAGATGAATGGCTTTAAAGGGAAAGCAGGTTTAGAGAGATATTAGGAAGAAATTTTTCACTGTAAGGCTGGTGAGGCCCTGGCACAGGTTGCCCAGAGCAGCTGTGGCTGCCCCATCCATGAAAGTGTTCAAGGCCAGGCTGGATGGGGCTTTGAGCAACCTGGGATAGTGGAAGGTGTCCCTGCCCAGGGCAGGGGGTTGGAATGAGATGGTCTTTAGGGTCCCTTTCAACCCAAACCATCCTGTGATTCTATGACATGGAAACTATAGAGCTCTAGAGAGAATAAATACAGCTACAGGAATGAAATTAGTAACGTCACAGCAGTTGATAAAATTAAGGAACCCTCACTAATAATGAACCAAATGAAAATACATTTCCTTCTTTCCAGCAGAAGCTGATGAATAAAGAAACACAAATGAAAACACCTCAGACTAACTATAAGGGTGCATTTTCATTCCAGGAGACCTACTTCACTCCTGTTTTAACAAAGATCTTGGGCATTTCTGAAACACCAATAGGAAAAACATCAATTAATCGTGTTTCTCTTATTAGCACTCCACCATGCAGCACATTTAATCACTCAACATCAGGACAACTTTCCTGAGAAGGCAAATGGTTATCCATAGGACCAGATAAGCCAAAGAGAAATGCTGTGTGTGGCTTCTATTCCCTGAGGCAACAGGCACTGAAATTCCCCAACACACAAAAGTCTGTCCCTTCTCCTTCTGCCCTTCAACAGCAAGGGGCAGATAGTGCTCCAGCTGAAATCAAATTGAAAATTCCTTCGATCCCATCAGAATAGATCCAAAATTAGAACAGAATAGTGTTCTTGGGAGCACTGAACCTGGACCAAAGAGGCTTGGCCGCACTCCTCATCCTTTCCTGCCACTCTAAGCAAGCTGTGTCCCTTCTGTACAGTTCTCTTTCTTGGCCTGCCAGCTTTCCCTGATCTTATTTACATTACAAGCTCTTTGGGGCAAGCTTCCTCTCCAGGTACCTGTTTGTACAGTGCACAGCATACTTAAGCTCAGTCAAATAATAATGATTATATAAATAATAATGGAAAACATAGCAATGAGAAATAAAAACAAAAATGAAACAAACAAACAAGCAAACAAAACCTAAAGCAAAGACCTTGATTTGTGCAAAATAATGCCCAGCTCAGATAGGCACAGCTTGTGACAGATTCTTTACTACTCCTAGTAAGTTGATGGCAAAGCTCCCATTAGCTTCAGTAAGAGCAAGATCAGACCCAGGCTGTGTACACTGAAAACTTTCAAAAGGCCAAAAGTTGTCTAGCTTGAATGACATACTGCATTTATGTTTCTATGGAAATTTGAAATTCCTACAGAGTGTGGGATGCAGTTGGTCCTGAACCACATTATATATCCACTTGCAAGCATGGAGGTTCCTCAGGGACAGAAGTACCTCAGAAGTGCTGGATCTTTTATGAGAAACTTCAGTCATCCAGCCAATAATACTTACAAGAAAAATAATATTTTCCATTCTCACATATTGCTAAGTTGTAAACTGTTCCTTAGATACCTGCACGTGGAGTTTATGAGAAACGCATGTAAAATCCTGACAAGCAAACCCTGTTTATACCTTTATACAAAATAACTACTGAAAGGACCCATTTTCAAAAGATGCCTATTGGGACCTGTCAATTATGCAGCGTGACAAAGTCATCATCAAGCAATGCACTTCAGGTGCTGCTCTGCCTTCCCTGAGATGCCCCCACCTGTAACATCCCTTGCTTTCTTCCAGTGCAGGTAGCACTCTGATGGCTGCCTTCAAATGTCACTAAGACTCAATAGGAGATTGTTAAGCTTTCCCAGTAAAACAGGAAAATTCTCAGGTTTGAGAGAATTCCTCACAGGATCCACTGTCTGGTTTAAATCATGCCTGGGTGAACACCACATCTTTCTGACGTTCACTGGGATATGACAAAGACTTTCCTACTCAGAAGATGCAAGACCTGATAACAGCTCCACATTCTCAAATCAGTCAGAGGACTCTGTCACATCCTTGTTGGGCTACATCTCTGTTTTCAATTATAACACCAAAATAAGGAAAAGTCAGCACAAAAAGAACTTTCTGTTGCTAAAGCCTGTAATTTTCAAACACAACACAAATTAATCTCATTGAACTGGTTAAAAAGTTGGTGGGGGGGGGGTTGTGTTGTTTTAGTTTGGTTTTTAACCCATGGGCTTCAACACAGCACTGTATGAACAGATCTCAGCTGCAGCAACTTCAACTGTGTATTAATGACATTACTCCATCCCTCTCTTACCACTTATGAAGTGTATGGGAAAAAATCACCAGTTTTCCTTCTTTCATCCTTTTTTTTTCAATTATTTTCTCCTACTGTATCTTTTCTGTATCACCTCATGACCTCCTTCAGTTAACCTGACCTTTGCACCTCCCTTTGAATGCAAAGATGTGCATTCAAAATGGGGTTTGTACTTCTTGTAGTGATGCCTCAATGTGACTAAGCTGGTTTGTATCAATTCTAGGATGACAGAAAGCTGCTTTTCTCTACTTAGATACACATATCCATTGAAAGCACACTCCTTTCAGCTTTGTGCTGTTGTGGGATTTTAATCCCCAGAGCAGTAAATGGTGCTCTAATATATCACTCACTACTTTACTGATACAGCTGGATTCACTGTAGATAAGCAATGCTGAAACAGAATCAAATGTGGTGCTGAAGAGCCTGGGCTTACTCAGCAAGAAATCTCCATTTTCTAAATTCAACTAAATATTTCTCCACATCTAAAATTAGACCAAAATACTGGAATTTCACTTCCAGTCTTCATCTCTTACTTTTAGCTACAGCTTCCTAGCACCAAGAAAGTGATGTAAACTTACTCTCTGGGCAACACAGTCTCTCCAGAATTATGATCAGAAGAGTGGCTTTGTTTTATGTCATTTTACAGGATCTTTTACATTACCATTTAGACCTCTACATCACCTGGTATCACCATCTAGTCCACACACAAGCTGGCTGGGCACTCCCTGCATTTTTAGAGAAATTCAGTTTCTCAGTCCATTTTACAAGTTGTTTGTTTGTTTAATTATTAGTTTGCAGGTAGGAAATATCCTGAGAAAATAACTATGCTCTACAAGAACTGATGGATGTTCAAATGGAAGTGTCTCATTTGTTACATACAAATAATATTTTTAGCATGAAATCAGCAGTGCAATGTCCCTACTGAATTTATGATACAATTAGAAGAACTGTGTTGTCTTGGACCTTCAGTAAATTCTCTTTGAAGACTTCTGAGGCCCTTTGCAAGCTGAATCTGTTTAAATCAGCAGTTATAAACATAAAAACCTAATGAGGATGCCGAACAAACTGTACTTTGACTAACTCCAAATTATAAAACTGAAGCTGGGAGCTGACAAACAGGGTATTAAGTTTATCACACACATAGAAAAACAACAAACTGTGTATCCCTCTTGCCTTGCTTTTTAAATTATGCACCAGTGCAATAGTGAATGAGAAATCCATCACCACCTAAAAGAGAAAAACGGAACTACAACTTGGAGTATTTTGGCCCTTTCAAAAAATTTTGAAGGGCTCTTAATCCACGAGCTGTTTAGACATGTAGGTAATCTTCAACTGTTTAAAAAATCACCCTCTGAAACTGTCAGTGTAAGAGAAGATGCCCTGGATAGAGAGAAACTCACTACATGACAACAAATAAAACTAAAGAAAATTTAGGGGAGTCCAGTGGGGATTGAGGGATCCCACCAATCCATTATCCCAGATAACTGAGGGAAGGATGGCTTTAAGTGGAACTTCAGAACCTCACTCATACCCTCCAAAGGCAAGAGAAAACTGGATCCATTTCTGCTCTCTCAACCACTGTCAAATCCTACCATTGCATCCAAATCTCCATACTTTGGTGCCATCTGTAAAACAGAGATGCTAATAATCCCCCACATCTCACAGCTGTTCTGTGAATTAACTCGCCAGGGCTCCGTGGTGTTTCACTCCTGCTGCTGGGCACTCACAGGACATGCACAGCATCACCTCTTTTCTTTGTCAACTTTTTAATTACTGGACATATTCTCCAGGTCTTGCAACTGAGTATCTTTGAATTGCTGAAATAAATAAATAATTGAGAGTCAATAACCTTTCCCTGACTAGAAATCGACCATCTGTCGCATTCCTGGGTATGACAAAACTTTTAATCAGTATGTAATTTTCACCCTGTTTTAATGAGTGTTCCGGTATCACTACCTACTGCTGATTGCAGTTCTGTCTCCTGTTGGGCTGGTATGAAACACTTCTGCAATGGGAGGTGATGCCAGCCCAAAGCCTTCCTCTTTCAGCTGTACTCGATAAGCCCGCACACATAAAGTGCATGTTTATATCACATATTCCCCTCACTTTCCTAAATGGGAGACAGCAACAATTTTATAACCATAGCAGATCCTAAACATTGAAAAAGCAGTCATGGTGGTTTTTGCAGAAATATTTCAGGGAATAACCAAGGAAGTTTTTACTGAGTTTATTTCAGACTAAACGAACTTCTCACATGCTGCCTGGGCTGTGTCTCCTTCTGTCAGGATCTGAGGACTGCATTCAAGAATACTTAAATGGGAAACATCCAAGGAATAGTTAACTGTTGAGAGAAGGGGATTTGGGATAGTTCTCTTCCTTCTGGATCAGGAACAACTAGAGCTGGGAAGAAAAAGGCTGTTGCCTAATGTAGCATTTTAGTATTTAAAAACCTGGTTTTCTTCCAAAAGGAAAATGGGGCCCTAGTGGCTTGGCAGGCTGCTCCTGAGCCACAGATCCTGTGGTGCCAGGATCCTTGGCCTCACAGTGGTTTGCATGCCCTGGCACCACATCCCTCCCAGGAGGGCACTGCCAACCCCATGGTGGCTGGCAGAGCTGGCAGGCTCCACAACTGGGACCCTGGGGAAGGTCACACTTCTCTCACAATTTCAACAATGTCAAACCATATAAGCAAAATATGCAGTTCCTTTCAAAGCAGGAAATCCAGGGAAATAAATTTCTCTTATCAGCTTTAATGTAAATCTTGCAGTTCAGGATGGTGTGGAGTAAAGTGAGATCTCATGATCTCAAGTAAGATGAGGTTTGGGACCACATGTTGTCTTCTTGCAGCTTGTGCAAGAATAGCCTTTGCAGTCCAGTTTGGGTCACACTCTGCTTCAAAGAAAGTATGACTGGAGATTAAAGAATTTGAAAAAAACAGAACTGGGTTTTATTGCTAAGAAGAAAAATAAAAAACAACAACCAAAAAACCCCCAACCAAACCCAACAGAAACAACCCACAAAAAACCATTAAAAGGCCACAGTCAACAAAGAACCACCAAGTAAATATCATTTCCATATTTCCATATCATCACTTGGTAGGAATGTGATTTAAAATTTAAATTCTAGCTTTCCTTCCACAACCTCCCAGTCCAGCACGGAGCAGCAGAGAGAGAAAGCACTGCAGAGCAAGAACAGACTTTTTCAGCCCTACCACTCTGTAGGATGAGCAACACTGCAAATCTGATGAGAGGGACAGACCAGCAGCCCCTTGCTCCTTGCATGGAGAACAGCCCTGTAACATTCTGCTTTGTTTTTTGGTCCTCAATTGGTTTAAAAAGCACTGTGAGACTCGGTATGAAGACAAAATTAGAGACAGGAGCAATTAGTCAGCCCAAGTGAACTGTCATAGGCTGTTTTGTAGGGGCACAACTGTGAATAAACTGCAGTGCATGAAGTGGATGGAGGGCAGAGTAGATTTAGGCTGACTGGAGCACAAAACACGAAGTAAGAGCTCAAACATTTCAGCTGCCTTCCCCACAGCAGCCAAACTGTGTGGGAGGATCCAGGTGTGGAGGGCCATTGAGCACCAGCTGAGGCTGCTGTTGATCCTGGATGGAGCAGAGCCACACTGAGCTTTCCCTTTCCTGGGGAAAGCTGCAGAACCGAGGGGCCGTGGCTCACAGCACCCAACTCGTGCCATGTGAGCTCAGGCCACATAAAAACCCCCACTTCACACACTGATACACAAAGCCCAGATGGCACTGGGGAGAGGCAGAGGGAAGCCTCTCTGTGTGTGCACACTGTATAATTTGGGGAAAACTTGCAGATAGCAGGGCACAGAGCTTTGCTACATCAGCAGACAGATGTGAATTTAAGCAAGCCTCAATACTGCTGCTACTCTACTGCTTTTAATGACTGCTAGAAAAGCAATGAAAGAAAGGATCAGGAACTAGAGAAAAGGGGAATTTTTGGTGGTTGGAGCAGATCTGCTTTTTCAGTAAATCACTCAATCTCTGTTCCTCTCTGCTGCAGAATCACCTAAGCTTACCAAAGGCAGTAGCAAAGCTCTCATTGACTTTACTGAAAGGAGAATTACTGAAAATAGCTAACTAGAGGTGTCAGGAACCTGAATTCTAACTAACATTCTAAAAACCTACAAAGGTATTGCTTCTTGCTTCTTTAAAGTGTAAAAACTTCTTACACCATTGACAATTTACTGTTTGTGAATTCACCCCAAGAAGAGCAAAGTGGGGAAAAAGAAAATGGTCTGAGACACATCACTACCAGAGCTGCATTTATCATTCTAAGTTCCTAATTACACTGGTTAGAGAAAACATATTTTTCCTTCTCAGATTTTCTCTACTCTAGGCTACATGTCTGAGACATTAAGTGAACTGCTCTATCACAGCACCTGATCACCAAAATAAACAATAAAAGCAACCATGGACAGCAAGTCACAGAAAATTTGACCTTTTGTTGCTGCCACTGCCTTATTTGGCGTGGAAGCTCCAACAAGCCATTTTTAATGAATCAGAACAGAAGTATTTCTATCTCTTGGCTTGTTCAGAACAGACAAAACTACCTCGTTGTTTGTGCTGCATGAGCACCACCACAGACTGCTCTTCAGAGGTCCAGCCCCCACCAGGGGTGTAAGGATGCTCCAGGTAAACACCAGTTTGAGTTGTGCTGCAACTCAGAGACTCTGAAAGCTACAGCCAACATCCTGGACACAGTCTTGAACAGTCTTCAACAAGTGACTTAATGCAGATACTCAAGAGAGCTGTTATTGCTCTTTTCCAAAATGCAGTCTCAATTCATATCCAAGTCCAAAATGTACTTATATGTCTAATATTAGGAACTGCAGTCAGAACTTTTAGCATAAGCATCCCATAAAACTCTCATATCAAAACTCATTTTCACAATGACGAAGAAGACAAGACCTTTTTGTGTTGCTTACAAATTGCACACTTGGTACATATAACAACTGGGTTGCTTTGGGTACCCAACAGGGCTGCTGGGGATTTTTGCTTGCTTGTTTGTGGTTTTGTTTAATGAACTAGCAATACTTGGAATATTAGTTAATAAAGGCTTAGCAATACAGTGATTTTTTTCAGCATCTGTACATTTCAGAAGCTTAGTGAATGAGGCAACAAGGTTTCATATTTTACTTAAAGGTGTTTAGATGTTAACAACCCCAGCTGGTCTAAAGGAAAAAAGATAGATAACCATAAACTGCATACTCCAGGTAAAGCAGATATTAACTTTCAGAAAACTAAGAACAAAATACTTTACCCAAGGCAAAATATAAGATGATGCTGGATTAAACCAAAGGCACCAGAAGATATTCAACAGAGTTTAATATTAGTTTTAAACAAAAGAGCTTGATAAATACAGAGGTGAAAAGGGAAAAAAAATCTCAAGCTTATTTTCCCAACACCATTATTTCTTTGTGAAGTACCAAAAATATACAAAAAATGAAAAGACGCAAGTATTGCAGTCATTCAATTTCTGGTTTCTCTGTGGGCAAAGCAATTAAGAAATCCATTCACTAAAAAATTGGACTGAATGTCATGGTTTTCTAAGCAATCATGAAGGTTATATTTTTTCCTTTTTAGGACATCTATCTTGGACCAAGACAATGGGTTTCTTTTTCAGATTACTATCTCTATCAGAAAAGCAGCATTATTTATATCTGTACACAGATATGTAAGGGGAAAACAAACAAAACCCACAAACATTTGGCAACAGTTCTCCAGAATGAAGTTAAGTGATTTGAAAGTCAGCTCATAGCAATACATGGTGCCACTCTGGCAACCTGGGAAATGCAGGACCTGAACTATTGCCAGGGTGTTTCCATGTAAGTCATGCCCAGGGCAGACCTGGCCGTATCTACTGCCAACTCTTCTAAGCAATCCCAAAGGAATCCCCCCAGCCTGAAGGATACACATTTTCTGATGCTTTAAGTCACAACCAGGTCAATGTTCTCTCTATGGTTCTGGTCATGGCCTGTGACAAGTCAAAACCAGGCACAGAGCAAATAAACCCAGTTTTCCTAGATTCATTTATTTTTCTAAAGAGCTGGACAATAAATTAGACAAGAGTGTGACCATGATGTAGGAAGAAAAGGAAAAAAAAAAAAGAAATTTGCCAAGAAGTCTCTAGAAACTGATTTTCCACTAAGGAAGTAGTAAGCATTTGGAATCACCTGTAAAACTTTTAAAATAAATTCACTGGAACATCCAAGTGTCACAGAGATTACATTTTTCAAAGGAAATATAGTAAGTGGGGGAGGAAATTACATAAGGAATGGATTTTTTTCCTTTTAATTCTTCACATTTTACTTCAGAGACAGAAATACACTCATATTCACAGGAAAATATCCTTTTCCTCTTAGACATCCTAAATCACATTCAGTGGACAGATTATGGGCATACAAACCTACTGTGAAGGCACAGAGAAGGAGAAGGAAACCCTGACCTTTATTTCAGTTCTTGGCTTGCTTAAGGCAACAGCTTCTGACACAAATAGTCACATATATATGGTCTCAAAACATAAATGCTAACAAAACAAACAAACAAACAAACAACCACTACGAAAGGCATTACAACATGGGCTAGTCCCAGTTCCTAAACTCCTTTTCAGGAACTACCAGCAGGGGCCAGAAAATTTAAGAAGTTCGTAATAACTATTCAAAATCTTGGCTTAAAACCCAGTTTCCAGTTTTTTCCCTAATTGCTTCATTTTCATGTGGTGTAGCACATCTTCCCACGTGAGCAGCCATGTGCAACAACCTCTCAGGGGGCCCGGGCTCGAGTGGCCTCCTGCATCAGGATCAGACTGCTCTGAGAAGTTACCCAAGGGAGGGGCTTGACAGCTGCTGGAGGGAAGACAACAATTCACACATGAAAATAATTTCAATAAAGTTGTGATAACCCACTGCAGGTGAGCATGGCTCACATAGTCACAAGTGAGGGTTGGGACTCTCTCCAGAGTGCTGGAGGTTGTGCTTGTCACTGCCTTGTACCTTGTCTTCTTCCTCTGAATCACTTAGCTAAGGTGGTTTTTTTTAATAATCTCTAATCAGTAGACAAATTCCACATTTTCACCAATAGGAAAATTAGGCTCCCTTTACTGTTAAATATCCCTTACTTCTGCTCAAGTTTTGCGCTCTATGACAAAATAAAATAAATAAAAAACAGCTTTATCTCACCTAAACTGCTATGAGACATGACAGCAAATCTGTCAGTCTCATAACCCAACACCACATGTATCTGTCTTTTCTTGCCATAAATTTCTGCTCGAGCAGCAGGACTGTGACAGCTGTACCATGCACTGGCATATTCACAACACAAAACCTCTCCAGAGTGGCTTGATGAAGGGATGAAAGCTCCATACCCCTTAGTGAAACAAAGCCAGCCTGGGAGATAAATCCCCAAGTGCCTTGGTGGCTAACAGCCCTCTGCACAGTTTGGTGGATAAATACTGCACAAGAGCAGGCAGAAGCAGAGCTTGCAAACTGCAGCCTCTCTGTTGTCCTTCTGGAACTGTGATACTTTTTGACTTTCAAACAGCATGAAAATTGACTGCAGCTCCAGTGTAAGTTGCTGCTTTCCCACACATACACTAAATATCCATGCCGTATTGTGCAATATTTGTCAACAGAAACAGGGAATTTTCTTTTATTCCAAGACTTATCTTTGAAGCAAATGGGAGGGAGAGGGGATTTGCAATCTTGAAAGAATTACTAAGAGTCTACTGATTTCCAAGCATCCTACTCAAGACAGCAGCCTGAGTGCTGTTTTTCCTGAGGGGAAACCCCTTTGACCCACCAGACTCCCAAAATAAAATTTTTTTAGACGTATAAAGTATGGGGGGAACGATGTTTTGGTAGTGAGAATGTTGCCTTTCCTACTTCTTATATACCCTCCTCACACAATGGAATCACACCGCTGTGTGCCTGATCCAAATATCTCAAGGTCTTTTGCAGTGTTTGAATCAATCCCATACACACTGGTGGCACATGTGAAGCCCCCTTCTTTCCACACTGTTAAATCTCCAGTCTTGGCCCATGCTATTCAGAGTATCAATTGACTTTTCCTGCTTAAATTGCTACACCTAATCCAGGATCTCTAACTTGATCTTGTCTTTTAAAATATTTATTCTTACTAACAATGTAACCAAGGGCTTGTAAATTCCCTAACATGCTGAGCTGGCCCTACCATAAATGCCTATATTAGAGACAGGAATATCAAGTAGGACAAACAGGAGGGGCATTGCAGCAGAGAGCATGTCTGCCTCATCTACAGAGAAATGAATAAAGTGTGATCTGGACCATCTTTGTGACAAGAAAGAGATCTGAGCTCTTGAAATTCTAAAATCATAGAGTTATTTAGGTTGAAAAAGAGCCTGAAGATCAAGTCCAACCATTAACCCAGCACTGCCAAGGCCACCACAAAACCATGTCCCTAAGTGCCACATCCACACATCTTAAACACTTCTAAGGATAACTCCGCATCTTCCCTGGGTGGCCTGTTCCAATGCTTGACAACCCTTTCAGTGACAAAATTTTCCCTAATATCCAATCTAAACATCCCCTGGTACAATTTGAGACCATTCCCTCTTGTACTATCACTTAGGAGAAGAGACTGATCCCCACATTGCTACAACCTTTTTTTAGGAAGTTGTAGAGAACCAGGGTTGTTCTGGGGGTAAGGGGGGGAAGGGTGGAGGGGATTGATTGTTGAAGTTTGTTAACTGTTTTCCAAACTATCAACAGGAACGCTCAAAGATTTAAAATTCATTGAGACCTACTGGATTTAAAGATTTCTATAAAATACTGGCAATCTATATATTTGAGATATGTGGTTCATGGGTAAAAATAAATCACCTTTATGAATAACTTGCCACAAGGAATCATGTCCACACAGTGAAACTTTGCTTCTGATGGTTAATATGAGTTTCACATGCCTGTACACAAAGTGTAAAGTCAAGTGAATCCATCATGTAAGGTATAAGTCAGCCAGGAATCCACAAGGGAACCACCTACAACTGCACTGGTTGTGTCCACACTGGTCAGCACCAGCTGCCTCAGGAGCAGACACAGGAACAAGATGGGCACAGATCTGTCCATCTGCACTCTACCTTCAGGAGTAGCTGCCTGGGGAAAGTCCTGCAAGAAGCTCACCAACAGCCCATTGTGTGCCCCTCCTGCCCTCAAACACAGACCTCTGTCACACTGAAACCACCCCAAAATACCCATGCACATCCATGCAATCCCATATATTCCAAGACAAGGACCTCAGCTACCCCCGGTACCAAATCTGCAGATTCACTGAAATATGACATGGCACTGTTTTACTGGTTGGTGCTCCCATAAAGCGAGGACATTCTCATCTCCAGGTAAAAATCCTCCTGGCCAGAAGCATGACAGGTGCTTCAGAGACACACAGACATAACCCTGGCCCTCACAGCACTCAGAAACAAAAATAAGACAAATCTGTACTAAAGTGAATCATTATTCAGTGAGTGGAGACATTAACATGCAGACAAGACAGAAAGAGAGCGGAGAGGCCACTCCATCAGAGCACCCATCAATCACCATGGCACCAACACAGCTGACAGCTCCATTAACTCTGGCACACGCAGGTCACAGGCTTGCCTGCTTGTTTGTTTGTTTGTTAATATCTTATCAGACCTCATTTGGAACAAAAGTATTAAAACATGGTAGTTTACTGGGGATGCAAGCAATGGTTTTTAGGTGGTGCTTAAAGAACTAGTTGGAGGAGCAGTGCTGAACAACTTTTCAGCAAAACTTTCTTTTCACTGTGAAATGTTTCTTTGACTCAGAAAAATAACCAAAGTGCCCCATGCTCTCAAAGATAATGTAATATTTTTGTTGGAAAATGTACGGTACTTACCAGCTAATAATTTCTATTCTAATATTCTAGGTAGTTTTCAAACAAAATTTTTCAGTTATTAGTGTTTGTCCAAACATGTCAAATTATCTGATTTTTTTTTTTTTCCTCCAAAAAAAGCTGAAGAGATTTCTCCTCGAATCATCAATAAACATGGACATTTTATTGTTACCACCAGAATTTTCGGGATGAGATTATGTGGAGACTATTGCACTGAGAGGCAGAGATGGCACAAAATAAGCATGTGAAATGCTAAGTGAAACAGCCTGCATACCATGAAATTGGACTGAAATTCTACAAATAAAAGACAGTTGTTGCAGAAGAGTAGTGTTTAAGGCTGAAGGTAGCCAATTCCAGCTCAAGCCATGAGCTCACAGGGTCCTAGCCTCCAGGCAGGTACATGATTTGAAGGAGACCAGACAGTGCTATAAATGCCAAGTATTCACAGAAAACACAACCAAATCATAGCAAAAGCATCTGGGATGCAGCTTTTCCTGTGTCAATCAAGCTCATTTCCAGATGTCCAGATAAACCATTCATGCAAAGAGGTTTCCAAAGTGCTGGAGACAGCCTGTAGGCTGTGTGTAGACTTGTTTCTGCATAAAACACGGCAAACGGGAGACCAGGGAGCTGGGAGCACATGCTCATAACACAGGAGAAATTGCAGATTTGCCAGATGTGACCACTGAGGTCAGACCATTCTGGGACAGCTCAGCCCCACTGATGTCTGAGTACTGCTGCAGGATTTTGTACCCCACCCCCTCGGAGACTGCACAGCACAGGAGCTGTGCATGAGGAATTGCACCTCCAGTATGAATCAATTCACTTCCCCCATGTGAATAATGCCTACTGACAGAACCACAGAATGAGCTGAGATGGGACTGACCCATAAGGATCATCAAGTCCATCTCCTGGCCCTGCACAGCACCATCCCCAAGAGTCACATCATGTACCTGAAAGTATTGTCCAAACACCTCATATGGCTTTCCCTCAAGGCTTCAGAATGATTGGGTTTGAAAGACTAAAACAAGCTAATAGGCTGAGATGAAAGATGCTGTATTTCTTCTTTGAAGGACAAGCATACAATACATTCAATGACCCAGAAAAACATACTGCAACATCTAGGCCTGTTTGTTATGAGTAAATGTCACAAGAGGTGAAACAAGGAAAGGTCAAGTCTTCCCCTTAGACAGCTGGAGGAAGCACTGTGTTGTGCTGTGAACGCATTTGGAAATAATTGCCAGCAACGGAAAGTCTTTTCTTTCTGCTTGTCATGAGCCTGAGGGCTACAGGACATGAAGCTGCCACAAGTAATCATCAACACACCTGCAGCAGGCACCAGATGGGACCACTGAAGTCAGTGGCATGAGCCTTGGTGTTTGGGGAGCACCCCATCCAATGGCCCAGCCATGCACCACACACCTCACTGCACCAGGACTCCCTCTGTTTGTTTATATGGATGCTCACCTCTCCTGAATGAGTCTACACACAAAACGAGGAGTTTCCTATTGTTGCCTCCACCAGAAACTGGAAGAGAGCAAGTCACATGATGGCAAAAACACAATGCCCTGGTGAGGAGCTGGACCACAGCATCCAGTGTGCTATGGGAACAAGGGGATTGTATCTCCTGGGGAGGGAAGGCAGGGTGAGAAAAGGCTTTTTCCTAAATGAAGGTATCTGAAATATCTAAAGCCAAGTGATAGAGTGGTGGCTTGTTGTGCAGACAGGTCACAGCATGTGAACACGACATGCATAACCACTGCCAAAAGATTACCCAAGAGGAAAGAAAGAGCATCCATACTTTCAGCAGGCCTAACTCTACTCTCAAATGCACTGATGTTAAACCAAAGTAATTGAGTCTGAGCCCAGCAGAAATCAATGAGATCACTGTCAAGTCCAATGTCAAACACACACACACAAACTTGCCCAAGAGATTTTCATGCTATCCTCTGTGAACTAAAATCTCAAATGTTTTCATTCAGTTTCTGCAGAAAGTCTTGCTGTATCTGCCTCTTTTCAGCATGCCTAGAATGCTGTGAAAACCCACAGAGCATCTCTTGTGTCAAGATTACATGTGTGTCTCTCGTGTGCATAAATATCTGAAAATTACTGATGTTATACAGAAAATACTGCCTGGGTAGCAGCTTCCTTACAGCCCAGGAAAGCAAGCACCTGGAAAAGCAAGTTTAGCAGAACCTTAAAGTTGCTCTAAACTGCCTATAAGGAAAACCCAGCCACTACCAGGCCCTTAGGCAGGAACATACATCTACAATAGATGGCATCAGGCAGCAAACTGACCATCAGAGGCTAAAACTGGGAAATACCAGCTGCATTTCTCTCCCTTAGCCTATTTCATGATTTCCCACAAACAAGACTATGGTATAGGACAAAAGTCAGGGAGGTTCCTAAGCTCTGGCAGGAGAGTGTTACTTGGCCTGTGGTCCTACTCGGGGTCCAGCTGCAGCAGAGTTGGGTTCTGCCCCTCCAATCTGTCGCCGTATCTGTTCGCAGTCGCTCCCTAACCCGGTTGTGTCAAAATAATCCAGGTTGGCTTTCTATTTAAAAGCATGGAGGCTTCTCTTTAACCCAGATCATTTTGACTGATTTAGGTTAGAGAAGGACTACATTTGCAGCTACACTTGCAGACACCAACCCCCAGAAGTGGGGACAGTGCCTAGGCACTTTAGGCCTGGCTTGGGTTCAAAGCCTTTGAACCCAGCTCAGCTGCATGCCAAGTAGCACATCTGGCCACAGCTGTAGATGCTGTAGTTCAGGGAAAAAAAATGGCAAATTAGGCTACATTCAGTGTCCCAGATAAACTATGGAGTGTAAAAAGATTCCATCATCACAATTTAT
>VWZP01001440.1:5340358-5613378 GCA_013396995.1 Dicaeum eximium | reverse complement strand
CCCCCCCCCCCCCCCGCCGAATTCTGGTACTAATGGTCTTCATTTTTCAACTAAATTCTTCATTTTGGTTGACTAGGATAAACTTGCTAATACTGCACAGCCACACACCAAGACAGGCATCCCACAGTAATTCAATCACCTCTCAAACCAGAGCTATGTGGGTATTTATTTCAGCCACTCAACTCCAGAAATGTGAATTTTAAAATGGAAGCACACTAGAAGAGCTGAGAAGTTTCTCTCCCAGAAGAAAACCTCTGTGTGTTACCTGTAGCAAGGCAGTTCAGATCTTTCTCTTCTCTGTGCTGGCTGTGGTTACACACACCAGAGCCCTTCTCTGGCTTGCCAGGCATGGGCAGAACTCATAAAGGATTCACATGCAAAAATAATCTGCAACTCAGAGTAGGACACAAACAGTTTTGCACCCTTCTGTTGTTCAGCCACAAGAGGCACCAGATTTGTGACCAGGACCACATTTCACCCAATGTCAAACACACCAAGACTCCAAGAATCTGTTACCCAAGTTTCTTACCTAGGCACACCATCCCGTATCATCTTCCAGCAATCTCTACTACCAGCCTGACTTAAAAATCAGATCATGACCTGCTGCTGGGTAACATAGCTCTAAAATGGGAAATTACATTTTCTTGTTTCACACAAGTTTGGTTAAACTGAACATATTTGGCTTTGTAAAATATATCAAGAAGAAAGATGTACCTTAGGTGGAAAATACTAAATGTTTTTCTTCATTTAAAAACACGGGGTCTAGTAATCCAAAATCTTTTTTGGGATATTCTGAAGGATGAGACTCTTCNAAAAAAAAAAAAGGAGAAAAACTGGTTGCACATATGCTTCATCATAAAAGTATTTATCTGACCTACAGCCAAAACCATTTTATCTCTGTAAGCAATCCTTAAACACTGCAGAATGCATTCACTGCTTTCATTACCAAATTACTTTTTAAGAGTTCAGCAGGTAATTGAAGTTCCAAATGTCTTAAAATGGTTTGGCAATGCTGAGATTTCCTAGTGGACTTGCTATCCAAGAACTTCAGAGGGAAAAAATCAGCTGGATACTAAATATATACCCTAAAATAAGATGGATTCAAATTACACTAAGACGCAGGCTTTTAAAGCGGGAGAATGTTTTATATGAAGAGTAAAGCTCTCCTCAGAGGAGGTTCCATGATGTTGAAGCTTCAAACTCATATTCAAAAAGTCCTGCTAATTTTTCAAAGACACTATATTGGCCTAAATCTATTCCTACTGAACCCAAGGGCTGTTAATTTTTGACAGGAAACTAATTAGGACAATGCTGTCCCATATACTTTGTACTATTTAGCAGATGACTGTTAAAAACAGAGAGCTCTAAAACCTTTTTCCTAGATAAAAACCACTTTATTACTTTTCCAATTCGCTCAGCAGAAAGAGTGAAAAGAACGGGCCTAAATCAGTTGCCCACACCAAAGCCCTGTGCATTCCCCCAAGGCTGCAGCGCTCGGTGGCAGGGGCAGGAGGACCCTGAGTAGCACAAAGCCTGCAGGCTGGGCAGGCAGCCCCCAGCTCCAGAGGTCTAATGAGGACTCTTGCCCCAGCTACATCAGTAGCTTTTGGCAAACCATTTTCTGCCTCAGTTCCTCACATTTATGGAGTGGAGATGATGACAGTGTTCTGTGTTTGTAACTGTTATACACACGGCTTTAAGTGTTATTATTTTACAGGGCTTTTTATTCACAGCCAATTACCCAACTCTCAGAGGGAAACTGAGGCATGGAGCAACACTAATTGCCTAGTTTCTTCCAGTAGGCCAGAGCAGAAGTAGGGTCTTTACCTACAGAATTTTACATTATTCTCTAAACTTATCTACAACCTTGGTATTATATAGCAAAAAGTAGCTTGCTGTTTGTCCAGCACTGTCAAGATGGCATGATACTTGCTTACTTCTGCTAACACTGCTGTTTAGCTGTCTTGTTGTTGCTCTTGTTCCTGCAGAGAAACACAGTATTAGATTTGTAAAATCACACTGTATGTGAAGACACTGTGATGGTAAATGCAGGATTACTGTCTCACTGCAGGCTCCAGCAGCAGGGAAAGCCAGTGATGATGTAGGCTGCTCATAGTCTAACACAAGAAGCTTTAATGATGACAAGAGGAACATAGAACAAGAACACCAAGAGCTTTACTTTTCACAGCAGCAATCTTTTCTCTTAGGATTACTCTAAGGTAAAAAAATCCTTCCTCTGCAATGGAGCTGTTTTCACAGCAAGGGGATAACTGGTATTTAAGATGAACAAGAATAACTGAGGAACCTTTTGGTCTGGCATAGATCAGAAGAGGTGAGATGCATTAAATTAGAAGCCTGGATTCCTCTCTCCAAATTATGGCTCCCACCCAAAAAGGTACAACTGTTTCACCTTAGGAGGATGCTGCACTCCTTACTGCTTTATGCCCACTTACTGCCTTACTGCTGAGGCATTTCTATTGCAAATGTAATAGAATTCTTGTAAATGGAACTTGGGGATACCCACAACTTTAGGATGAACATTTCTGGCTACACCTAGATGCACTGACACCAGGAAAGTAAACCTTTAGAAGTATCAATTGAGCTGTCTGTCAGATAAAGCATGCCAGACTTTTCCTCGGGGAGCCTCAGGAAAGTTAGGGATGCAGAAGCTCAAGAGCTCTTGTCAGAAGAGCTTGCAATTTGGCTGCTGCCTCCTAATTTAACCCTATAAGAACATGACACACCAAACAGCAGGAGAGAGCTGAGATTTTGGGAACTCAATTCCAGTCAGCATTAGAAAAAGCACCTGTTGATTTGGGATGCTGGAGACAATCAGTGCCTGCCTTTCCCCTTCTTCTCATAGCAGGTGTTCTCTCACAAGCCTCTTATCAATCAGAGTACGTAGGGAAGCTCTGTCTGACCAACACACGGTGCTTAACCATTTACTGAGCTCTTTAATAACAATAACATCTTAGTAAAATAACGTTTTCCAGCTCCTCTCGTGCTGCAGAACATGGTGCACTTTGAGACCTGAAACAATGAGCTGTGACAATGTGCTGGACCCACGTGCAGCTGGACAGGAAGAGCTGAAGATCCAGGGAGCTTTCCTTTAGGCACAGAGGCTGGGCTGTGACGCAGGGGAAGCCCGTGTGTTCCCGGACGGCTCTGGGAGCAGCCGGGAAGGATGGGGTGCCTGGACATGGTGTCTGCGTGTGCTGTTCCTGACACAGCTGCCAGAGACTGTGTTTACTTTACCTTGACTAAAGCAAGGGACATTGTGCAAAGACAGGCAGGGGTGCTAACAATATGATCTTCACACTGAAGCCCTATGGAAGAGTCACACATACAAATCACCTCCCAAAACAAAAATGCAGCAATTAATGCAGTCAAATTCAGCAACTACTCATGCACACCAGCACTGCAAAGCATAACCAGAGTAGAAATGTGGAAAAGCAAGAGAAGAATATAACTACCCCAAGAGGAATCTGGGCAAGACACAAAAATGCAGCCCTCCTTTCCAGACATTGCTCAAGGAATGCCTTATTTGCACCAACAGCTTCAAAACCATGAACCTCAAGATTTAACTTTAAAAAAAAGTGCATTTCTAATATCTAAGTGCCACTTAGGGGCTCAAATGGATGGGTGCCAACAACAGAGCCATTAGCACCTACTCATCCATGGAGGCTTTCTATCTAAAAATCCCATTTGCCAGCAGAGTCTCAGCAGGACTTCGGTATGATAAAAACCCCCATGACAAGTTCTAAACTTACAAATTAACATATTCATTTACTTATCCATGTGTAAAAGTGTGTCACTTAGACAGCTTTCTTGAGCATCAATACCTAATCCAAAGCCATCCATTAAGGCTTTCCATTTGTTCCTGGATTGAGAATCAACTCAAGTTACTTCAGCACAATTGAAATGTTGTGTAGAATTATACAACAGAAATACTGAGACAGTTTCAAGAGACTGAATACAAGGTTTGTATTCACTCCTACATGCTCAATGCCTCCTACAAGGAAGTACAAGCCCAGGCTGGTGCCCACCAAAATCCCACTGCAAAGCTCCTGTGCCACTGATGTTAAGAGCAGCTTTGCAAGGACCTGTCCAGACAAGGCATCAGGGACTGATGCTGCAAGAACCCCTGGCTTTCTGGATCAAGGTTGTTCAAATTTCCTTCACTGTAGTTGAGAGGTCTGGATGTATGGTGTTTCAAGGTCTTAGTACAGTACCTGTATCTGTAACTCTATAACAAAATTAAGGATGAGCCTTATGTAAACTCTTGCATAAAATCTTTGGTCATAGAGGATTTAAAAATATTTTTTTTAAAGATAGTCAAAATAAGCATCATAATGTTTCATAAAAGATGAAAGCCCCAACACCTGACTTCCAGTGCTTGAAGGGAAAGAGGAGAGCCAAGAAACTGTAATGTAACAAGTTTTATTTTCCTCAGCAAAAGATCTGCAACTTTCCACTACTGACACACAGGACAAGTAGGACTGAGAATGGAGAGAATAATTTGGTAGTGTCTGATACAGAAAGCAGAAAGGATTGCAATGGCAGAATAGCACACACGGACACTCCCATGGGTCCAGGCTACAACAACGTAACACGTGGGTGCTCAACACCAGTCCAAATCAGGTCATAAAATCCAATTCATCAAAGTAACCTTTTAAAAATAGACTGCTACAGTTTGCTTCCTCTGGAATCTAACTGCTTCAGCCTCCTGCCTGAGCCACTGTTTGCAAGGTCCTCACACCAAAAAGAAAAGTAATGTCTAGGGATGTTTAAATGCAGATAGAGATTGGAAGAGAAAAAAGGGAGCCAGGAGAGGAGATCTCTCCACAAGTCATTAGCTGCAGCTGTTAACCTAGCTGCATGTCCAATTTTCAAAAAGAACCAAAAAAAAAAAAAACAAAACCAAAAAAACCCCCAAAAGCCAAAAAACCCACAACAAAAACCCCCACAACTTTAGTCCTGCTTGAACTTTTAGTATGCCCTCCATGCTACTCTATTAGTTTCAAGATTTTCCGTTTAAATTGTATAAGGTCTCTGCCTTGATCATTTGACCTTCACCTCTTCCGTGTGCAAACAGAGGTCACTGCATATCCAGAGTGGATGACTGCAGCAAAAAGGAACCTGGCACTTGTAAACAACCACAAAGCAGGATGAGAGCTGTAAATGGCTCCTGACAGCACTCTCCTCATGGAGAGATCTCTGTGATATTTGGAATATATTAGCAAACCTGGACTAGAAGGCAAAGCATTCCTAGGTAGGTGGCACTTTTTAATAGCATGTCATTACATTTCTCTTACATTTAGTATTTAATAGATGTAACTTTCACAGCAGTACAGTCATTACCAAAAAGGCACAAGGGCCTCACCAAACAGTGAGCAGAATGGACCCAGAGCCCAAGTACCGTTTTTTGTCAGTATTTGGGTACCACGGTGATGAGCAAAATCATGCGGATGTCGTAACACATTAAATTGGAAATATCCTTACTCTGCCACCAGTCTTCTTTGGCCCTATCCCCACACAAGTTGGTTGAACACAGGCCAAAATTTCTGCCTGTGTCAATTACTGCAGCTCCTCTGCTGTCACTGGAGTTGGGCCATTTCTTATACCAGATGTGGCTCTGACTTAGGTATATTTAAAAATAGGGCCAAGTGGCATAAAAATCTTAAAACCATTTGACTCCTTGGTGTGGACATGGGCAAGGTGTGTTAATCTCATTTCCAGGACTAAGGCCAAGAAGTACACCCTGTCTGAAGTAGGTCACCTGCATCCATATACAAGACCCATACCAAGTGGTTCAAGAAGAGATGAGAGCTTGCACTTCTCTCTGATTTCACCTGTCACTTCAGCATGAACTTTTGAAAATCCTATAGTAAAAAGGGATTGGTGTGCTTTTACTGGCCTATGCCCTGCTAACAGAAGGTTAAACCATTCAGTGCTTTGTCAGGGTTTGTTCCACCACCAAGACATGAGTTTCTCAAGAACATGGGCACCAAGTCCATACAATCTCAAGAAAACCACTTACAACAGGTTTGTGCCTGATTTTCCCCTTTTGGCAGATGAGACCTCCCTACTACTCAAAGACTGCAAAACTCAAAAGAGTGCTCTGAAATGCCATACTAATTCTGTATGGACTAATTCTGTTTATTATTTCTAATTACTGTTATCTCCATTACCACTGCACAGCAAGAGAAGCTGAGGACGGCAGAGCCTAGCAAAGAAATTTTTGTTCACCCTGCTGTATGTCTTCCTGAGCACTTCTTGATTTTGGAGGTGGATGCTGTAGAAACTTGCCCGTTGTCTATCTAAGAAAGAGCCTACAAGTCATTGGGTTTGAACTATTGCAAATGAGCATCATGAGGCCCCCAGGCTGAAACATCATCATGGAGCTGAAGCTGGAACAAACACTGAAATCAATCCCAATTACAGCAACCAGTTCTAATCTGCCAGTAACACCTTACTGCACAGCTCAATGATGAAGACAATCAGCTTTAAAAACAAACAAAAAAAAAAGTATTTTCCTATTATAAAGACTTACATGCTGGGAAGTGTTATTTTTACAAACTCCCATTACCACATGAATCAGTTTCAATTGATTTAAGTTCATCCAATCAACAGGGTTTCCCCTCCAGGTTTAGCATCAGAGGTGTTCTAAACCAAGACCCTCTTAAAAACTTTCTCCTGGCTCAAATAGTCCAAGACAGTCTCATTAGGGATTTGATAAATAACCTGAAGCAGCAGACAGATTACAGACTAGCAGGAATATGTAAGAGATAGCTGACCTATTTAACAGTCCAGCTAACTTTCAAGCAGGACTGAGTTGAATAGGAGCAAGCTGTTAACAGGAGATTTGCACACCTTAGATCTAAGTCCTTCAAGCTCACAAGATCATTACTATTTACCCGGTAGGCCTGACTTTCTCCTTCGGACTAAATTTATCTGAATGCTTCAGACTGACTCAATTAGTATCACTCCTGAACTCTCTGCCTTGACACAGAAAAGCAGAGCAGGAAAGTTAAATTGCTGTGAACAGAGTGGCAGTCAGATCCAAGGAGGTCGGCTCTCCATGACACGTTCCAGTGAACAAGAGGCATTAAACACGAAGCAGAAATTGCAAGGATTTTGGTTCTGTGTCTTCACTTCACATGGAAATGCCTTCTTTTCACAGCATCAAAGCAAGGCAGGCATCTGGTGCATCACTATTAAAAGACTGCACTGTGATAATAACAGTCTTCAATGGTGAGGGACATCTAGAAGAGAGAACCTTGCTACTTTTCCTGTGCTTTGTCATAGTTCTTATGGCTGCCTTACCCAGTCTGAGCATGGAACATGCACAGGCTTTGCCTGTTCCTTCCTTTCACTATGTACCCAGGCAATCTTGCTGCTTTTTCTCTAGTGTATCAGAAAACCTACCTTTGGATTTCTATACCCCAAAAGCTACAACTCCAATCAAACCTCTTATTGTCTCATTCCTGTGATTTCCTCTGGCTTCTTACCTTTGCCACACTGACATCATCTGCTTCCCTTCCATGGAGGATGCAGGTTGTGATCCCTTTCTCAGCCAAGTGCCCTCCAGTTCCTGAAGTGCTCTGTTTGGTAACTTCATGGCATTCTTCCATGCTTTCCCTACAGTTTTCTCATTTCTTCCCTATCTTTCTCCTTGTACCTTATTCCCAGCCATTTTTTTCTGCTCTGCACCCCGTGCTTGACTAACTCCTCAGACTTGTCCTTCAAATGTGTTTAAAAACAAAAGCAAAACATGAATCTTTGGTTAAATGAAATCACAGTCTACTTGACAGCTTTTACCATAAGCACTCAATAGCAAGGATCATCTTTTTGTTCAGTGTTCATGCAGGATCTGCTTGAGAAGGAACTAATCAGTGACTGAGACAACAATACAAATAATAAACTCTGGTAGAGAACCATCATAGCATTATGACAATATCATAGGTCCTACAGGAGGACAGCCCAACTGGAAGTTTTATTGCATTCACTCACAATTCTTGAAATATTCTCAAGCACCTACAGCTTCAAAAGCTGTGCACACTGACAGGTACAGCACTTGAATGGCCTGCTGAAAACCAAAGGCAACTCACTGAAAGTTTTCATCTGGAGTCTCCACTAAACTTGTCCCGTGGGAAAAGACAGTAGTAAACAGTGGAAGAGAAACACAGTCCAGATATTTCTACAGAAAGTAAATCTGCTTCCATAGAGAACTGCATATTTCTTGCTAGCTATTATTTTTAACCTCTCGCAGATTTATTTTTACTACAATTTAAATGTATCTGTTATATGCCATAACATTATTATTATGGGAGACATTAAAATAGCAAAGTATTCTAGGCACTTGATACGGTTTTGCAGAACAGGGAATTACAGCCAGCAATGACTTGACTTCTGCTCACTGCAGCAGCCACCAACATATGTGACCCCCCCTTTCAGCCTTACTTCCTATAGCTCCTCTGTGGAGTTACTTCCAAAGTGTTTAACTGGCTGGTGAGAGGGAGGAGGGCAGCAAGACGAAAAAAGGAACTAAAATTAATCCAATTTATTAGGATGAACTTCTGATTTCTGGTGCTAGGCTGTGGACACAGCTGTGGGCTCAGAGCCCACAGCCTGAAGCTGCTGAAGCCATCAGCTAAGCCTACACATCTCATACCAAAAACTACCTGGGATACTTTAGAATCAGAGAACAGTTTGGATTGAAAGGGCCCTTTAAAGGTCATCTAGTCCAACACCCTGCCACAAGGAGGGACATCTTCCACTGCCTCAAGTTACTCAGAGTCCCATTTAGGCTTCCAGGGATGGAGCATCCACAACTTCTCTGGGCAAACGATTCAAGAGTTTTATCATCCTCATCATAAAACATTTCTTCCTTATCTCAACTCTGAACTTACTCTCTTTTACTTTAAAAACAATGCTTCCTGTCTTATTGCAACTGATCTTTTCCTGAGCCTTCTCTTCTCCAGCTTTGTCAGCCTTTCCTCATAGGATAGGTGCTCAACTCCTCTGATCATTTTTACGGACCTAACCTTGAGGCTTTAGTTCCGTTTTTCACTAAACTGTTTTAAATAAGCAAAAGTTTGTTTGCACAAGGATCTCAGGCTTTGGCTTTATAGTGTGTACTCTAATAAGACCAAGAAAATATATTTAAACAAATAAATTCCATCTTTGATAATCAGTTTTTCAGTGCTCCAACACTGAGGAACATCTCTTCTTATCAAGTCAAGCTACAGTAGATCATAACTTTGCACTCCTGACAAACACAGCTGGTAAAGCTCTTTGTGTCCAGCTTGGATGCTGTTTGGCACAACAGTCTGACACTGACTTACAAGACGGATGAAAAATATGCACGGCTAATTTTCCTAAGTGCCATGCCAGTGCCTTTAGAGGCCATGCATTCACCTACCTTCCCATACAGTAACAGGATTTGTTCCTAGCTAATAAAGCAGACTTCACATCAGCCGAGGAAATACTTTAGTTAGGATGTCCTCCTTCTTCATTACTGAATGATATATTCATGGCAAAGCACTAAAGTTGATGACATCTTTAAAATCTATTTTTCAGTAGTGTGGGGGATACAAGCCGCTAATCCCTGCAGATCTCCTTTTTCTCCCCCGTTGCCCCCGTGGTTTATCATCTCCAATTAGCCATCTGCCGTGCCCGCACTGCCACACAAAGGAAGCCCCCTCTCCTTCGCTAGCCCGTCAGCGGGGCCATTGTCCCTGCTGACAAACAAGAATCAGACACTATTGTTTCCAGCTGACGATGCTGCTCCCAAAGTAGGCTGCCAGTTGCCACTAAAACAGCGGGAGCACCAGGGTACGCTCCAGGAGCCAGGAACCATGCCAGCAGCACCGGGAATCCTATACAAAGCACTTTTTGAGATATACACATCTAGAGAGAGATAGAGATATTTTCTGATTTCAGGTAACAAACCTACCCGGGCCAACTACCTCCCTTTCCATGAGAGTTGCACTGGAGCATGCCTGACCTGCTGCCTTTACTGCTTCACCCAGCAGTCACCTGGCAAAGAAAGGGTCACAATCCCCAGAGAGAGCAACATCTTGGAGTCAAATCTTTCCTTGTTATGTTTTTATTATTATCATTTTAAAGATAAGGCATGTCTTCTCCCATTTCAGCACAGCTAATTCTACACACCAAAATTACCCTCCCCTCACCCAAAAAAAGTATTTCAAAAATCTGTCAACTCCACTGTGTCTACATGGGTACTAATTATGTAACAAGGTTAATTTAATTTCTCTCACAAACAACATACATTCACCCTTTTTCTCAAGGCCACTTCACTAAAAGAAATGACCAGAGCAGCTGGTCTGCCAGTCACCAAGATGTTAAAGTGAGGATCATTTCCTCTTATTATTCTCAGCAAAGCATGATGTGACCTTACACTAAAAACTACAGTCTGCCTAATTATGGTAGTTTTGTTCCATCAGTGAAATTGAAATGCTGGTTCATATAATTAGGGTTATTAAAAAAGGAATTTCATTTTTAGTGTTTAAGGTAATTTGTTGCCTTGAAGTAGAAGTGCAACAAATTAGACCTATGTACCTGAATGTTTTCACTTTGTGCAATCTGAAAAAAAACCAAAAAACACTCCTAGATTTTAGTAAGGAAGCTACACATTGATAAGAGACAAAGAACCCCAATAAACCACAATTTATTCCAGGCACTCGTTAATGAAAATGAGCAAACAAAATGAATATTTATATTTAAAAGTAGAAAGAAAATTATCTTATAAGCCCTTGATTAAGTAACAGAAATCACTTAAACTTCAACAAATGTTTTAAATTATATTTAACACTTCAGCAGTGAAAATACATGGTGTCAATATATCACTTTGAATGTTCACTGAATAGTTCAAAATAAAATAAATGAAAAACAACTGAAACTAATGTGAATCCACAGTAATCACATAGGTTAATTACTTTCACAATGACTTATAAGCAGAGGAAATTCTTTGCCCTGGATTCAAACACAACGATCATTTCTGAACCAAATATGAAATACAACATGAAAACTTAGATATTTTGCTGAAATGCTGCTCCATTCCAAGCACAAAATGCTCTAAATCCCATTTCAAGACACTGCAGGCAACATATCACACAGGTGACTGACTTAAACCTAGATTTATGATTGCCATTGCAGTGCCTGGGCCAAGTTCTGTTTTCAGTTACATCTGTGAAAACTCCCAAGCAATTCCTCTGAAGTTCTCTGGATCTGTACAGCAGTAACACAATCCATCCTAGAAGCAAGTGGGAAAAAAAAAATTCAAAATATTATGACTTCTTTTTTTTACAGTCCTTTACACTTTAAGGCTCTCCATTCAGACAATCATATTTGACTTCTCTTTTCATATCCAGCTCTCTTTTGTAAAACGTGTATTGGAATATTCCCTGTTTTTCTTGCCAGATTCTCTAGGCAAAATTCCCCAAGTGGCAGAGTCCCTTCAGTTAAACACAGGGTGCGTGAGCCATGCAAGGCTGTAAAACGGGAGTTGTTTATCCAAAGAAATATTAAAAGCAGGACACCAGTCCAAATCAAACAAAAGCACAAATACCTCTAAATCGTTTCATGACTTTAAGTTCCAGCTGTAAAAGGCACAGCACCATGGGTTTATAAGGCCTAATACTCCGTAAGTATTTTCTTTGATGTAACTATGAAGTACTTAAAATACCACTGGGTACTGTATGGTACATGTCACCATGGAGCAATAAAACTGCTCTACATCCATAATCAGCCTTTCCAGAGACCATAAGGTCACAGCAGCTGAAACAACAGAATACTTCATTCCCAACCTTCAAGAGGCCCAGAGCACCTGTGCAGCCAGAGGACTCCCTAAAACATGGAGGTGTGCCTGGAAATTACAGCAAAGAAAACCCACCAAACCGCTCCCATTTTTAAAACCTCATGTTTCCCCAGCAGGTTATTATTAGGACACTTGATAAAATACAGTATGGGAGGCAGGTCGTAGGAAAGAGTGATAGTTATATTTGCCTGGCCAGGCTGGATGCTCACTTGTATCCAAGCCATTCATCATCCCAAGACTCACACAGCCATCTAAGTCCACATGTAAAATGGTCTACACAAGCACTAGGAGGGTTCCTCTTTTGTGATTACTGTAGGATTACTTTTCTTCTTTCAGAGTTCCAACCCAAAAGCACAGTGTAGGCAACAGGTTCTCCCCCATAACTTCTGTAGGTGCCCCATCAAGCCTTAATACAGTGCCTGTGAACTTTACTGATGTCTGTTTTAAACTTATGTTCCCTATTGCACCTTGACCTGGAAATCAAGGATTGTGAACTTCAGTACAGATAAGCTCTGAACAGAATCTGGGTGTGAAAGGCCCCTTCCTCTAGAAGTAATGACGTTCAACATTAATTGAATTAATATCAAATAGAATAAGTATCTTCCTACTGGCCTATAACACAATGCAATCTCATCCAGAATAAACACATTGTAAATAACTATCAGGTATCATCCGTGTTGCCCTGTAAATACTTCTGCCTGAGAAGTGTTCATTCCTTTCAGAAGGAAGAGAGCAGTATGGGAAAGAAATGCTCCTCTGAACATAAATCATTCATTTAAATTGTTCCCTTCCAGCATCAGACAAAAAGAGGTCCTTCTTTTTTGACACAAGACCCCACAGTCCAGCAGTTTCTGCCCCATTTCTTAGCAGCATCAACATGGCAAGAGAAGGAAGAGGACAGTCATTCCCACCAAAACCTCTTGAGTCACCTATGTGTCCCTTCCCATGTCTACATGAAAATTCCTGAACTAGCAGACCTGCCTCAAAGTCCTGAGGTGGAAGAGATGGGACAACCACAGGGCAGAGCCACACGGCCCTCCCCATGCACTGGGGAGGTTTGGGGGGACCTGTAATAAAACAGCAACTCCTCCCCCACGTCAATCACATGAAAAAAGAAAAACCACCTACATTAGACAATAAAGAAAGAAAACAACAAAATTCATATTGCTGACAGGGTCAGAGGTCAAAGCCTCCAGAGAGTGGTACAGATTTTGATTAAAAGCAACACCTCAAAGAACACAAGAGCTTTCCAAATGGTAGGACAGACCTGACAGTCTTTTCAGCAACAGAACCTCCTTTAACAGCACACATTACCAGACCAGGCCTAATGAATTATAAACTCTCAAGGTAAGGAAGCATCACATGAACACCTCACCCCAGTGATAACTCAATTGAACCAATTTACCTGCTCTACAAGGAGATACTTGAGTCCATCAACCTCAAGGAGCACTTCTCTGCTGACATCACTTCAAGCACATCTTTTGATCAAACAGCCTGGCCAATGCCAATCACTTTAAAGTTATTTAATAGCAGAACTGCCAGTCATTTGTGCACAAATGAACAACACTAGAAGTATAGCTGGCTGAAAAGCGGAGAGCAAGCAGAATAATTCATTGCATCCAAAGGAGATGCAATAATGTCAATTTTCAACTCACTCACAGGAAGTATCAATGACAAAGCTGGCATCTTCATATCAGACATAATCAATGTTATACTTAAGTGACAGAAAAATAAATTAGAAAATAAAACAGTACCTGCTAGTGCATGAGAAATATTGATGACTACTTCTGCCAGTAATTGGTAGTTTGCTAAATTGTTCTGTCACTGACCTCTATAAATATTTAAAATTTTGGTTAAAAAATTCCTTGTGTGTTTCACCCCTGTATCCAAAACACATTGCAGAAATTACTGCAGCTTAAGCAGGAAGCTAAAGCTTTCTCTGTCTGTATTCAAGGGATATCTCGTATTTGTACACTTCGAAAGTGACTTAGTTTATGTTTGAAACTGTATTTGATTCCATTCCACACAACAAAAAAGTTTCAGTACACATTTAATACAGACTATTAAGAGTTACAGAGAACCTGGTCATATTTCACCTGTCAAAAAAACAGACTTAAGAAACTTGGTAAGGTATACCTAGGCATAGATTGAGGTTTTTACTCAAACAGAAGTGATAGACATCATGCAGAAATTGCTGCTACAATTCAGCAGATGCTGTTATCCAAGAAATCAGAGCTGGAGATGGCAATAGTAATTTCTGCCCTTCATGTCCCTCTGTCTGTTAATTTTTATCCAAATTACATGTGATTGATTCGCTAAAAGAGAATTCCTGAATTCCTTACTACATATATCAGATGGTGAAAATCAGAATAGTCCCTTTCCTCCCTGACTCCAGGAAGGTTTTAACTGACTGCCAGCATCAACTACACAGTTCTTAAATCCACCCTTTTCTTAAAAGTTGCTCCTAGTTCCCATCAGTGTAAGCACCAAAACAGACCTTCCTTTATTACTTCATGTTCATTTCCTCAGTTTGCCTTTGCAGGTACAGCTCAGAAAGCTGCTGTCTGAGGTGTGCCCGGGATAAGGAACGGGTACCTCGAGTGTCTGGGTGCTGCTCGGGGAGCTGCTCTGCGAGCGGCGCCACTCCCGGCATCAGCCTCCTCTGCCGGTAGCACAGAGCAGCCAATCGATCCTCCCGGCTCAGTGCAAAGCCCAGCTGCTTGCTGAAAGCCTCGGAGAGACGTTTAGTTGTTTCGACCCCGTTTTTTTAACAAATGATGAGTTCATCCTTTTCCACGTGATAACTGAATTTGGGAAGAGCTGAAGCTGTTCAGTATAAGCTTGGGTTATCAGAGCAGCTAATCTTTAAACCATATACATTCATTTTTTATTTGATGTGAACACGTAAGACAATGGTTATGCTTTACAAATCAAGAACACAAGTCAGGACAAGGTATAGGGAAAAAATCTAGTATCAAGGGAAAAAGAATGCTAAGTCAATGCAGGTCTCTGTAACTACTACAAATCAGCCCCCATCTCACAGTCCCCTCTCAGACAGGATCACTATCATCAGCCTGAGAGATGTGGGAGTCAGTTGTGTCCTGGCTACAATTCTTCTCCCAAGCCCCACATCAGCTGTTCCCTCCACCATCCATTAAACCCAGCTTCACACAGGCACAACAGCAGTGCACAAACCCACAAGTAAAGGGGCCCCAAACAACACAGAGAACCAACACTGACATTCCACACAAGTCATACCTGTGCTCGTACTTTCCCCATTTCTCAGGGATGTTGCCAGCAGACAACCAAAATTAATTACTAATAGACTGGGTTTTTTCCCACATCATCATTTTGGACACAAGATGCTACATAATGATGCAGAAACAAAAATTTTGCCATGTTCTTTGATGAACCTTAAGGTGAAGCAGACAACCATCAAGGACGGCCTTGCATACATGCTTCAGTGCAAGGACAGGACCTAGGCACCTCTCCCAAGCCCAGGCTCCTGTGATTTTGTTTCCTCAAGAAGCAGAAGTATTAGGAGACTCTCTGAAATCTCTGGGCTAAATGTATAATGCAGGTTACAAATGTATGCACAGATCTACAGGTAAAATTTAAGGTGAAGGAGGCAGCCTGGGAGAAATGTCTAACCACATGGCTCCCTGTGCTTTCCCCTCATTTAGGAATACTTTTTTATATAAGCTAGACAGATTTGACTCTCTCCAAATTCAATTCTGCTAACATGCTTACGTTGAGAAGGCAGTGTCACAGAGAAATGATTCAGCTTTGGGTGAAGGAGGGAAGAGAGTGAAAAGGTAGGGAGGAACCTTAATTAACATGTTCCTTTTAAAAGGAAAATTAATTAGTTGTTTTTCTTTTCTTTTTTCTAACAAATATGTCATTGTTGAGACTTGGGAAATTATCTTGTAACCAGGTAGGTTATCAACAGGCAAATACCCTATGGCTTAATGACTTGTGGATCATAAGATACACACACCCAGACCTTATTATACTTATCCTCTAGATCAAAGGGTTTTCACATAAATGGGGTGCAATCTACCATAGCAGGGAGCTGCTGCAGGCCTTGAGGATTTTACTTCGTTAAAGTTTTGGTGATTACATAATCACTTTTTTGTAACTGGAGCTCAAAGCATTGTGTGTAGCTAATGAGCAGGTAGAAAAAGGAAAACAGCTGAAAAGCAGTCTTGACAAACAGCTGTGGCAGTGTCAGTCCTAGCCCAAAAGGGTCAATCCCCCTATGAAACAAGTACTTAATCCTTTACAATTTTTAATTTAAAATCTACCAAGACTATAAAACTTTCTTAAGATTTTGATGGGGGAGGGAGTGAGGGAGAAGGGGGGGTGTGTCATGCAGACCACAAGTTGCTTCAGTTGAGATGCTCATCCTGTGCAAAGCCATGTTTCAGAGCTGGGGGCTCCCACACAAACACCACCTCACAAACGAGTGACGCAGTGGAGACCCCAGCACGTACCTATTGCCAACAAAATTTAATTAACCACTGCTTCATTAGCAAAGGCTCCCTACGCTCTAGGGAGCGTTGTAGTCCAGCTGCACTTTGGCTGCACTTCAGCATCCCCTGAATCGGGAGAGTGAACACAGGGCTCTCGCCCAGCTCTGAGCTACTTAGCGAGCCCGTCTCCGCGAGGTCAGCATCCCCGGCCGGCACTGGGGCTGCGGGCGAGCGCTGCCAGGGCGCCTCTGCGCTCACTCACTGCCCACCCGAGGGCGGCAGGGGTAGCGCCCGGCGCTTCGCCCGGCTGGAGCGGGGCATGCGGCCAGCTCCGCTTCCCAACACCAGCCGGTACCCGGGTGGCCGCCGCCGCCCGGGGCGGGGGCCCGGCGGGGCCCGGCCGGCGCCGCTTCCCGCGGGGGTGACAACGCGACGGCTCTCCCCGAGCATCCCTGCGGGGCTTTTGTGCCTTCTTGGGGCGGGGGCCTGGCCGGTCCTCTCCCGAGGCGGTGGGAGCGCAGCCCCGCGGTAGCATCCTCCCAGGGGCGGGAGGGGCGACGGGGCGAGGGGCGCACCGAGGAGCTGCGGCGGACAAAGCGAGGAGGCAGGCGGGGACCCCCTCCATCCCCTCTTCTCCCCTCCCCGCGGCTCCGCTGCTGGCGGTGCCCGCGCCGCAGCCGCCAGCCCCGCATCCCGCGGCGGAGGCAGGGCCCGGCGCTGCCCTGGCCCCTTCCCCGCGGCTCCCCTACCTGTTCGGAAGAAAGCATCCACCTCGGAGTCAGGGACAGCGCCTTCCTCCGCTGCCCCTTCGGCGGGATTCATGGCTGGGGGAGAGGCGGCGGCGAGCCCGGCGGCTGGTAATATCCAGTGAGTTAGGGAGGAGGANAGCCCGACCGAGCGCCGCTCGGATCATCCCTTCCGCGGTGCCTGCGGGGCGGCTGCCCCGGGGCTGGGCTGCGCTGCCCCCGGGCTGCGCTGGGCGGTGCGNCCCCGCCGCCGGGGCAGCCCCTCTGCGGGGCGCGGCCGCTCCGGGCGGGGCGCGCCGGGCACAGGTGCGGGCACGGAGGCCTCGCGGGGGCCCGAAGGGAATTTTTGTTTTATTCCCTACCCCTGTAAGCTCCGCAGCCGTATCGCTGTGCATCCCCGGGCTGCACCGCTGCCATGTCTCCCCTCTGATGAACGACCGCGGGGGCACGGCGCGGCGCTCGGCTGTTAGCCGGGCAGGTACTCGAGGGCGAAAGTGAACGCTCATGGGCTTATACGGACACAAAAAATTGTTCTTTGTTTTGGGGTTGGGTAGAGGGGTTAGGGGTTTTTTTTTATGTTCAGGACCTGTTGGGCACGATTGCTTTGGAAACGATCAGCGAAACTGCACGTTGTTGCAGGTATGCCTTCATATTTTATTCTTTACAGTCCTCGGTGACTACAGAGCCAGCAAGGAGTTTGGAAAGCCAAGATCCTGGTCCTAGCTCAGACATTGATTCTGCTCCCTAAATGCTTTTGATTTCTCTACTGTAGCTCCAATATTTGTGATTTGGGACAATAATTGCTGTCTCAAAAGGATTGCTGTGAGGAATACTTGTTTGTACTTTGTTAGCCGCTGAGTTAAATGTTTGTCCCTGAGCCCAGCTATCAAGATTTCAAGCACAGACAGGCAGACATAGACGAAGACAGATGTTTGCCATTTGGGCACTTTCTTTTCCTGTTCACCTATTTGAAGTTTCCCCAGCTCCTCATTCTTCTATGATCGCATAACAGCTCTAAAATGAGCTTAAGGAGAAATGTTGCTTTTTTACCTAACCACTACTGTAAAACAGGAATGTTACTCTGACACCTCACAGTTGTTCATCTTTGCTTCCTCTACCATTAGAAAGAAAAAGCAGCTGCTGGTGTGATGACCCCTCTGGCTGTATTACCCTCAGATAACCCATCGTGGCTGCAAAATCCCATCCATCACTCTCAAGAACAGCAGTCTTTTAGCCAGAACATCCCCGTGGCCTCACTGTCTTTATCCTTTAGGGGTAATGTCTAATCATCACTCATTTGCCATTGAAAATCTCTGATGTATAAGGGACTTGAGGACAAAACCTCTCCAAAAACCTGGTCAGCATGGAGGGACACATTGGAGTACTTCAAAAGAGGTTATCAGTTTAGTGCATCTTAAGGAAGAAAATACTTTGTCTAGCAGAAGTGTCAGAGCCAACTGGTTGTAAGTGACACTGTTTGGATCAGTTCTCAATCCGTAGGCAGTTTAGCAAGTGAGGTTAGCAGAACATTTTCTGTTTCAGCCCAGAATATTTTAGATGCCAGAGGAGCATGGGCTTCCTCCACCTGATCTCTTCTCAATAGAACATAAGGGAAGGCTGGATTTGGGTGTATATTGCACTTGATAAAAATACTGAAAATTTCCCTGCAGAAATTAAACTGTCAAAATGGTATTGACCAGGCAGGATGAGCACAGAGATCCCAGTCACATGTCCTCTGACCTTACTGTTTACTACTCCAATTGAAACAGAATATGTCATGCCCAAGGACTCAGAAATAAGAGCAAACATCCTACAGAGATCCACCTAGCATTTCATTTCCTCATTCTCTCCCTCCTGATATCTCATGTAGAGCCATTTCGCATGCCTACCTCCAGTTGGTTTTAACTGAAGCCATTTATCTTTTTATGGATTTAAAAAGGTAATTTCACAACTATCTGCAGGAAATAGCAAAACAAAGTCTACATCCAGGCTGCCAAAGCTCATTACAGACCCTTGTGCAGCCTCTGACTCCTCTCCTTAGGACTACCAGGATGCCAGACGCACCTCCATATCAGGTGTGCCAGCAGTAGGGCACTACCACAGTACAAGCACCTGAGTAAAATCAATCTTTCAAGCTCCAGACTTTCTTCAGTGACCATTTACCTCCTCCACAGCACAGTGGAGAAAAGCCTTCTCTCTTCCAAGCTTAAACAAGCTGCACCATTTTGGATCCCATCTCAAGATCTCATTTCTGAAAATTCAGTAGCCCAAAGCAGATTTGTTCTCCTGGAATCTTACCTACAGCTACATTCAGGAGTGTGAGCTTGGCAGCTGGGAAGAATGTGGTTTCCTCATGAGGCTTCAAATGCACTCAGGATTTGGTCCAACCTGGTTGATTTTAGAATTAAAGCATTCTGGAGCATCCTTAGAAGCTAGACAGGAGTTACACATAAGCAAGGAGGGTTTAGCATCATCCAAACAGAATTATTTTTGTCAATGACAGAGAAATTCATTAATGTATATTAATATATATTATATTAATGTATATATATATTAATTTCCCCCTTCTTTAGGAACCCTGCAGATGTGTTCTACAGCATCAGTTGTAGGAATTATATAGGCTACAGAAAGCACTTTTGTCTGTATAACCTACAGTCAAAGGTGTTAGAGAATGCTGAGGGGAGGGAGAGCTGTTCATTTAGCTTACTTGTCATCCCAATACCTACACAGATTCCTGGTTAAAGATTAAACCAGTGAAAATGCTCATATTTAACCATATAAAATACCAGTATCTTCTGAAAAGAATTTTTTTTTCTTCACAGAAAACCTTCATTGGAACATGCATCATCCCAAATCTCTCATAATTTAAAACAAATGGGAACTTCCACTTTTTAAAGAATAAAAGTGTTTGAAGACTTTTTTTTTTAAAAAGTCTATCAAGCCTTAGCCATGCCTTTTTCTTGCTCATCTCTGCTGTGTAAGACACAGCAAGTCTCTTCTTCTCTGCTTGCAGCTCCACTGGCCAGGGAAGCCCTGCCCAATTTCTTCACTGTTTTCATGGCTTTATCATTGAAGCAGCAGCCCTGCTGTCACATTTTGCACACACTATGGCAATGCAGGACAGGCAGTACTACAGTCCAAGATTAGTAAACTTTAGTAGAAACCCAGACACTGAGTGAGCTACTGTTTTTCTTCACACTGCAAGCAGAACAAGGCTGTCACTGTAAAATATCATTAACAACTAGGAACCACCATGACTTCAGTTCAAGTCCCAGCAATGAGCTTACAGTTTTTGTTGTTCAAAGAAGAGCTGTTAAATATAGAATGAAATACTATCTGCAATGTATAATTCCCTTTTTAGATATAATGCTGAAGGCACCTACAGTTTCCTTGAAAAGCAAAACACGGAAAAAAACGCTGTAGAATTACGTAAGCCAAAATACAGTAGTTTCACTGACAGACATTGCTTTAATTTTTTGCATGGCTCTACTTGACAAATACCTCAATCCATACCAAATAACTTCGTTTAACTAGGTACGAATGTTTTTCTTTTTGACAGCCCCTAAAGCTGCTCAAAGATCAGAAACTGTCACACAGGCTTTTGATTTAAGACCTTTGCTACAGTCAAGTTTTCCAATGGGATGGCAATAGGTGGTATCTAAGATAAAACATTTTTTAGCTAAATCTCATGAGCTTGCATGCTACAGGATGGGAGGAGGGAGAAGAATGTGAACAAGAAATAAGTAAAATTCATCTTTCCAAGACAGCAGCTCCAAGACAGAAGAAATATATTTGATGGCTCCAAGACAGCTGCACTGGTGGAATCAGAACAGAACTCTGAGAAGGCACATGCAAGAGTCCAGTGCTGCAAAACACAGTGCATGGGCCAAGAGTTGTCATTCAAAAGGGACAGGGAGAAAAAAAACAATCTGCCAGACTCAGCAGATGAGCTGCAGTCTGCAAGGCGCTGCAGAGACCATTGCTTGTGCAGAAGTCCCTCCCATTCAGTGACGCAGCAACATCTAAATAGAGAGTGGTTTTAGGAGGTGGGATCGAGAGAAAACCAGAATAGTAGAGCAGGAAAATCTAAGTCTCAAAAGCACCTAAGGCTGCCTTTTTAATAAATTATTTACAGCTACCTTCTGGGTGAGAAGAATTTCTCACACCTGTTTAGGCCTATGTCTAAGTGTTAGACTTGA
Organism: Dicaeum eximium; assembly: GCA_013396995.1. Taxonomy (NCBI): domain Eukaryota; kingdom Metazoa; phylum Chordata; class Aves; order Passeriformes; family Dicaeidae; genus Dicaeum; species Dicaeum eximium. The sequence goes on along the minus strand of VWZP01001440.1, from coordinate 5,592,119 downwards.
AATTACTATGCCCTTATATGGGACCAGGCACAGTGGGGTGGATATTTCTGTCTATATTCTAGACTATCAGGGATCCTGCAAGGGAAAATCTGCAAGTCCCTGGAATCAGGGTGTTCAGAGAAGCCTCCAGGGCAGGATGGAGGAGGCAGAAGACAAGCTTCATATGCTTGAACTCAGATGCCCATGTATATGGCTAAGATTGTTTCTGGCTCAACAGACAGCACGCACACATCAAGGCTGGCTTTGCAGCACCCACATTCACACTCACACATGTGGCTTAGCTCTACTGTTTGCTCAGATGTGGAACAGCTGTATGGGCAGGCATAGAGCAAGCTCTAATACATGCCAAAGTCCCTGTCCCAGTATCATCCCTACTCTTTTTATATTCCCCCTCTGGATCACAGCTGAAGTAGGAATGCCTGCTCAGTTGTCATCTAGTCTCCTGCTTTCAGAGCCACCATAGACTCCAATTTCCACAAACTTGGACAGAAAGCTGAGTAATAATCACTCCTCTACAGAAACATCACCCAGAAGAAAGCAATAGCACTTAGCAAAACAATTTACAAAATATAGAATATTTTTATCATAGTGGCAGTGCAAAGGTTACTAGCATCATCAGTCAGACAAATGTGTCTCCTCCATAAGTTCCAGAACTGCATTCATCACTCTGGCCACAGAAGCTCAGACTGAATTAGCAACAAGCAGAACAGCTGATGCTGTTCCTTCTTCCAAGAAGAAGACACAAGTCTTAGCTAAGTTTACAGATACAAATCTGAAAAAGCCAACAATGACTGAAAATTCTTTTCTCCTTGGTAACTTACTTGGATTAATTTGTTAAATAAGTTGCTAATAAGTGCTAGTGGATCACAGATTCTGTTACTAATGAAATAAATCTAAACATAAAAGTGGTATTCCTCAGCCAGGCTCCTTTTGCTACATCAGGCTTGAAAAGAGAAGCTTGTGCTGGCCAAGTCTACACTGTACCTTTATGTAAATAAAGAACATCAGTCTTAAGCACTGTTAAGCTGGAACGTTTTATTCTGAGTTTCCTGCAAACTTTTAATCCTGATTCTGATGTTCTGCCAGATTCTTAGTGATACTGAGCAGTACTTATTTACTGGTAGCTCCTAAATTCCAAGCAATCTCCCAGGCAAGTTCTGACCAGTGCAGAAAGAGTTACAGAACCAGACAAGAAAAAGGAAGTATTAAATATTGAAGTGTTTTTGGGAAGAATGTAAATGTACATAGTAGCTGCACAGAAAACTAATTTTAAAGTGAAGCATGCATTAAAATTAAACAGTGACTACTACTTTATTACCACAAGCATTCATTTCAATGCACTTGTAGGATACTAATTTCACACATGGTTGGACATAAATACTAACCTGTTTTCCATTTCACCAGTATAAATTAGTGTGAGAAAGAAGTTTCTTGCTGTGATAAAACTAGTAGTGGTGTATGCAAAAACAAAAACAATGTGAGCCTGGTTTGGCTTTTTTTTTTTTTTTTAACACAAAGTTAGAAAATTAAAGTTTGGCTCTGTAAATGTGCCATAATGTCTAATCTTTGGATTCTCCTCAAAAGCCCTACTAAACTTAAAATTAATCAGCTAACACATCAAATGAGTCATGCATTCCTATTGAATCAGGTGACAACCTTTCAAAATCCCCTAGAACTCCATACTACAAAGTACAGTCCTTGAAAATCCTGCCAGCAACCCCTGTAACTGGCAGCTGTTTATCCAGCTTAGTGCTTTGCAATCCCTGTAACACTGAAAATGTACATTGTGATGTTCATACCAGACTCCATTCACTTATGGGAATGTTTTTTTCCATTAATTATCTAAATTAATAAAGTTAATAAAATAAATTTTATTTTACTGTTAAGCAAACATCCTGGTATTGCTCATGTAACAAGTCTTATCTACAAATCCTTACCTAAGGAACTGTCAGAAGACACCCCTCAGTGGTATTTTTTGAGGCAGTTTAGATTTGGTTTGTTGCTTTGTTGGGTATTTGAGTTTGGGTTTTTTTGGGGGGGGAGGGAGGGAGTGGTTTAAAAAAAATGTGTAATAAGTAAATTACTGAGACCAAATCTGAGGCACTGGAGTCATTCAGTGACTGAGTTTCCCCCCACACTCCCCCAGGCACACACAGCAGTTCTTGCAGCTACATCTCAGAGGCAGTCATCACTACTCCTGACACCAGGGGTAGGGCTCAGCTACTCAGTGTCTCCCTGCTTTCAAGTGACCACTCCTCTCCAGAAGGCTTTAAGAGCCTTGCTGAGCACTCTTCCACTTCTGTCACTTTTCTCAGGTGTATTTTCATCCTGGTTTACAGCTATGGCTAGAAAAGTTCCAGATGTTCTCCTTCATTTATTGTCTTTTTGGCTTTTTCTTTTCCACTAATAGCAGGTCTCCTTTCCCTGCTGCCTATAAACAGATTCACAAGGATGGAGAGGAGCTCCAGCTTCCTCCCAGTATTGCTTGCTACAGGCAAGTGTGATGGAGGGGAGGTGCTGGGATACGGGGAATACAGGAGAAGCACACGTGACTGCAACCAGAAACTTGTAAGTAGACAAGGAGGAAGATGTGCCCACACAGCCCCATCCTCGTGTTTCCCAGAACCCCTGGGCTGAGGAGCAGCTTTCCACCCCTCCCCACAGTGACTCCAGAGCTGGTACCTACCTACTTGCAGTGGTACTTCAGATCTCAGTTCAAACCCCAGCTTAGCTCTGAACTTTAAAAGTAGGTCTCTACTGCCACCATATCTAGCTCAGAGTATCTTACATTTCTCATGCATTAAAAGGTCAGGGATGGATTCCTGTGGCTCCCAAGGAGACCTAGAGACTCAGGGATGATAATGTACATATGGTATACTGAAGATTCCTGATGAGGTTTGTGCCCATTCCAACAATTCCAAGTAATAATGTTTTTCACCCTAGAAGAGATGCTTCAGTGGCAGAACATTCAAGAAAGAACCTCTGTATAATTTGAGTTTTCAATACATATTGCCACTTTGATATCTGTATTTTTAGTTCCAGTGCTGATGGGGCCAAGATTCATACAGAAGTGTGAGGATCTGGTGTGCTGACAGCTTAGAAGGAGACAAAATTAGGAACCAGATGGGAAGTCACAGATGATACTGTTCTGCAGAAGGGGCAAGACACTATCTGCAGATGCTATTTTCAAAACAATATGTTCCAAACCACTGTGACACTTGCTCTGAGAGGGAGGTCATTTATATAACAGCAGGTAAGACTGACATACTTTCTGCAGAAGAGCTGCCTTCAAGGTAGGTATTTCTACAGCCCCATCTGTCAATCTGATAGAGGCTGTTATCAAAATTGACCTCCAGGAAAGCTGCGCTATAAATTCTTTAGGACCACACATGATTCTGAGCATCTTTGAAAACATAATGCCTCACAGCTGCTGGAGCTGAAGTACTGCCTTCCTTCAAAGGGTAAACCCTCTGTGGTCATCTGGATCTGTTTAGAAACACTGATATCTGCTAAAAAGAAGCGCTCTGTATCACTGACTGATATAATGAATCTAGAAATTGTACACAAGAACCAACCGTCTTCCTTTCCTTGGTTGTGTCATGTCAGCTCTTCCCTGTGCTCTGGTGAACATCTGGAAGAGACCAATTCCATGCTATGCTATACTAGCATGCCTTACTGCATAGCCAGCACAAGACTGCTCATGCTCTAGAGCTGCCAGAAGTCTGAGCTATAGGCCACAGACCATCTGGCTACCAAGATCCAACTAAAATATATCTATTAGAAACAAATATTATCAGTAAGGATTCTTAGATTTAAATACAAGGTTTCTTTATGCTGTGAACTGTAACATTCCAGAGAATAATTATCCCTTTAAATAATTATTAACCTATCTGCAACAGGACTGTAGTACATTCCTGCCTTCAGGTACAGGCTAAATTCATTACAGTTCAGTGAAATTCTCCTAGATCTGCAGCTGAACAACACACAACTTCAGGGCAAATTTTACTCCTACAAGAAGCCGTAGTGGATCTTATGCATAGAGGTGATTTCCATATTTCCACTTAGGGTGGATGGCAGAGAGCCTTAGCAGGACACTTTGGTGCACAAGAACAGATGCTCCCCTTGCAGCTTCTGTCTTCTCCTCCATGCTGGCACACTGAGCAACTGCCACGTTGGTCCCCTTTGCTCACCGAAGTGACACCCAAAACCCAGCCACCCCTGCTCCAAGTCTGACGTTCTGCAAGTGCAAAAGAATAACTGATTGTAAGCTCTGCCAGCAGGAGCTTTTATTTCAAAGATACATCTCTTAATCAGTTATAAAATCGAACAGCACAACATGAAGTTAAGATTCAAATGTCAATATTGCAAACATATGCAGTTTTCCTAGGCCACAGAAATAAACACTATAGTCATTATCATTCACACAGTCAAATATCATTTGGAATCCATGAATTCAAATTTGTTTATATGTAATGGCATTTCAGTCCTTTTATTTTAATCTCTTGCCAAGGCCATCCCTCCTGTTCCTTTCATACGTGTGGGTACACATGCAAACTTGAGCTGATTCTCTCGGAGTCAATGGAAAGTTTCACAGACACTTCTTTTTTTAATATATGTATTTTTCTAAAATATGTGAAAACAAAACTAGTTTTGGCAAAGAAGAATAATGTTCTCTACTAAATACTTTTCTTTATTTGCCAATGACTATCATCTTGTCTAACTTATTAGACTGAATAGTTTTTCTATGCCTTGTATCTGCAACACTGGCCCAACAGCAGTATTTAGTTTTGGGCAGCAGTGTACCTCAGTGTCCTATGCCTACTACTGACTAACTGTGGGACTGGAGTAATGTCCCTGGTCTGGTGAAATTAAAAGCCAAACATCAAAAAGACTGTGTTTCATCCAAATGTCTTTCAGTTTAATCAGTATAAGATATTTTTATTGCTGAAAATCTCAGGTTCAAATACTACTACCAGCACAACTCATCATACATTTAGATTGTCTAACCAGAACAAATCCTAGGAAGTTTAATCGGGAGCAATTTCTTATTTGAATTAAAAATCAACATGTTTGAATTCTACATGCTTTCAGTACAGTGGGCTGTTCAGAAAATTATTCTTCCACCTTGGAATAATGTGGCCCAGGATACCCCTTAGTACTCCTTCTGCATCAGTTCTTGTACTACCCTCAATAACACCAAGTTCTTATAATTGAGAAGTTGCAGTTAATTCAGAATACATCAATGCACAGGAGCAGCTTCAATTATTTCCCCCAGTGCATTATTGTGTGTTTATCTTCTGTGCATTTCATTTGCCATCATATTGCCCAATCATCCAATTTATTAAATCCTTTGGGACATTCTCCCACTCCTCCATACTTTCTTGCTTGGTTTCACCACCTCATTATTCAATTAATCTTCTAGATCTTTATGGGGTATATTGAAAGGTATACTCTCCAAACTACAAAGTGATTATTCTTAAGATTGAATTGGGTTTTGCAGTGATACATTCAGTGGGGCAAGAAACACAACCATGAAAGCATTAGACAAAGAAAAATACTCCAACACACGTCCTCAAAGAAAACAAAAGCTTGATGGGCTTCCCATGTGCAGGGACACAATACTTCGTTGCTCCAGGCCCAGTAACACCTTCTGTGGTTTATGGTATGCTAAAAACACAGCAAAACTTGAAAACAGAGTCTAAAGCTTTCAACCCCTCCAGTGTAAAGGAGCTGAACATCCCCACTGCACCAGCAATGGCTGCATTTGCTTTAGTCCTCCTTGAGCCTGGGAAGAGCACCACAAACCTGCTACTGCTTTCTGACACATTTGCCTTCCTTCTAGGAGCTCCTCTATCTCCTGCAAACCCAGGTGGGGAGAGGGAGATGAGTGAAATGGCAAAGAGGAGAGAAGGAAAGCATCACCATGCTGGGATTATGCCAAGAGCTTGGTAGACTTAGGCACTCCATTACTACTACATTTCTGTAGATGTTTAGTGCCAAACACCACGAAAATAATTCCAAAAATCCCTGAAGAAATTACTACATCTGCCACACTTTGCCAAGGCACAGAGCTGCCTCCCTGCTGTGCTATGGTTTTGTCCATAACAGTGTAGGTGGACATTTTTAGACACTAACATCAGGCAGAAGAGATACTGACTCACAATCTGCTCTGAACTTTCAACCTAACAGGAATCTCCCTCTGCAAAACTTTGTCACTCTTGAAGAAACCAATCCATGAAAAGGTCACAGAAACCTCCCTCAGCCTACCCAACAGATGTTGCTTTTAGTTCACCCCACAAGCAAAGACACCCACTTCTTCAGAGTCCATTATAATCATCACAGAAGTCAGAGGAAAGACAGTTCAAGTTCCAGGGCTGTCACTTCCTTATTCATTTTGGGAATACTCTCACATAAAGCAAAACTGTCATTAGCCTTATTTCAAGATTTCAAACAGGTAACAACAGCAGAGTTTGACTCTTATTCGTACTTTCTGATTCTTTAGGGCAGTGCTTTCCATTTCCTTGCAATAGGCAAATTTCTACCCATAGTTTTAGAAATCTCATTTTCCCATCTTTTGCTCTATAATCTTAATGAAAGATAAAGAATAAAAAATGGAATTGGAACTTGATCAGAAAAACTCAAAAATTGTATGACAGGTGTCAGCAGTAAGTAGAAGGAGTTGATGGCTCTGGGTGATTTGCACACACGAGTGCAAAGACTGTAAAGTACATTTCTGGTAAGAGGAATGGTTTCATAAAGACAACTTTCTTGAGATCTATATTTACTCATTGTCAGTGACCACAATTCTCAATACACGCACAGCAATCTCTGGATCTTTTAACAATTCTGCTATGGGTCTGCAAAACAAACTCAAGCAATTCACATTTCTGTGCCTCTCTTTTATACTAGTGTAAAATGGGTATAGTGATACTATTTGCTTCACAAGATTGGCAAGGAACCCTTGTTCTAGTTTACAGTGTTCTGACATGCTCAAGGAGTGCTATTGAAAAGTAGAGAGTTAATTGTTTCATAAATTGTCAACCTTGTGGTTAAAAATAGCTTTAATGTTTCAATTCTTTCTGAGTTAACACAGAAAAAGGCAATTGCTTATGACAAGGTAGGAAGAGTGGGGTTTTTTTGCTGAAATGTACCCAAATGCTAATTATTGTGTAAACATTTATAACAAACTACCACTCCTTGGAGGCCTCCAAAGCAAACTTCAGTACAAACCAAAGGCTACAGCACAGACTGCCATGCACACATCACATACACTTAGTAACATACTGTTATAATACTAATTGCTTCAAGACATTGTGATGTAATTATAACACCATTATGGAGACAAAACAACGTTTCCATGGTTCTGTCATGATTCCCAAACCATTCTGTGAGTCTATATCAGAATGAAACTCTCAGTGTGCACACACGGAGGAAACACTGGGCTGCCAAAGTGAAATGAAAGGGTGTTGCTGTGAATTGTTGATGAGCAACCTTTAAGAAGAAAATGGAAGTGACACTAACATGATTCTGTAAAGATGGCATGACGTCCAAATTAAACTGAACTAAATCAGAGGCATTCAATTAAAATCATGTTATGAACAAGAGCCGTTATGCATTAGTGATTCAGCTTTTTAAATGAGTCAGTGACAATAAATGACAATGTTTTGACAGTTCATCTTGAATGGCAGGAGGATCATCTGAGCCACAAGCCTTCTTTTCCCCCCTTCCTCTGATCACCTTCCAAAGTGTAAAGTACATTTCTGGTAAGAGGGATGGTTTCATAAAGACAACACTCTTGAGATCTATATTTATTCATTGTCAGTGACCACAAGAAGAACACTCTATTCCTACTTTTTTCCCTATAATGTCTCATTTTTACTATAATGTCTAGAGAACATGCTAATATCAGATCTTCTCTTGCTCATACTATCTAGACTGTATTTGCAGACAGTCCCTTGTTTGGAAGAGTTTGTAGGCTCAACACCAGAACTTACTAGGAAGTTTCAACCAAAGTATTGTATTTTAAGGAAAACACTCTTCCAAATTTCAGAATTTCCTGATAGGAATATTCCTGATTTGCTGAGTTCCTTTTTTTCGTTTCATTTTATGACAGAAAAATCAAGTTTTCTTTATTTCTTTTTCTTTCAGCTCAAATTCCTTACCCTTCCATTCTCACCTAAGAGTAGTCCTCCAGCCTGAACCACTTCCCATGATGAGTCACCTCTCTGCCCTGCATAAGGCACCACATGTTGCAGGAGCCAATCTCTTAAAAAACCCCAACCATATAGAAGAAATATCCTTCCTGTAATAGTGATGAAGTAAAGATGGGATAGAGGCTGGAATCCAGCATTTAGGCACATTTCAGTTCTTGGCTACATCATCCAGATCTGTGCATGTGGAGAGGCACCAACTCAAACCCTACACTGATGTGCAGCCACTGCAGCCTCACCCAAAAGCTTCAGTTGACACATCAGTGCCAAGCTCATCATCCTTCTCCTTTTCAAGAGCCTCTTCAGTTGAAGGAAATATATTGTACAATACAGAAATCTTTCTCAAGTGACCACCCAAATGAGCAGTGAAAATGAGCTGCCCAGTAATGGCATTGATTTTTATTTGACCTGCAGTTAAAAGTCCAGCCTGGGAAGGCTGATACTGGAAATACCCTGTACAGCTCATTGCATTGAATAGAGGTTTTAAAGACACATCCTGTAGTAAGATTACTTTACCCAAATAATTTTCTAATTTTTCTGACTGTCTCCTGCTCAAGGGAAGTGCAGTTGAACAAAGAGACTGAACCACCATCACCTCTTCCACTCCTATTTGAGTGTGGAGAGGATTCAGCATGTGCATACTGTAACCTCACAATTTCCATAGCAACACCAGAAGGGTCTTGTTAACCACAGGTAGCACAAAACACTCAGAGGTTTTAAACCATTGAGCAGGTCTCAAAAAAAAAAGTGATAAATATGCTGATTAGAATTTAAAATTCTCTGATAAGAGCATAATTTTAACATAGCAATTGAAAGAGGAAATCTTTTTCAGGTTGAAACAGTATTGCTGTTATGCTCATCCAGCTTATGGTGAGACAACTCCATAAGCATAATTTTCTGCTTTTTAAAAGGAAAGTATTAGTTCAATAGTTAATATGAATCACAAGGGAAACTTTACTACAGAAAAGAACACATCATTACATCTCAGTAATTGTTGTTTTTCTATACATCTGCTATAGAAAGTTATAACACAACCTACAGCCAAAGAGAAATAGTACAGTAATGGGGCTATTGCTCCCTCTACTGTAAATATTCATGATTTCTTATTACAGGTGATACAATTCAGTCCAAGCCATTAAAAATACTTCAGCTAATCAAAAAACAGAAACAAAAAGCATGTTTCCAGAATGACTTGACTAGATTATGTTTCCTAGCAATGCAGTGGAAAGAATATCTAAAGAAATATGATGCTTTTTGTTTCTTTTTTCACTATATAAGAAACCAGCAAGGTATCTGTAGGTTTTAACTTTAAAAATAATCACGAGGAGACCTTTCTGCCTCTGATCACACTCTTGCTTCCTAGTGGCAAAAAAAAAAAAAAAAAAAAAGAAATAATAAGTGCCCAGTGAGAGGCATTTTGACCTTCTGAACAGCCTCCCATTATAAACATCAGCACTAAGGAAATCAGCAAATTAATCAAGGAGAGTGGAAAATAAACAAGAAGGTGATTCATGAGGAGATTTACAGGCTGAATTGTACACGTATGGGAAAGCAGATTATTGAATCACACAGAGCCTTCCATTGCCAGAACTGCCTCATTTCTCAGCTCAGCAACTGAACAGGGGAAGTGCCGAGGTGCTGCGCTCTCCCAAAAAGTCTTCAAACAAACTCTGATTCTCTGTCAAAGGCCAAAGAGGTCAAACAATTTTATCCAAACCATCTAAAATTAAATTGCTATTGAGCAGAGGACAGACAGGAGTTGTCTTAGCACCAAATTACTCCTTTGGAGGCTTTATTCCTTTGCAACCAGAGATTAATAATTTAAAAAAAAAAAAAAAGCTTCTTCTATCTTTTCTGAAATATTACAGTAATGGAGAATGAGAATACAGCCACTAGATTTTTACTGCAAGATTCCTGCTGGGAGGCAATATGAAATTGCCTTCTCTCTCTCTCAGTCTCTGCTATGGCTCAAAGCAATCAGCAGCAAAGGGAGTCCAGCCGAGGAGGGGCTGACAGCAGGCAAATACCAGAACATAATCCCTGGACTTGGTTGGCATTTGCATAGGCAGCAGAATCTTTGATAAAGACTTCTAAGGCCATAGGACAGAAAAGATACATACACCTCCCAATTTCCCATCTAAATATTTCCCTTTTAGCCTTTCTCTAAAATACTTTACAGGAAGGGATGAGATAATTTCCATTTTCTGCTGATCTGAATTATGTAGGGTAAGGTTCCTCAACTGATTAGTTTTAACACACTCTCCACTCTTCAGCTTAGACAAAGCACCTCTTCTTGATTTATCACTGATTAAAATCAATAGTAAAATCCTCACTGATTTCACTGAGTGATGGATCAGCTTTTTGTGCTCTGCAGCCTGCAAGGAGCTGAAATCGTGACTGTATTTAAACATAAGAGATTTTTTTCTTTTGTGCCAGAAGGCAGTGTCAAGCACTTTGGGGAGTGTCTTCAAGTGTCTTGTTCACTCTGGGTTCCCTGCTTGGGGAAGCATATGGCTCTTTGTGCTTGAAGCCCTATAAATCTGCATTAGTTTCAAATATATGAATGTGAGTCATTAGCCTATGATTTCAGAGCTAATAAAAGAGAACACTAAGTCAATATCACTTCTAAGCATTTCTTAATTTGACATTATCATGTCCCTGACCACTCTTAGGACAGCTTTTCCCAGTGAGAAAACTTCGTTTCAAGTTCAAAAGGACCTTTTTTTCTTTTGAATCTTCATGGACAAATACCTTGTGAAGACTACATACCCAAAATAGCATCACCATCACTTGAATCTAATTAAAACCATTTGTCAGAAACATATTTTAAAGTTCAATGAGACCTGTATAGCCAGCCCTGAGATCAAACTACAATTATCCTGGCCTGTGTATAATTGGAATCACAGGGATTAATGAGCATGTACAATTGTGATTTCTTTCTTTTCCTCCACCAAGGTTCTTCATTTTAGAGGAGGAAAGAAATAAGTCACAAAATAAAAGTTGTGCATTTCAGAATGTGCTAAAGAGAAAAGCATCCACAGAGAATAAAGGGGGTTTTGGTATGAAAGCAAGACTTGGCCAAGTCTGAAACTACTTACAAAACTTTTACCCCTAAACTATTTTCATGATCTGGCTAGAAATATTTGATATTCAGGTGTGTTTGTTTTCACACAAGGATCATTGTCTTAAATTAAACTTGAAAGTTCTAGGTGTTTAACCACCGACTGAATTAACAAAAGCCATTTATTTCAAGTAAAGAGAAAACACAGATTAAAATACAAGAAGGAAATTCCTTCTTTACACGCACCTCCTTTCCACCTTGATTATTCCTTATCTAAAGACAAGAAAAAATAGAAATGAGATATAATGCCAAAGTGGCTTTTCACTACCTTGATGCACCTCGCACTTCAAGGTTTTACCAAAACCTTGCAGCTGTTCCTTGCTGAATGCTGGGGCACAAAGGACAGGAGAGATAGAAAACAGTGAGCTTTTACTAAAACTTCTCTCCAACCATAATTTATTAACTCACCTGACATTTCTTCCATGGTAGATTAGAGGTGAGCAGCAACAGGCTGTTCCAGCTGCTCCACTTCACCAAAGATGAGCAGAACTAACAAGGATAAATTTCAAAGATCCTGCATCTCAAATCACACTGCTATCACAAAAAGAGCTATGGTGTGCAAAAGCAAGGAATAGCTTTTATTAGTTTACCAGCTATAACTGGGAAATACCAGATATTATTTTGGGTGCAGAATTTTTCCTTTAGGCCTTTGAATTACTTTTCCCTAAAAAGAGGTATTTATTCCCTAAAATATATCTGGTTTTTAGCAGTAATGCCATCTCATCGAAAATGTAGAATGTTTTGTTCTGTTATTTGCTTTACTTGTACTTTAAGGTTGGATCATCCCAGCTGCAACACTGCAATGCTGTGGCAAGACTGAATCCTGCATTTGTTGTTTGTTCTGCAGCCAGCTGGGGAGGGACCAACAGCCTTTCATCACCCAGAAATAATTCTCCAACAATAATCTTAACACATTTCCAGGTACAAAGAAGCCTCTGGTGACAAGAAAAGCAATTTCCATGTCAGATGTATGAGTAAAGCTCAGGACTCTGATTTGGTCATTATGACAGGTTTAACTAATAAGTGCTATGGTGCATCAAGGCTGTGTCTTTTCATGGTTTTGTTACCCTTCACTTAACCTGATCCAAACCTTGCCTTTTTACTAGCTTTTCATGGACTCTGGCTAAAACTAAATTAACTAATCCATTCAATCCCATCAGTAAAGAACTTATCCCCCATTAGCATCATATGTTTGCTTCCCTTGCTTTTCCCTTAGGAGATGCTCCTTTTAAGGCTTGATGAAGACTCAACTCACAGTACATAACTTGTGGATATGCAGATTACCTAACTTTTCACAGCTTTCCCCCATATACATAATAAATAGTGCTTGCATGGTGTGGGCAGAGTTATGCTACTGACAACTTGTCTTTATAATGCTTCTATTTGGTGTAAGAAGTACAACCACTTTTATCAAAGCAAAAGGTGAAAAAAGCAGGCTCTGGCTGCCAAGCTAATCAACAGTAGTTTCCTTCCAACTTTCACTGCCAAGTCATTTCCTCCCATGGTCATTTTGTTATTATTTGTACAGCAAAAGCTGCTTCACAGGAGAAGTAGAAGACACTGCTCCTTTTGCCAGTGTCAGTAGGTGATGGGAGGAGCCCATCTCAGACCCTTGGGGATGGACTCACACAAAGGGTTTTTGGGCAGGAATGTTTCCAGAGCTAGAAGAGAAATCAGGCTCTCATTTTCCAATGATCCAAAACAAAAAAAGTGACAAATAACACAGGGCAGACAAAAGAAGTACTGCTTTGTAACAACGTAATTACACAATTCTCTAGTTTCACTGTGTGTTCAAATACATCAGCTCTTTCCCTACAGTACAGCTGTGATTTAGCAGCTTTCCTGATAGCCAACTGCTGTACAGCAAGAGCTGGCTGTTAATTAAGTCAGAATTAGACTCCATCCTCTTCCCTTGCTAGCACTGAAGGCCTCTGAGGTGTTTTTTCTCTCTGCTGTTACACTAGCTCTGCACCAGGGCACTCCAGGCTCCTCTCCCAGCACTGCCTCCATCTCCCACTGGCCCTACAGCAACCTGTGGCACCCCAGGCACCACCTTGGTCTACCTTTTCCCTTGTGCCTCATTCCAAGCCCTGACCTCTGTTCCAGGGAATTGTAATTTAGGTATACCACAAATCTTTAAAAAGAATCTTATTTAATTTTGTCTTGTTTAGACAAAGGAAGGAGATAGGCTTTCTGAACTTAAAGGATTTATGATAGGTGCCCAAATCAGCACTTTCATTACAATACTCTTCAAGATCACAAAAGACAAGGTTTTATTTTATTTTCACTGAAAAGTTTTCAGTCATATTGCATTTTTTTCTTATTTATCAAAGACAAGCTCCAGAGTCTTTCTGAACCTTACTTATATTAAAATAGCATGGTAGGAACCATGTCAGTCTAATTTGTTCATTTACAATGACATTTACTGAATTGGGCCTTGTGGCTAATTTGGGAAATAGACAAAGTGGCAATTTAACCCCACTTGTCCTCTCCACTGTCCCAGAACATCTTTCCTCCCTCAGCATGGAAGAGCAAGAAAATTCTGTCTTGGCTGCAGAACTGTAGAGTTTTGAAACTGAGCAAGAAAGAACCATACTGGGCAAAATGGGGGGCAGTAGAGACACCTGAGCTTCAGCAAAATACACTGTAAAGCAGGGAGTTGAAAAGAGAGAGCAGGACCATGTCCTATTTACACACTGTCATGCACAGTACACAAAACTGTGGGGTAAGGTTGCAGGCTTAAGCCCTGGTTGCAAGATGGCAGCACCAAAGGCATCATTGATGCAGTAGGATTGAAGCCCAGATTACTCCTCAGAGCACTCCCATTTGGGCCCTTGCTAAAACTCACCAGCTACTGCTCCCTCCCATGCAGAAGGTGAGGAGAAGCCTTGGCTTTTTCACATTCAGCCTCACTCGCCACACACCTCCATCAAGATGCTAGAGAAAGCTGCTACAGCAGCAATAGCTCACTATAAAATGAGACAAGTCTCCATGTACCTTTTTCACCCCTAATGCTGTTTAAGCAGGGCCCATTTCAGAGCTCTTGTTCATTAATGCATCTGCATAGGTGACCTCGTGATTTGAGACCTCGTGATTTGATGACAAATGGAGGTGAGCACAAAAAGGGGTCAAAAGAAGAAAGTTAACAGGTTCTTTGCAAGGCAATGGACATTTTTTTAAAGTCTGCTAATGTATGTCCATTAAATATTTTGTTGGCTTATTATTGTTGTGAGACTAAATAACCAATTCAGTTCTTCCAACAGGCTGGAATCTCACCAGTTATTATGATTTAGTGCAGAGAGGTTTTTAAAACAATACATTTTCTCTCTTGACTTTTTCTTTTCTCCATCTCCAGGGCAAACACTGTGTCTAAGCCTGACTTTTCCATCTATCTTTTTTCCATCATAGAAATTTGAGGGAGGACAATCCTATGTTGCTTTACTATGTTTTTGGCTCAAGCCAATCTAGAAGAGGTGCTAAAAATCTTGATCATTTGTTAACACAATGCAGGGATAAAACCCTCACAAAAGATTGTCACATAGTAGGAAACAGAGAAATAACTCTAAAAAATACAGTAGGAAAAAAAAGTTGTAAGCAAAAGAAAACATCTGCATAGAAAGTGGTTTTGCTGCATCATTTTCAGGATAAATTCAGAGAATCTAAGGAAATTATGGATTCCTCTGCAGGCTCCAATGATAAAGAGCTCAAATCTCTCTACCACCTACACAGACTGCAACAAAAGCTGGCACAGAAAAAAACTAGAGCCAGAAAATTAGAAAAGTCGCTCTTATTTTCTCAGATTCCCACCTGATAACCTTCCTGAAGGTCAGTCCATTTCCACACGAAGATCATTATTCGGCCTCTGCCACCAGACTTGTCCTTAAAAGCAGGATCATATTTATCATGAGTCTCTCATTAGTTTCTTGATTTGTAACTTAATGCTTTTAAAGAAATGTTTGTAAGTATCATGTGTTAGCCAAATGAGGTCCAGCAGACCAGTATCCAAAGAATGCTGCACCAATCAGCTGTGCTAATTGCTTCCACCAGCTTGCTGAAGTGCCTCAGCTAAACGTAATATGGAAAATACATTTCTCTTTACACCACTGCAAAAGGATTTCCAACACCTCTCCTAGAACAGCTGAAGCTATTTACTGTTCTTATGCCACCATCCCTTGATACAAATGACAGAATGATTCTCCATTTAGCAGCCACTTTCATTTGCTCTTCTCTGCTGTTTCCCCCACAAGTTATATCTTACTAAATTTTTTGGTTTAGTACCTTTCAGTTTCTTTTTCCAACCGTGCACCATGAAGACTCCCCTATTCTAGTTTGTTGAAAATCATAATTCTTTCTTCTGCTACTTGGCTTTCTACCCTTTGATCCTTTTTTTGCTTTCCAAGTAAGCCACCAGACCCTTTCATACCTCCTCCACGCTTTTTGCCTCATTCACCTCCTCCTCTTCTTTCTCAATTGCTTTCATCTTACTTCATCTATGTGCTCTGGCTGCCCAGTTCCTCTTCAGCTGAAAATGTAATTTTTCTTTCCTAGAGACTGATAAAGCCCAGAAGTCAAAAACTCCATCTTTAATCTTATTTTCAGTATGGAATCTATAAAATGGAGTTGGGCTTTCCACTTTACAGTATACTGATGCAGTATTAGGAGAGTTCCAGTTATATGGTAAAGGATCAAAGGAATTAAAAGTCAAAGCAAAATTCAAATGCTTTAAATATTTTGCTAATTTAGATATTAGCTAAAATTATGTACAGATGTACACAGCACCTCCATCTTTCATTATGTACTGCTCTTTGCAACTCTCTGGTCTCTTTACATTAGCAATGCCAAAAAAGACTGGTTAAATAGACCAGAACAGGAGATGTTGATCCAAACTGGCAGGTTTTGGGTGGTAGGCAGGGGATCAACCAAGATGCACAATAAGAGAGAAGGAGTCAGGAATGTAACATTTGCCAGTGGCCTTTGTCAGCCAGAACGAACATGGGTCTTTTCTGTTTCTGGAAACATCTGGACAGATGCAGTAGGATGCTGCAGTCTCCTCCCTGATGCAAAGGGATACAGATGTGGGAGTGACAAATCCACAGACAGCAGAAGAAAGGAGAGACTGAAGGGCAGGGGGAGGTTGCAAATATGAGGTGGATGCACAGAACTGGTGGGAATGTAATCTTTTACTCACAGCCTGTTCAATGAATCTTCTTCTTCCATGTCCCAGTGACCCTTCATTCTTTGATTCCAAACTTTCAAAGCCAAGGCCAGAAAGCAAACATGTTTACACACCAGCATGTCAGAGGTGCTGTGCCTTTATTTGCTGATGGCCTGCAGTTCCTATGAGGCCAATTTGACTTAAGAAAAATGTGTATTTGATGAAGAGTTGAAAACATGGAGGCTTTTGATGGGATCAGTTGCTATTGCTGTAGCTGGCAACCCATCACACAATTACCTCTTCCTCCTCTTCTCCACCAAGCATGGAAGCAGCTGCATGGTACATCTAAGGCTGGAAACCAGTGCTCCTTCCCTGCTGCTGCAGCTGTATAGCAACCTCTCTGCTGGATGCTGGCTGGGTCACGGAGAGAGAGAAAACCGCCCTGGCTGCTTTATTTTCTGTTACCTTTGAAACATGGTGTTTACAGGAGAACCAGAGTGGAGGAATGACATCCCATTTGGATGGGATCCAAATGAACTGTGATGAACAGGCTTCTTCCTGCCACTCCTGTAAGCCTAGGGGCCGTGAAGTAAGAAAATCCAGCAAGGAGGTCATAACTGTCCTTTTTCTTTTCCTGCCAAGTGTCAGAGCAGCACATGGCTGAAAAGGCTCAAGGGTCATTTAGGATGAGTGACAGCACACTTTGCTTCAGCCATAGCCACATGCCATTCCTGTGTCATCCCACCTGCACCAGAGAATTAGGGAATGAAAAATTTGCTGCCTGAAAGAGATACCCTACTTAATTTTGTTGTCCTTAGATTGTCAGATTGGATGTCAAAAAAAACAAAATCAAACAAGGAACTTAGTGTAAATAATTGATTTTGACCTCCCAGGCTTGATGAAAGATGTATCCTTGACATGAGAACATGAATATGTGAATTCCAAGATGTATTCAACATTCAAACCCCTCTACCTGTATACATACTGTGCCCTGCTAAGGTCCAAGAGCAGACAATATATGCAAGGCTGGTGTGCAAGGCTATTGTTTCCCTTGGCTATGGCTACAAATAGAGAAATTATAAACATCCATGTCTCCCCTCCCTACTTGAGGATATGGTGACACAAAAGCAGCAAGCTCCTCTTCATTGTCGCTCTTCCGTATCTCTCACACACTCCGTTCTTTCCAAAAGCCTGGATGCACTGGAACACAGCCTGCCTGCACTGACTGGGCTGTTGGCTTTTATTTTTGTGTTTGTCAAATAATTCCGCTGCTCCAACCCATGAAGGACTGATCAGCCTCTCTTCTCTGCTCACCTTCTTATCAAAACATGGATTAAAGAAGGAAGAACCACTAGGAGCAAACTGGGGGAGGAAGAAATGCAGGCAGAGTTTTCCTACCAGTCGCAGTGTGCACATGCATGGTAACCTCCTGTGACTTGCATCAGTGGTGATGTGGTCACCACACAGCTCTCTCTGGATCCACTCATTGAATTTAAGGATAAGATTATTGCCTTTTGTTTTTATCATGAAATTGTCCAGGCTATGCTAAACCAAGAATTCTTCTCTCTTTTGATATTAATTAAATACATTAATATTAAACAAGGTTTATGAACTATTGTACATAGTAAGAATTTATGGCAAATAGCATATAAATATGAATCACAACAAAAATAATCTATTATTTAAACAAACTCCAAGAAAAATTGCTTTATTTAATTTTCTCAATTTTCTTATTTGCAGTTTCTCCGATTGATTTCATTCATTCTTCACGAGCTTTACTTCTGCTCTTAGCAATCCACAAGAGAAAGTTAATGTGCCCATGTTCTATTGCATTTGCACAAAATATCTTAAAAGGAGAAACAGAATTAAATATGATGGTTTTGTCATTATATTCTAACATAGTACAACACACAAAATATGATTTTAAATTACCTGCCTGATAAAGCCAGTTTAGATAGCAGTAAGTTTAAAAACAAATATATAAATCTAGATTAAAATAGTTATGTGTGTGCAGTCAGGGTAAATATTATCAGAAGATTCTCAGATGGTTTCTGTGAATCCTGAAGGTGAGGAAGCCCAGAGATAGCTGTTCATTTCCCATTTCCCAGGAGTCAATAAAAGAGCTAAAAGCAGTGTTCTGGTTTTAATTTATACCAAGCTCCTGTGCCCTTTTCTTTAAGCAGTGTTTTGCCAACCTGAAGAGCATGAAGTCCAATTGCTGCTGATGCCAGTGTCTCTTGCAGATTGTTTACAAGTGTTAGAGCCAGTGTTCCCTGTGTCTTCTGTGCAGGGGGAAGAAGAAGCTGGCCTTCTACTACTTTTTTATTTTTAATGGAGGAATCTTGCCTTCTTTTGTATTCCTCCCACGGAGTTTCCTACAAAGCAGCATGATCCAGCCCTCAGTAATTAAGATGCCCATCCTCTTCCCACAATTTTTAAGTACAAAAGCCAGCTCTGACATCAACAAGAAAGAGAAAGTAATATTATTAGTGCTAATTGGTTAGTAACAAATCTCTCTGGGACACATGAAGCCTATTCACAACTTGAAACAGTTACATAGGGGAGCACAGAACTGAGCATGAGAACTTCATCACGAATCCTCAGCAAGCCTGCCACGAGCTCAGCACTGACTTCAGCTGGCTAACCCAAATATCCAGTTCACACTTTGGTGAGTGACAATCTAGCAACACTATTAAGCTTTTTGCATGTCTGTAAGAAAAAGAACTGCTTGAAGGAAGAGAGTTTCACTTCCATAAACAGCAGGCTAACTCCCAGCATTTTATGACCTTCAAAAATATCCCTAAATGCAGTTTTAGACAAAAGCAGGAAGAGAGCAAGACTTTTTGCGTAGAAATTAAATAACCATTTCTATTTCATTTGTAGACTAAAGTCACATAAACAAGTATTGCCAACTTCTGCTGGACGTTATTTAAAATTCACCTCCAGAAGTGTTTTTCTGGTTTTACTGTTTTTGAGCTAGCACTTTACAAGTCCTATTTTGCCTATTGGTAATCACTTGGGAGATTATTATAACATCTTTTTTTCCCCATTCATTTCACTCTTCATCACATTGAACAGCAAAAGTCTATTAATACATTTCAAGACTGTAAATAGTTTTTTCGGTTTCATCCTCTGGTTCATGTGCAGAAACACAATCCAAACAATAAATCAAATCTCTGTCTATCCCAGACCGCCTGAAGTGCCCACTAGGCTCACAACATGAGAGCATAGGTCACACTCCTCTCTGCAGGAGACCACGTGGGACAGGAAGCAAGACACCAGCACTGAACCTTGTAAAGGCAGGTCCACCATAACTCAAGAGCTGACATTTTTGGTGCAAGAAAAAGGCAAAAAAAAAAAAAGGAAATAAACTCGGGGAGATGATAACTACTGGACTCAGACTGGGGATTAGAGTTATGAGTGAAAGTGAGGAATCCAGTGGGAGACACTGAGCACAGAAACAACTTACTGCAAGTCAGAAAGCTTCTTTATGTGTTCTGACACAGACACCAAGACCAAGGCCATCAGTTTCATCTCTGAGAGCGAAACTGAAAATGAAGCTGTGAATACGTTATAAGCCCTGGAAATCAAAGCAAAGAGAAGGAAAGGGAGAAAATCCAATATCTTGATGGAAGCCAAATAAGGGGAGGAAAAATCCATTTTTTTCTCAAAATCCAGGACAGTCTCTGGATGTCAGGTCATCCTCTGTATGACCAACATATTGGTCACTTTAGCCTAATTCAGCCCTGAGGAAGACCCTGGTTCACCTGAGGCAAGGCATACAGAGCTCACAAAGCTCTGTATACAAGTCCCATGACATAACCATAACCACCATTGCAAAACATCTGAATTTAAAGTCAATATTGACAATTTAGGCTGTTGCACAAGGACAGAGAATGTAGCCTTAGAGAAATTCTCACATGTGGCTCCTTTATGTCTCACCATATGGAGAAGCACAGACACAACAGTTCAAGCTTCCCTAGCTTAAGCCAGGCAGTGTCCCTCAGGGGTAATCCACAATAACTTCTATTAGAAAAGGAAAAACTCTTTTCAAATCGCTATATTTTCAGCTTCTCTGCTGTGGGAGTCACAAATTATGCTAACATATTCACTAGCAAGCAGAGTGAGACCACTGAATTAATTTCTCATAAGACAACGAAGAGTCATAAGATATGAAAAGATCTCCAGTCACTTTCATTACCAGGCTGGGCAAAATAGTAGGCAGTGCTTTTTACTTTTTAGTTTTGTTTTTTTACATAAAACAGATATGACACACATCTTGGGAAAGATTTTTTAATTTTTTGCCCAAATATTTCAGGAAATATGCTGAGCAGGATATCACTGAAGGATTTGCATGGCTGTTCCACAAGTGGGAGTAAAAATGATTGCTTGAGAGACTTAACTAAGATATACTGAAATATTGAAGATCAAAACCAGACTTTCCAGGTAAAGACTGTAATGGAGCTGGATGAGAAACACTGAAGGATAATTCCCATCCCATAAAACAGCCTAGGAGAACCTAGGCTTAGAGGATAAATGCTCTTCTGTGACTAAGGTCTATTTTACTTCAATAATTGCTTTTCTCAGAGAAGATAATTAAGGTGAAGATGATGATGATATTGATGATTTAATGCTCTTTAATTCTACTGAATAATTTAGGGTGAAGACAACACTTTGCCTTCAAGCCATTACTTGCATCCTTTGATGGAGCCCCAGTCCTAAGGAGACACATCTAACACATGCTTATTTACAGTCGTTTCCTTATTGCTTCAAGGAGCAGATAATGATATATTTTCAGCACTATTATGTGGTTTATAAAGGAAATAATTGCATACCTACTATATTAAATAAATAGTAAGTTCCCTAATCAATTAAAATGTTTGATATTAAGGTCCAAAAGGAATAAAAAATATTTGGAGCTCTGATAAGCTCAGATTCAGAAAGCTCCCAGTGGCTAAACCAAGACTACAGGTCGGCTTCCTAGCTTGGGTAAATGTATTGATTAATAGGGACTTGCATGGATTTACATCAATTGTATCGGGCCCAGCTGAGACTCCATTTTAAATGGATGGTGGTATCTGGCCCAGGTCTTACCGAATTCGCTAGAAAGATAATCAAAGCTCATCATTTTCACAGGCAGAGAGAAGTCTGGTACCTTTTTTTTTTTTTCAATACATCAGGGAATTTATCAAACCTACAAAAATATTACTGAATAGTATGTATATACATAAATTACATAACCAAGGCATGTACATTTGCACCAGGTTTGCAGTGAATCTGTTTCCTCATCACCCCTGTGCCATGTTCTGAAGCCAATCTACTGCAGCAGCAAGCCTAACCTGGAATAACCAAGCAGTGTAGAAGGTGTAATACGCTGAATTTTTCTCACTACATCTCCTGACAAAACTGATTCATGGTACTGTAAAGTTAACATTGAACAAAAATGGTAATTAAAATGTTTGTATTATTAATACTTTGCTGATAGGAAGGGAAACCATTTGATATATGAATTGTGTAAGGGTTGCTACATATAGGTAGATTAAAGGAAGCAGTTTCAAATCCCAAGGACCTAGAGGATGAAACCTAGATTAAAACTTCCCTTAACATATTTTAACAAATTAGAAAAGCCTTGTGGAAAAAAAGGTAGCTGTTCAATACAGGAATGTGCAACATTCTACAGTGAGTCAGAATTCATCAGCAACATATAGAACATAAAGAATAACTGGATTTCTTATGCTGTTGCTGAAAGTTTTGAGGACTATCATGAAATTCAAGTTCAGCATTAGTTGACAATACTGTGCTGTTGCAAAAGAGAAAAACATTGTACCAAGAAATATAAACAGGGTAACATTTATAGACAGATGATGTAATCCTCCTGTTATTCTTAGCATTGGTATGGTCTCAGCTGAAGTGTTTTTTTCCCATTTTGGGCATTAGATTTCAAGAAGATGTGTATCAGCTGAAGTTTTCAGATGAGAGTAACTAAAGTTCTATGAAACACAACACACAGGCAGTGTAATTTCAGGATGTTTAGCACAGAAAATGGAGTACCAATGATGACATAGTAATTACCTTCAAATCTTTAAAACACTACTGCAAAGAAGAAAGGGAAGTGATGCTCTCCAAGTTCATGAAGAATATAAAATAAAACAGCAGGTTTGAATCCATCAGGGAAGATTTAAGACAGGAGCAGGACAAACCTTTTCCCAGTGAAGCATTGCAGCAGACTGCTCAGGAGGATGGTAACTCCGAGTGCACAAGGGCCAGCTGCTCCCTCAGTGGTGGGATGCCAGGAGCCACGTCCAGTTCCACAACTGGCAGGGCAGAGAGCCCGACCCAGGGCCCATCCCACTGCCCCAGCAAGGAACCAGGGCAGGCCAGGGGAGGCAGCTCAGCATTTTCTGGCAAGTTCTGGTGATGCAGCAGATCCAAGGTCAAGCCAAGAGCCAGTCAGCAGGCTGGCATCAGGAAGGCCCATGGCCAAGCAAGGCGTGGCTGTGGCTTGAGCCTGGCACCCGATGGCATTGCTGGGGCAGGGACTGACGGCCCTGGGCTGGGCTGAAATAAAAGTCCCTGGCCTAAGGGCAGGCAGGAGGGCTACTCCAAAGGAGGCTGGGCAGAACCATTAGGGCCACTAATGCCCTCATGGCTGCAGGACATGGAATCCACATGGAAAGGCTGGAGGTCTTCAAGAGCAGGCTCCTGGCAGGATGGGCAGAGACATCTCTGATCCAGCCTTGGGGCAGAAGAAGAGCCCAGGTGACCTCTAGGCTTGCCTTCTTTGTTTTGACATCTCAAGTTTGATGCCAGAGATCTGAATCTCTCTATTGTACAACTGCTGTGGCCCACAGTGATGTTCCCCAGTCATCAGGAAGGATGCCTTGGACAGAATGAAAAGACATCAGAGCTCTAAAGGTCCCGAATCAAAAAGCAAGAGACATCTTCCCCACTTCTGGGACAAATATGTTTAACATTGATAATTTACATCCATAGGTTTCTTATTCTATTATTCCAGTAATAGTCAGTGTTAACACTGACTACGTTTTTAGTTTGGATAATTTGCTTCCACCCACATGTCTGTAAATATTCTATATGGAAAAGTACAAGAGATAGTGAATACTGATCTATAGTGGAAGTAGATTATATCTTCAGCTGTGCTTCCTGCAGCCCTCAAGATTTCTGGTTTTCATACTCAGATCACTTGCTCCCCCAGATCATATCCCCATTGCCAAAGAAAGAATATGCATGACTAAATGTCCAGTAACAAATATAAAATGATAGCCTGGCCACGCTTCTATAAAATTAACATCCTTCCAGATGTTACAGAACTAGCTATTTTCTGTACTCATACTGTTAATTTTACCTGTATTTTTATTAATTATAATCATTTATGTGCTTCCACTTTATCCTCCCACTTTATTTATGGAGTATTTTTGCTATAATCTTTCTTAATGTACCCAACAAATATGTACTTTGGGCATCAAATTAGTTTCTGATGTCACTGATACTCCCCACATATCACAGCACACCTCAAAAAGAAAAGCCTACGTCAAGCCAAATTCAATTATTTTGTGCAATGATATTGGAGTACAGAAAATTTTGTTATCCTCGGAATGGAGGCAAATAGGATGCATTTTTCCTGTGATGCATTTTTAATTTCTGCTTATCCGCAGGTGGAAGAGAGAGATATATTTCCTGTAGCTGGACTGGCTCAAATGTAGGAGGCACTCAATCTCCCAGAAGACTTATTTGAGAGTGCATGGAATATTGGACACTTTACTGAAAGAACTGAGCGGCTGAAGTTTTTAACCTGCTCAGAGCTGAAAGTTTATTCATACTTCCATGGTGTCCTGAATGAATATGCTGTATATTGTGATTTTGTGTAGATGTTTATGTCGAAAAAGAAGATTAAGGTTTTAACCAGGTAACCACTAAAAGTCAGGAGGAAATCTTTTTTAGGAATGAGGGAATTACTTTGACTATCTTCTTTCAAGGATCAATGAGGCAAGAATATTTGTAACAGCTTTTTCCATTCCAGACAATTGACAGCAAATTAAGCATTGGGGAAGACAGCTGGAGAGCCAGGGACAAAAGCTGTAGGCTTCATGTAACAGTTTGCTACAGCTGTTTCTGCAGGGCTGGGCCTTTGCTGGGAGCCTGATCACAAAAGATTTCGGAGTCTGGTACCTTCACTCAGCTGGAACCAGGACTGGAGCCAGGACTGATTACTGAAACGAGTATCCTGGTTCTGTCTTGCTATTCCTCACTCACTCTGATTTTGTATGGCTAATCTAGAAGACTGGAGCAAACTTCTTGTGTCAAAGGAAACATCAGCATCTTTCCACACTACCTCATATTCAGGCAGTCTCTGTCAAAGAAACCCAAGAACATGAGGGGAAGTCAGTGCCACAACATGTGTTTTCAGTTACTAAGAAAACCAAAGGGCAGGTAATGGGTTTGGATCTAATGGCAATTGATAGTCAATATATATGGAAAGCAAACTGCAGTCTTCTCACATATCCTCAAGAAACCAGAATTTAAAAGCTTATCATTTAATGCTGACAACACAGGAAATACAGTTATGGGTTTCACTATGGATTCAGAAAAGTACCTACATCCTTCTCACAGCACTTAAATGTGTGACTTCTTCAATTCTTTTAACTATTCAGTAGAGAGAAGAAAATGGATTTGTGAATTTCTGTTATCAGTGGAAAACAACCAGATTACAGTGCTGATGTGACTAGTTAGAGGTATTGGTGTGATTGGTTCACGCTGATCTTAGGAAAGGACCTCTGAGTCATCCAGTTTAGCACAGTTGGGTACACATTTACATATATAGTCCCACAATTTCTATGTGGGACCATGAGGATGATTAACAGAACACTGGTTATAGCACTGGTTTTATATTAGTATAGCCGGCTTTATTTCCCAGCTGAAAACTTTAATTCAGATGAGGTTAGGACATGGATGTGAGGAAGGCAATAGATTACACTGAGATAATCAAAAGTGGATGTCAAGGGGGGGGAAAAAAAAGAAAAAAGTAGAAGAAAAGGGTTTTGAATCAGAATCACAGAATCATCCAGCTTGGAGGGAGCCCCTGAGATCATCTGAATGGTCTGGTACAGCTCAAACGGAACTTAAAGCTTCAAGCAGAAATTTGTGGTTAAAGCTCTGCTGGCTATTTGCACCACAACTATATTATTTTTAAGTCTCTTAGATATTATAACTTGCTTATCTGTGAATTTTCTCCTAAAACAATAAAAGTTCTAGGATTTAACCTTGGTGGGACCAACTTCATTGATTCAATTCCAAGTCCCTTTTAGGTTCAGCGCAGAGCGAATTTTCATGTGCCCGTGCCGCCATCTCGTGGAAGTCAAGCCTCCTGCGCCAGTCCTGTCAGCACGGTGTCACCTGCTGCCAGCGCCCTGTCACCTGCTGTCTGAGCGCTCTGGGTGTGACACCGTCATCAGCTCAGGGAAGGCCATAACAGCTCGACTCTTCCTGATGTCTCCTACAAGTCATAACTCAACACCCTTCTGATCTCGTCCTGGTGAGAACCTCTCGGGATGAAGAGCATTTAATGTGCTTTACGTAAGATCCTTCACTAAATGCGGGCAGACAGACCAAAGCCAAGTTTTGGGGTTTTTTTCTCTCTATATTTACATAATATGAAGAAGAAATTAATCATTTATAGACACTTTAATAACAAATACATCAGAAAATAAAAATGTGGTGGCAGGCTTTGTGAACCACTGAGACCACAGGTCTCCCATGCAGCAAGTCCTGCTGTAGCTTTCACTATGCATGACCGAAATTGGAGTGAGACATTGAAAATCTAGTGTAGATGATTTTGAAGCCTCTTTTACAATTTCACCTCAGTTCTAGGGTCCATAATATATCAGTCTTAACCTCCTCATTACATCTCTACCTATCCAACTGAAATGTTCTCTACTAAATTTCTGCCTCCTCTAATCATATTTTAGCCAAGACATTCCTTAAGCCTGACTTTGACAAAGAAAGTATCTGGTTTCTATAGGCTGCTTTCTTAGCTACATATTCATTGCTATTCACCTGCTTTTTTCTGTTGGCTCTATGTAGATTGAAGGACAGGTGGATAGACAAAAATTTGTTAATTTGCTTTCTGTTAGCCAAATTGTAGCTTTATTCCCTAATTCTACACTTACAGGGATTTGGAGAACTACCAAAAATAGTCTCAAACAATAATGACTGATATTCTTGGCCTACTTGTCTTATAAAAAGCTCCTTATTTTGTGAAATGGTCCCTCATTAAAGCCACACAACTTTTTTGAAAGCTCAGAGGAAAGTTTAACATTAGTTGGTGCTGGTGCTCAATCACGCTTAGGTTAGTATTTAGTTACATCACTAGAATTTGTTAGTAGGGGTAGCATGAGACTTTCAGACTTACACTGAACGTGAACTTGCCTTGGTTTTCCTAGGTAGGTACTGGAAAAGACCCATTTTCTCATGAAACTGGATTGATTGATTGATTGATTGATTGATTGATAAGTGTCTTCTCTCACATTTATTAGCTTCATTTTCTTTGCTTTCTCTCCTTCCTGCAACAAAAGAGCATTGTTTTACTTTTTTTGAGAATTGTTCCCTCAAAGATCTCTGCTCCTCGAAAGCTTGTGTTCTGTGTGTGTTTATTTGTTCATCATTAGTAAGCACATCAGCCTTGTACAGTTTTCTGTAAGACCCTGGTGTTTCAACTCACTCTGTAAATAATTTAGGGTAAGAACAAGCTTTTTTTTTATTTTCAGTGATGCTTCATGCAATATGGACAGCACCTCAAGCATTAAGATTGCAAATACAACCACAAGTATATTTTAATTATTCATCATTCAGGCAGCTCTTCCTTGGCTAATGATTTGAGTCTTTTCTTGCACATATACTGTGCTTTTATTTATCTCACATTTGCCAGCTTTTTTTTATCTTCTTTTCTGATTGACATTAGCATTATTTCTACACCAAATAGGGGTGAAACCTGAAAGATTGTCAGTTTTCTTTCCTAAAGGCCTCAGCCATATGCAAAACCATGTCCTGGAATTGTTGAAGGAATGTTAGTTATCTGTCAAACAGGAGGAAAAGATAAAAATGGTTTAATCAAATGGAATTAAATTCTCTCTCTAAAAGATACCTTGCTTATAAATATAAGTAACAATATATTATGTATGAATGCAGCATATTATGTATGAATGACTTTGAAGCATTTCAGTATGTTAGACAAAGAAGAAATTTTTTTTTTTAATCACAGCTTTACCATCACAACCAGACAAGTCCAGACATATTCAGTGATTCCCCACACTGTTTCAATAAAGAAAGCCAGTGCCAGTCAGAAAAAGTATCCATCTTCTGATGGGTGAGTCTGTGCTCAGCATACACTGCTGCAAACCCTTGCAGTTCTACCGTAAGTCTCATAACAACTTGCTCTTCTCTTTAAAGAGTGACTACTTGGAGCTCTCTGACCATGAGAATCTATTTATGCATTTTTAATCCTCATGGTTGCATTTTAAAAAATTATTTATAAGGCAATCTTGCCTGCAGTTTTAAAACAGTTCAGCTGGCAGGAATGAGACCTGGTAGCTTTCTGTAGTCATTTTCCTTTGCATGGAAGAAAATGAAATGCTGGCTGATCTGTGGGTCTTCAAATCAAAGGATGGGACTGAGAAGGGATTGGGTTTTTTACGTTACCTGTTGCTAAACACCTTGGAATAATTCTTCCTTTTTTAAATACTGCACCCACATCTATCAGTTGAGTAAGAATTAATCCATAAACTTCCAGACACTACCTAAGAAGAAAGTATACCAATGGCTCTGACTCCAGTTTGGTAGTTGCCACACATCTTTTTGAGCTTTTTTCATCTTTCTTTTTTATCTTTCTAGTTTATATTCCTTCCTTCACCTGTTCTATTACAGTGATCTTATAATTTTTAATTTTCCAAAGAGAAGAATTGAAGAAAGAAGTCTTCAAATTCCTGCCAGAAAACCCTTCTCAGTTACTGTTTTGTTTGGGGTTTTCATGACAGGATGATAAATATATTCACAATATATTTTTAATTCAAGTTTGTCGTCGTTTCAGCGTAAATGTTAACATGGTAATAACAACACAATTTACACATTGGGAGAGCAGAGATGTTGAATATTTAGATACACTTCTGCTATAGTAGCCTTAATAGCATAGTAATGCAACCACATTTTCAGCCTGAGTAAATGTAATTGCTTCCAATTCTGTGTGTTCACAAGGTCTATTTACTCAGCTAATAAAAGTGAGGAAATGCAGCATACTGATATGCCAGTGATAAACATGGTGTGTGCTTGTGGAGCTTGAGGCACCACCCTTGCCGATGGGCGCACACGGGTGTTCTCTGGGAACGCCACACAAGGTTTAGCACGCCAGGAGCAGCGTGCAGAACCGAGAAGCGATGGATACAGCCTGCACAGCAGGATCCAGCAGCTCCTTTCCCAGGCCAGCCTGCTTTACCTTGGTGTCCCTGCGGCACGGGCAGGCGCGGCAGGCCGGACAGGAGGACACAGAGCAGAGCTGCGCCAGCGGCGATTCAGGTTGGACATGAGGAGGTATTTCTTCGCTAAGAGGGTGATCAGACATCGGAAGGGACTGCCAGGGATGCGGTAGGGCGGACCCTGGAGGTGTTTAAGGACAGACGGGAGGCGGCACTGAGTGCCAGGGCCTGGCTGACATGGGGACGTTCGGCCACAGGCTGCACTCGATGAGCACGGAGGGCTCTTCCAACCCCATTGACTCTCTGACCCTGTGACCACGCACCCGCAGGGCTCAGTTTTCCACTTATTTCATGAGTGTACGGAGCCCCCGACCCTGCTGAACGCCACCCCGACGAGAACTGACGTACAAATGTCCCAAACGAACATCACTCCCTGACGGCAGCTCCCGGCTCCGCAGGGGCGTCCCTCAGACAGCGGCGGGGCGGGGCCGGGCACTCACCGCCCCCTCACGGCCCGCTTTAGCCCCGCCCTTCCCCCCTCGCCTCCCATTGGCGCCCGCTCTCCGCCAATCCCCGGCTGCGCTGCCTTGCCCATCTCCTTCCCCTTCCCGCGCCCGCGACCGCCGGCGCGCCTCGAGGTGGGGTCGTTAGCTCCGCCCCCTATATTAGCCATGCCCCCTCGCGGACGGACCGCGTGGTGATTGGCCGGCGCTGGCAGAGGCGGTGCGGTGTGGGCGGGGCCGGGCCGGGGCCATGGCCGCGCCGAGGAGTGCGCGGCCCCGCAAGGTGCGTGAGGGCCGGGGGGAACGGGCCGGGCTCGGTCCTCGTTCGGGGCCTCCTCGCCAGAGCCCGGGTGTGCTCGGAGGGGGCGAGGGGGCGTCTGGGGATCCCCCTGCCGGCCGCGTAACGACTCCTGCGCGAGGTTGGGCCTTCCGTGGCCGAGCCCGGCTTGCACCGCAGCCACCTGACGGTGGTCCTGAGGCGCTGTGTGCGGTTCTGGGCCTGCCGCTCTGCCCGAGAGACGTGGAGCTCCTAGAGCGGCTCCAGCGGAAGGCAGCGAGAATCAGTGGGGTCTGGAGCATCTCCCTTAAGAGGAGAGGCTGAAGGGGCTGTGCCTGTTCATCCTCGAGAGCAGATGACTGGAGCGGACCTTATGAACAGCTCAGGGGGGTGTCGGGGGATGGAGCCAGGCTCTGCTCCGTGGGGCCGAGCAGTAGGACACGGGGCAGTGGGCAGAAAGCGATGCACAGGGAGTTGCACCTGAACATGAGGAAGAACAGGTTGTCCAGAGAGGGTGTGGAGCCTCCCTCACTGGAGACATTCAGGAACAGGTCAGGATGCAGAGCTGTGCCATGTGCTCTGGGATGGCCCTGCTTGAGCCACTGTGGTCCCTTCCAGCCTCACCCATGCTGTGATGCTGTGACTGTGATTGTGTTTCTCTGCTGTGTGCTCTGGCCATAGATGATTCCTAAAGTCCCCACAGTCCAGGTCTGTATTTATCAAGCATAGTTTCCATTTGAAACACATTTGTATATCAGCTCTTGGAGAGTCCTTAAGTGAGTGGCTGTGTCTGTAGAATGCTGTGGAGATTAACAAAGTATCCTGCTGTCATATTTTGTGAAATGAAACCCACAAGCCTCAGCCTCTACTGGCAGCAGTTGCCCCCTTGGCTTGAGAGCTGTAACTTCCCTTGAACTGATCCACCTTAGCAAAAGCTCTTGGAATTGTTGGGCAGTAGTAGTCTTCAAGTGTTTTGAAAATACTTTGTGAAAATCAAAGTGTATTTCTGTAATCAACAGGGTCTGTCTTCTGGAAGGCTGTCAGGAGCAGCTAAACTAACAAATGGAAGAAATCAGTAAGACCTTATTCACTAATACTGTTTTAAATTGAGTGTATGTGTGAGCATTTGGGAGCCTTATACTTGTCATACCTCAATTGAACAAAAAATCCTTGTGTGTATATATAAAATATTTTGAACTGAAAGGTTCTAAGCAGCCCTTGAACAGACAGGCACAAACTGAACAGAAATTTTGAATATAAAAATACAGATTTCACTCTTCATGTTTTATTTATAAAAGAATGAATTTATATAATTACTAACTGTAGAGAAAACTGTTGAGTGAAGACTGAATTCTTTGCCATAAATTGTTACTATCTGCTTAACATGTTTGTTGCACCATGCAAAGTTTTCAGAAATAGAAAGTTATTTTGTTTCATGAGGAAATTAATTTTCTTTTGCTTGCTATTATTGAATGAAAGTAAGTGGGTTTTTACTTTGTTTCCCATCAAGCAGGTAGTATAAACAGTGAATTTCACTTTTTCAGGTTTGGCTTAAGGAAAGGATGTCATTCTGATGTAGAATTCTATTCCACTGAATCTGGCAATCAGGTAATTAAATGTCTCTTTAACACATTCATCCCTGTTATCTAAAGAGAAGGGAAATTGGAATACCTTGAGTAAGAGAAGAAAGCCAGATTAATTTAGATCCTAATTAATTTACATCTGAACTGGAAACTGCTCCTGCAAAGCAAGAGAGAGTGTCTGTACTGCATCTTGCAGATGGGAGCAAATGGGCTTTGTGTGCAGTGAGTTTGGCTCTGGCACATCTCCTCAAGGCACAGGATACATTTTGCAAACACAAATAAGCTGCTCATGGACAAGGGCTGTCCCTCACAGAAGAGCAGCTGCCTTTGTTAGGTTTTTGTGCTGGAAAGGAAGAAAAGCACAGAGTCAGTGCTGCAGTACTGGTTTTGTGTAGTCCTGAGCCAGTTGTCTCCAAAATACAAGTAGGCTGTATTGTTTAAATGTACATGGACATAAGAATAAAAAACATATATGAAGTTAACATAAAATTGAGCAAATGCCCTTGGGTGCAACAGCACTATTTAGTTATTTTGCAGAATCTGTGTGTTTGCAAACTTCCATGTAATTGCAAAGTAGTACATGAGAAATTATATATTTTTTGGTTATGAGTTGTTTGTCAGGTGGCAGATCGGGGGACACTCACCTCTAAAACAGTGCCTTGGATTACTGAAAGAAAACAGTGCTACTCATTTACTGACTGTAGTGCTCTTTGTGCAGGTTGATACTATTCATAATGGACTTGACCACTGTGCAGCTTTACTGAAGAATATCTTACAAAAGGAAGCTACAGGTTGTACCTATTGAAAACACAAGTTACATTTTTAGGTTTTGTAGTACTCTCTTGATTTGTTTTGTTGACCACTTTTTCTTTCAACTAATACTAGGAAGGGAGACTGTCCATAAACAACCTGGGAAAACAACTACCTTTAAATTTACTTCCAAGCCCTTACTAACAAAAGGAAATACTTCCAAGAAGAAAGGATTAAAAAGAATCATTTCTCCTGCCCCTGTCCAAAAAGAAATTGGTAAGTGGGCTTTCTTAGGCTTGATTTATTTTTTATTCAAGCAACCTTGAAAGACTCCTCAACTTAGTGAGATTCAGCAAGGCTTCAAATAATTGTTGCCATTTGTTACAGGTTCATCCTGGATTGATTCCACAAAAGGATATATTATTTCCTTTTAAAAACCTTAAATTTTTACTGCATAATTACTGAAATTCACAAGTGTTTGAACTTCAGGTACGAGGAAGAAAGTTGAGTGTGTTTACAAGTATCAACATTATCAGGTTTATCTGGTAGGAAATGTGGAGGAGAATGATAATACCCTTTCCCTATTTCTGTTGGACAGGGAAGCATTGCAGTCCTTGGTCTCAGTTTAGGATCCACAGCTAGAAACTGGTTTGAAGTTCAGTGTCCAGCCAGGTTTTTCTCAAAGAAGGATTTGTGGAAACAGGGAAGTGTGGCTAGAAATGACGAGGCCTCAAATGGTTTAGTGGCCAAAGCACTGAATAGAAAGGTAGATGGATGCACCCTGTTTCTTGTGTACAATTTCTAGTTCAGTAGGTGAGTGGGGCCTGTAGACAGGTGTGTAGCAGAATGCCCATTGGGAATTGTAGGAAGTGAACATGGAGCTGATATGTTCCCAGTACTGTGAAATTACAGAGTTTTAATTATACCTAAGCAGAGACTTTAAGTATTGTGTGTTAGAACTGGCCTTCTGTAGGATTAGGTCTCTTCAAGGACAGCTGCCTGTCCAGATGGTTTAAGTGTTGCTCTATCTGGAAGAAAAAAATTGATGGATTCATTTGCTGGTGAATCAAAATCTGAGTGGTATCCTGGGCCATAGGATCTTTTTTTCTGTTTCCAAGGGAGCCTTCCAGAATCTGCCAGACAATACAATGGGTTTGTATAGATCAAGAAGACAGGCAACTTTAGCTGGAGTTTTTTGTTCTTTCTTTTTCTACAGTGCCAATATCAAATAAAAAAGTTGGCTCATCTACCACACCTTCTACTGAGAAGGAACTTCCCAGTGCAACACAGAATCAGATGGTTCAATCAATTCATGTGCCTTGCAGTGAGCACTCTTCTGGGGCCTATCAGAAACTGTATGAGCATGTGCAAACTCAGATGTCTCTGATAACTGGCCAGCCCCCACAGAAGAGTAATGAAATTCCTACTGTAACTCCTTCTCCTACCTCAAACCAGGGTTAGTGGACTTGTTCATGTAGAGTTGACTATTTAACTGCATGAGTTTTGCCCACATTGGCCTGATCTATACATATTGGTTTTTTTTAGGATGTCAAAATGTTACAGCTTTGAATTATCAGTTACCTACCTCCACATCAGCACTGCAGCATTCAGCTAATCCTTTATCCACTCAGTCAGTAAGTAATTGCTTCTCTCTATCAATAAATATTGAATTAGCACTGCCTATTTATTTATACATTTCCTTATGTCAATTTTCCTAATAATGTTCCTTTAAAGAAATTGTGTATTTCAAACTGTAGTGATGCACAGAGAAAACAGTGCTATTCAAAACCCATTTTATGTAGACACCAAAAAATGAGATTAGAGGCATTTCAGCTGGCTGCTTGCTTCTGCCTGGGGAATTCTGTAAAGGACCGCAAACATGGAAAGTGCAGGAAATTATTGATTACTGTTAATTGCATTCTCAGTAATGCATAGTAGGATCATTAAGCAATTTCTGATGGAAGAAATACGGATCTTTCCCTCCCAATGATCAAGGCAATTATTTCTTCAGACATGCTGTATTATCTTAGAGCCACATGTTAAAATGCCTGTGTATTTCAGGGTATAGAATAGAGGTGATGGAGAACACCAACTGCCACCTCAGGAAATGTGGCAAAGGGCTTGAATCTACCTTGAATTTGTAAGACTGTAGATTTACCTTCCATCTGCAGGCAGTCCATGTATGGCTAGTGATGACCTTGACTTTTAAAAAGTTCATCTGCTTAAAATACTGAAAGGTAACAGTGTTGTCCTTTATATTTCTTTTCTTTGCTGTTCTGCTTGGATTCAAGAAACTGCTGAGGTTTTTTCATTACAGAAGTGTTGTAAAAGAGCTGTGCTTTAATGTTACCAATAACATGAAAGGTAATCTAAATAAGATTTACATTTTAAGTGCTCCTTATTATAGGAAAATTATTCCATTATTAATTTGAAGTTGTTCTTATAATTAGCAAAGAATGAACAAGCCTACATTGAGTCAGACAAGGGTAGTGCTGTTTGGAGATTTTCTCCTGAAGATTTAAAAATCATGTTAATTTTTTGTTTAATTAGAGTATCTTTTATGCAGGGTGTTCCTGTAGACAGTGCCAATGAATGTGTGCCAGAGATGGGAGGACCTGTGGTTTGCCCAGTGGTTTCTGCTGCTCCTGCTGTTGCACAAATACAGTCTGGAACTGCTCTTGCTGGTGTGATCCCCTGTGCAGCACTGGGAGCATCAAGCCCCTCAGTGCCTGCATTGATCCCAGCACCTTGTGCCAGAGAGAAGGTCCCAAGCCAAGAGCAGCAGATAAAAGAAGCAGATTTGATGCAGTGCTTACAAGCCCTGTTACAATCCCATGAAATGCTGAATGGCAGGACTGAACAGAGGGACCATCAGCACTGTCCAGCAAAACATGATGGCTCATGTGACACAGAGGAGGATACTCCTGAAGAGCACAGTGAGGACATGGTCAGTGAAGAAGATGAATTGATTGTACTTGATGTGTCTCCAGTGAAAGATACGAGCTGTAAGACAAGTTATGTGAAGAAAGTTCTAAAATCTAGGAAAGAAAGTCCAGAAGAAACAGCCCATAAAGTTAGGACTGTAAAATATCTTGTGGGTGAGCTCAGAGCACTGGTAACAGATCAAGGTGAGGACTTTCTCATTATGCAGTAGAGTTATTACAAAGAAATAACACAAGAACTCGATTAAAGGAGTGAGCACTTCAGTTTCTGGAAGTTGTATGTGTCAGATTATATGTGACATCTTACTGTGGTTTTTCACAACTGTAAAACCTTCAGGATTCACTTTGGATAAGTACTAAATTATTTTTCTAATATTTTAATTTTATCATGACAGCAAGGTAAAGATTGTTGCTATTCCATATACAGAGCTTTCCCCTAAAAAGGGTCCTGATGTGGACAGATTGCAATAGCAGTCCCACCTAGGCTGGTTGGAAAGATGGTGGGTTGTGTTTTATTGAGGATATAAAGCTTCGTTTTCATACTCAGCTATATAGTTAAAGATGAAGTTTTAAATTACTTTGCAGATTGGTTAATGACATGTAAAACATTAGTTGTATTACAGATTTGTAGGTTTATGGAGTCTCTTTTTCCCCTCACTTCTTGCAGGCGACTCAGAAATGCTGAGGCTGATGAGTGACATAGAAGAGTCCGTATCGTTGCTCCCAGCTGTGGTGGGAAGTAGGAATATCCAAGCTGAAATAGCTCTGGCTTTGCAGCCTCTGCGGAGTGAGAATGCCCAGCTGCGCAGGTGGGGAGTTCCTCAGTGAGCCTGTGCTCTCTGCACCTAAAGCATCTCTAACTGCTCTGGCTTAAACTGCCTTTGTTAAGGCTCTTCACTTTTTTGTCTGTGCAATCTTTGGGAATTAGAAAGTGTGCTGGTAAGGCCATCTACTTTAAAAAGCAATAATTAACACATAGCATGACTTTGTTATTTTAGTAATATCAGTTATCTCATGATGGGGCCTTTGACTGGGTGGGGTCGATGCATCACTCTGAAAACTGCACTATTAAGATAGTTAGCCTGCTCCTATTCTTTTTGTAGTTTATTCTCAAATGCAAAAGTGTCTCTCATTTCAGGGGGTTGTCACATAATTGGGTAGCATTTACTTCAGAAGATGGTTATATACCAGGTATTTATCAGATACTTGGAAAGGGTCTTTTGTGTTGAAGTAGTACCAGAATGTAAGAAAGAAGTGTTATTAAGACTTCTTTATATTTCTGAAATATTCCCTGACATTTAATTCTCAAAAGCAATTTCTCACCAAACTAATTTAAAGTGCAGTCGTTTTGAGTGTATTCTAATATTTCTGAATTTGTGCTTTTTCACAATTCACGTTTAGGAGACTACGAATATTAAACCAGCAACTTAGGGAACACGAAAGCAATGAGAAGACATCTGGACAGAGCTGCAACTATGAATGTAAAGTACCAATAATGTTGCTTGATCGGGGCATATTTGTTAAAGCTTTATTACAATAGATATTATTATTTATTTACATATCTGCGGTTTTATATGTCTGTATGTATTGGGGCCTTTAGTGATAACTGAACTAAGTGGGTCTAATGCTGCAACTGTGTTTGCATGGACTGTTGGGCCTTTTTAGACTCCACATAGCAGGATTTGGCTCTTCAGCTGCCAAGCAAGATATTTTTCCTTATGGGCCTCTTAAAATAAAGGTGGCTGATTAAATAATTAAGAAGAAAGCTTGAGCTTTATCTTGCTGCAAAAAAAACCCACAAACCCTTCTATCTGTAACCAAAATTAATATTACCAAGATTATTTAAAAACTTCGTTTGGTTTAGAAATTCAAGCTACCACACAAAGCATTTAAACATTTTATGTTTTACTTTTGGTAGTGGTTTCTTTGCAGTCCTTGAATATGATGCTCCAGAGTCAATTGAAAGAATCACAGAAAGGCCTTGATTCACTGCAGGCTAAAAATGAAGAATTACTGAAAATAATAGATAGTCAGAAAGAAGAAAATAAACGTCTTGCAAAAGGTATTCAAGATAAAGAAGAAGAATTGCTAGAAAACAAACAACATTATGACATCCATTCCACCAAGCTCAAGATTGGTGCGTGTTTTCAATTTGGTTATTCTTTGTTTACCATTTAAAAAGTTAAAATAAGTAATTATCTAAATACTTGTTGGCATTTCAGAAGTGGAAGAGGCATTAGGAACTGTGAAGAGCCTTCAGTTTAAGCTGGAAGCTTCAGAGAAAGAAAACAAGATTTTGGGCATAACATTACGTCAGCGTGATGCAGAAGTTAAGAGACTGAGGGAATTAACCAGGTACTATTGGCTGAGCTTTTTTTTGGCCTCCTGACATTGTTTTTCTTTTTTACAAATCTTTCTTCCTTCTTATTCCTTGGGGTTTTTGGGCTTTTTTTTTTATCCTGTGGATGATTGTAGTCTTAGTATCTTGTTGGTGGGAGGTCACATAAGCTAAACCTTCTCTTTGCTGTTTGTTTTGTTACAATGCTGCTATAATTTTGTTTTAAAAGAGAGTTGTCATATTCTGTGACTTGAGTTCTGTGGTAAAGTAAAATACTACCTGCCATAACTTATAAGTTATCTCCTAATAGGAGATCTGCCAGTAAGAACTATTGCTGTGAATTTATTTTATTTCGCTCTTTTATGCTGAAAATAGTGGCAAGCTGGGAGATAAAAATAGCTTTTTGCAGCTGCATAGTGGTGTGTGTATACAATTGCTTTGGATATGTTGTGGCGAGGGAACAAAACCGTTGTCATGTTTATAGTTGGGCCTGGTGGGAACAGCAGAGTATTTTGAATAGACATTTCAAATTCTTCAGTAGAAGTTTAGACACATCTGTGACTGCTGTGCTGACCGCCAGGTGGTGGTAGAATGATGTCACATTACATGTGTGTGTGTGTATGCTAGAGACATAAACATCTAAATGTTCATCTCTTTTGATGGACAGAGCAGTAGAAGAATTATTTCTTTTTTTTTTTTTTAAATTTAGATGTAATGAGAACAAAAATTCAGAAAACCTTTCCTAGTGATTTTGGATTTTGGTAACCGCTTCTGTCTGCTTTGTAACAGTTTCTTGGGATCAATTTATTTCATCTTGTGCTGCTCAAAGCAGGTACCCCAGGAATAATCTGGAGGACTTCACTGGGTTGTGCTATTTTTGTTACTTTTTAGCCACAGTGAGCTGAAGAAGAATTCAAAAAACTTTGAATTGGTTCGCATTTGTACTGCATTTTATAACAATATCTAGAAAGTGCATTGCAACTTTGCCATAGCCTGGTAAATCTAATGTTTTGTTTCTATAGAAAAGTTTTTAACTATTTATTTTTGGTGACTGATTTTCAATCTGTTTGGTTGATTTTACCCTAACAGAACCTTGCAGGGCAGCATGGCCAAGCTTCTGTCTGACCTCACAGGGGACAATGTCAGACCCAAACCTGAAAAAGCTCTGTCAAAGTCTCTTTTGGAAGATCATGAGAAGAAGATGCAACCTGAGCTGTTTCCTGGGAGTACTTCAGTAATGACTTACCTTAAAACATTAGAAATGGATCATATTTTGATAGATACGGATCTTCAATTCTCAAATAAAACTGGAGAAGTAGAAATGCAAAATTTGTCCTATGAAAAGTTTGTAGCTGAAGGAAGTAAAATTAACAGTACATTGACAAAAGAAAAAACATCAGCTCCCAGAGGATCACCAGCTCCGTTGAAGCAAGATGCAGAAACAGGGAGTGATTCTGGAACTTTACTCGATGACCAAACCAAGTTGGATGAGACAATTTATATTCCACTGACTAGCAGTGCCTCTAAAAAACAGCAGCCAGTCTCTGGAAGAGGTGGTGTGCTACCCCAGAGCAGAGGGGCTTGTCAGAGGCTGGATTACCCCTGTGAGCTCCCAAGCTCTGTGCAGCAGCACGGATGTGAGGATCCAACTCTACTGGATAAATTAAATGCTGAGTACAATGTGAAAAAGACTGTGGAAAACACGCTTGAAGTTACAGGGGATAAAGCGAAGCCAGAAGGAGACAAAGTCCAAGTGAGACCAAGAGGCATTCCAAGTGGGGCTGCAAAGGATTTCATGTATAAACCAGATCAGCATCAGCCTGGTACATACCCTCATGCATCAGTGCCATTTCCAACAGGGATTTCTCAGAAAACAGGCAGTAAAGCAGCTGATTTTAGTTGCATTTCATCTGATGATTTCTCAGGGAGGTCTGACTGGAGCGCATCTTCTTTCTCCACATTTACTTCTCGAGATGAAGAGGACTTCAAAAATAGCTTAGCAGCCTTGGATGCCAACATAGCCAGGTTACAAAGGACTCTGCAAAGTAACATTAGGAAACAATGAGCATGAGAAAGCAAAATGGGCTGCAGCTATTTGGGTAAATTAAGATTTTATGAAGTATATTAAGTATGGTATTGATACATGTATTTGTATGTAACAATTTGTTCCTAGCTGTCTCAATTACAGATAGAATTTGTTCCTCATTAGGCTGTGGTGATGTTCCCCTTGATGTGTACAACTTGAAATAACTGGCTTTTTATATAAAATAGAAATGGCTTTTTAAATTATTACTTATTTTATACTCTTTACATGCAAAATTAAATGTACTTGTTTACTTGTGGTTTTTTTCCTTCCCCAGAGAACTGTGAGGTGCTGCACATGAGCAAGAGGTGCCACAGGTAGAGGTCAGGGAGGATTGAGTTACAGAGCAGTTCTGCAGGAATGCTGGGAGTTGCTAAGTGAGGATCATGCTATTCCAAAAATAAAGGTAGCCATCAATATGGGATTTTTAGTGTATGATATATCCTATGAAATACATGAAGCAATCCTTTTTCACTCACCACTGCTAAAACTATTTTCAATTTGGAGCATTGTACTTGAAGGAAGAAGTTGATGAAGTGGAGAGTCCAGACAAGAGCAAGAAAAGGATCATCAAAGTTCCATTCCTTTCTGCAGTTCTGTAAAGGGGCATGCTTTTTACAAATGTTTGCTTTTTATCTAAAGTAAAAGGGAGTGTAGTGCCAGTGGATAAACAAAACAGAGAGATGCTGAGGACAGTAGCAGCAGAGCTGACACAAAGGAGACAAATGAGGCTTTAGCTGAAAGCTGGCTAACCAGTACAGTTAGAAAAGCACCAGAATACACAGCCTGAGGAAGGCATGGAAATTCTACAGCTGAGGTGTCAAACATCTCTTGGACATTCATACAGAGAGTCTGGACTGAATCACCCGAGCTGGCTCTCACAGGAATGGGAGTGGAGCAGGGAAAAATTCCAGTCTGTTGTTCTCCCTGACAGGCTTTTCCACATCTCAGTCTCAAGAATATGCATGATATAAGTGTTTAAGTTACAGGTAGAGGAAGGTACCATTGCTACCATTTCATGCCTGCTATGCCCTCAGCAATGGTTCAGAGCTGTTTTCCAGGGAAAAAAAGCTTTGGAAAAGGAACAGCAGTATGAAGACTGGAGTTTAAGACTGCTTTTTCTGCAGAAGTGCCTATTATTTTTTTCCTAGAAAACACTGTTTTCCTTCCTGGCACACTTTTCTTGTATGTTTCCATGTAGGAGAAAAGTCCCTCATGGTTATCTGCTTGTGTGGACATATTTAAAGTTAGGATGCTGTCCATGCATTGTGCTGGGGAGCAGCTCTGCAATTATTTTAGTTACTGGTAACTGAGTCATACAAAGGTATGAAGAGAACACTCACTACAGAAGATGCCAACTGGCACTCCTGCTTTGAAAAAGGAAAGTTAGACTAAATAGTGACTTCAGTCATTTAGAATGCTTTTAAGGCTTGGCCTGGATTTCTCAGTATTCTCCACACTCATTGTGCCCAGATTCAAAATAAGGTTGATGATATGAAAGTGAACAGGTTTTAATTATGTATTTACAAGCAGTTTCAGTGTAGAAGCTAAGCAAGATTTAAACAATTATTATGGAGTGGGTTAAAGACAAGCTACAATAAATTCTACTCTTTAGAACTCACAAGAAACCTGAAAAAAGATGGGAAGAACATTCACTAGTAGACAACTCATTCAATTTTCTCCTGGCAGCCAAGACTTTCTCCATTTGAAGGAGGGTATTCCTCCTGGGCAAAGCTAATTGCAGTGTGTTAAAGGCAGCTGTGGTGTCAGGATGCCCAGGCATGTTGTTCTTGTGCTGAGAGCATTACATTCACTTTTACCTCAGTGGGGGAAGATGTTTCACCACCTTATTTGTTTCCTGTTTGCCTTTACAAAGTCAGTTCTCTGAAAGCAAGAGATGACCACTGGAAAACACTCCTGGGCATACAGACATAGGAGCAGGTTGGAAATGTGTCCCTGGCTCCAAGGAAGAGAAACTTAGAAGAAGAGACAGAAAGAAGGAGACTTTTTTTTTTTAATGGTCCTTTGTTTTGTACTCCAGTATGTCAATCAGAGCTATGGCAACTTAATGAAATATAAAATTTCCCATTTATGGGCATTAAAAATGTGCACTGTTACGTGTTCAGTAATAGCTGTTGTGAAACAACTCTTTGTATGGATTAACTTGGACAGCTCAAACTGCAACATCAGTGATCATGATTTAATGTTACAAAAAATATCTTCATTATGAGGCTGATGAGGCACTGGAGGAGCTTTCCCCCAAAAGTTGTGGCTACCCCATTCCTGGAAGTGTTTGAGAACAGGCTGTTCTAGGCTTTGAACAGCCTGCTGTAGGGGACTGTGTGCCTGCCTAGGGCAGGGGTTTGGAACTAGAGGGTGTTTTCCATCTCTCCAGCCCAAACCATTCTATGATGTTATGTAGCCTCATCTAGGTATTTCTTGTAAACACGGAAATTACATGAGTTTCATTTTAACAAATCATATTCTGTGAAGTTGATACCTGTGCCTTCCAGTCATGTGGAAAGAAAAGGAACTCTTAAAACATGTCATTGGGCTCTTTTCCCTTTATCAACCCTTCCTCTTGTGGAACATAGAAAGGAACCCACATATAACTCCCTACTCTGCTTTCTTGAGCAATGAGTGCCTATAATCCAGTGTCCCATTCCAAGAACTGGGGAATGGTAATGGCTCCCTGCGAACACAAAGGATTGCTGTCTCACTACTGTGTCCAATTCCATCAGAAACTTCATATGGAACAAAAGCTGCCTGATTTGCTGAAGTAAAGCCAGTATTGCATCTGTGTGTGCTAATAAGTTACCTGGGACACCAGCTAAAGTCAAGTGGCAACATCATTCACTTACCCATGGAAGGGAGGTTTTAGACCTCAATATTTCACAAAATGTGTCACAGACCCAAACAAACCAGAGATTGCTGCCGTTACCTCAAGTATCTTTCTTAAGTCTCTGACCTAATGCAGGCATTTTTATCAAGGGTGATTTTTTTCCTTAGAAGGGAAAGAAACATTTCCTTTGTTAGATCAGAGAAACAGGCTAAGGCAAAAAAAAAAAGAAAAGAAAGTCATAGGTTTAGTCATGCCAGTGGTCCCTCAATAGTGTAGATGATTATTCAAGTTTGGTCAGCCAGGACAGGTCTGCACACCTGCCGTAGCACCAGAATTTACCAGAAGAGATAAAAATAATAAATCAGATTTGGGATATTAAAGTGGGTATGACAGATAATTCAGTCCAAACACAGATTTAGCTGTAAAGTATCCTAGGTAAATCAGACTACCCACACTAATTGCCTGTTTCCAATTAAGCTCAGGCAGGCCATCTCAAGTTGTTCTTCAAGATGAATGCAAACAGTATAGAGATAGTATCTGTCTTCCTGAAAATTCATGGAATTTCTTCTGTAATTTCCTTGCACAACAAAGTCCTACAGTGTTCTCCTTCAGCCAGCTGTAGGGATATTCTGGAGTGTTCAGTTACATGAGTCAGGGCTTTTACCTGCAGAGCCTTAGGTACA
Organism: Dicaeum eximium; assembly: GCA_013396995.1. NCBI lineage: Eukaryota > Metazoa > Chordata > Aves > Passeriformes > Dicaeidae > Dicaeum > Dicaeum eximium. The sequence goes on along the minus strand of VWZP01001440.1, from coordinate 5,549,150 downwards.
GAGGAGTCAGGTAGGAGATGAGGTCTTATTGCTGAGCTTACTTTAACCCCTGCTTTAAGGTGAAATCAAGAGTCACTGTCACCTTCATGACTGTTCTTGCAATTTGAGCTGTAATCAGACAGGAGCCTGAAGAGAGCAGCCTTCCCCCAGCCTTTGATTTGTATCGCCATTGATCAGGTCTCTCTTCAGCATAAGGATAGGCTAAGTTTGTTTTTTCTGAGAAATCTTTTTGGTAGAGAAGAAGATAGTCTAATTTTTAGAAAAGTCTAATTCAGAAAATTCTTTAGTCCAGATTTCTAATAATCTGTGAAAATTGATTGTTTCTATATTCTTTACAGTCTTGGGAAGTGTATTCACTATGGCTTTTTGCCTTTTACTGCAGTGAGGTAAGAGAAAGGTGCCTCTCTGTAAGCAGTCCACACTGCTTTTCCTCTCAAGGCTTGGTGGAAATGCCACAGTTACATGGGGATCTTCAGGGGTGAAATTGTATGTGAGCAAGATACGTCAACCATGAAATTCAGATTTACACAGATCCTGTGGTTGTACCTAAATGCATCATGAGTGAATGGTTTCACCAAACACCAAGCTGAACTGAAAGCCCAATGCTTTCACAGACATCTTCTGTTTATCAGGGCAGGGAAGGGAGAGAATGTTATCCAAAGGTTCCTGTTGTACTCCTGCCCCACACAAGACTGGAGTCACAGTGCACAGGCACGGAGCAATTCCCAGTCATGAAGTGACACCAGCAATATTGCAAGTTCAGAGGCAGGGGCACATGCTGAAATCTCCTTTTTGCATTCATGGTAATATCCATTAGTGAAGTTTCTGCACTGTGTTCCAAAGACAGTGAAAAATCGGTGCTTCACTGACTGCAAAAAGAGCAGCATAAATGGCTCAAAGTGTAGTGGCCATCTGTGTTACAGCTAACATTATGTGGTTTATAGGCTCTTTAGGCATTTGAATATCTGAAGACCACTTAGAAATATTATTTCTTTTAAGACTCCTGGTTTTGTCCAAGCCCATGATGAATTCTGGCTATTTCTCCACTGCAATCATAAAGCCAAAACATATATTTTCTTTCTGCCTCCTCCCAGATTCTATTCTGTATTTAGAAGCTAGCAGTGTTTTTGGACTTGCAATTATGATATTAAGCTAAGTGTAAAATATTTTTCTTGGCATAATCTAGAATATAAATAGCTTTTTCATCATTTTCTGGTTCTCTTTATTCCCTGGGGAATGCCAGTTCTCTTCCATAGTTAATCTTAGTAGTAAGATCATCCCAACCATCCCTTGCTCCAGCACCCCTTTTCCAAGAAACACAGGCAGAGCAGGGCCAAGTACTCTGCTCTACCCAAGGCTTCGGACAGACAGCACTGGGAAGATGTTCCTGTATATTCCCTGAACCTTCATCCCCCTTCCCTCCCAACCTGCAGAGATGCAGCAGTTCCCTGGGACTCTGAACTCTCTCCAGCACAAGTGTTGTCTCCAACCAAAGTTTCATTTCCACTCAAACAATTTTCAGCATGGTGTTTTTATGTCCCACACAGGCCCCTGGGCAAGAACATGACATTCAAAAACTAGTGATTTTCACCTTCCCTCTGTGACACCAAACAAGGGGATGTTGGCACCTTGTCCGTCTTTTAAACCATGACCCTCTGTGTGAGAGAGCAGTGGAACCACCCTGAAGCACTGAAGCAAGAGTTGAAGTGACTGTTTTAATAGCAGTCATTGACTGAGGAACAACAGGCTCACATCAGACTTTGAAGTGAGTTTTTTCAAAAGCACTCACTATTTTTATTTTAAAAACTCTATCCATCATCAATCCAATTTGCTCAGGGTAACATATACTGAGCAAATATAGGCACCTGCCTGTTCAAACTTCATACTTCTTCCCAGAAGCATTCCTGAACAGGGTCCTGCAATCACTGCTGTGCTGTTAGGAAGCCCCTGAGAGTCACTAACAACCCTCCCTCTGGAAGTGGTAATCACACCTGCAATCACAATGTCATCTGAGATAACACTGAGCAGTGTGTGTACAGACTGTAAAGTCACAACCCTGCCCACTCATCCCCTGTGTTGGGTGAACACATCAAACACTCCCTCATGTGCCATCACTGTCTTTACTCCACTTTTGCTGTCATAATCCAGCCCTAATCCTTACAAAAGGGTTAAGAGCATCCCCTGGGAAATCCCTGCTCCAAGAGGCAGGCTCAGAGCACAGTCACTGCAGCTGGCTCTGGAAGCCAGAGCAGGAATCATCACCACAAACCCACGGAGAAGATTCAGGCATGGCTCATTCCTGCAGGCCACCTCAGTCTGTGTAGGGCAGAGCTGCTATTGTTGGTGCTGCTTAGGAAATGTTCCAGGAAGTGTGTAATTGTTTATGCTCAGATTCTTTTATCAACGCTTAATTAACTGCAGTTACAACACATGCTCACCATTAATATTTTAAATTACTGAGATGTTTGTTTGAAATATATTCTGATGGCCTTCTTGGAAACTTCCACCACAGGTTCCAAAAGTGACAGGACGTAGTCCTGTACCTGCAGTGCTTAGCCCCTTCCTGCTTAAGGGTCTTCAGGCATGATCTTGGGTGATATCCACATTTCATGCCCATGACAGTATAAAAGGGGCCATTTCTAAAAGTTAACTGAAGCTGATTTTCTTCCTTTGTAAACAGCTCTGGGCATTCTAAACCACAGTTTTACCCGGCTACAACAAAAGCTGTTGTCATCTGGCCATGCTGCAGAAAGTGGTTGCTTTGGATTTGGCCACATCGTCCAAATACACTGTTTCATCAGTCATTTCATCCCACAGAAGCCACAATTAGAAACATTTTACTCCTAAATTCCAGAAACAACTTCTAAAAGCCTAGAAATTTCCCCCAGTTGGCTCCTTCATCTGGATCCCTTCTGCTGAAGTAACTGAGCAGCAGCTTTTTCACCTTTTAAACAGGAATGCACAAAATGCACCCAAAGCCTGGTTTCCCTTTTATCAAGACCTGGGAGGACTGCAAATGAAAGCCATTTTAAAGTGCCTGGGTTTTGTTGAAAAATCGTTCAGGGCTCCAAAAATTAGCAAAAGAGCCCTTCTCCTTTTGAAGTTTACTTTACAGGCTTGCGTCAAGATTCATTACTGGAGTCACAAGGCTTGTAATTGATCATTCTCAGCCTGTGCTCAGACAGCCTGGCGGTGCAGTATGCCAAGTCACCAGGGATTTAATGTTTGTGGGTTTGCAGGGTTTTAAAGAAGTTATTCTGGCAGTTTAAGGGGACATTAACTGGTCTTGTTGTTCCCATCCACCTCTTGTGGTGGATTGACAAAGGAGTCAAGGTTACAATTAATGTGTTCCTTCTGTGCATTATTCCACTGAATAACACTGACAGATTGTGGGGTTTCGCTCTGGAGCACTTTTGCATTTCTTGGTCTAATCTTTGTGGTTTTATGCTTATATATTAAAGCCTCTCCCTTTCCTTCCTGCCATACTTCTCTCCTTGAAAATACCACCTTGTATATGAGTCTGCTCCCATCTTCCTTCCAGTGCAACCCTCACCAGGATAAGACTCTTCCTCGGTTATCCACTGGAGAAAGCAAACTCTTACCATAATGGAGTCTGAATGTCTGTGGGTAGTTCATTATAAATCATAGCTCTAACTTCCAGAGACCCTCCAAGCCAAGTTCCCCAAAGAATGCTTGTAAAATCTGTGTACTTGTAATCAGTCTAAGTATCTCAGCTCTGAGCCTCTGAAGGAACTCTGCATCTCAGTTTTACGACCAGGAGCTGTATTTGTTAGATTATTCAGTTCTATCACTATTTAACTGAGAAGCTAATAGCTGACAGGATGTGTTAGCTAAGCTTTCTAATTCTGGTCTTTCTGCTCCATCCATAATTGATAATAAATTGCTATATTCTCATATAAATTGCAATATTCTTTACTCCCATTGCGTTCCCATTTTCCCATTTTCTAATTAGGCTGGGCAAGGAATTGCTGTTAGACTTCTTGCTAAACTGCAGTTTTCAGCAGGATTTTTCTTAAGCACTTTTCCCATATGTGATTATATTGTTTGCATGGCACTGGAATTCTGTCAGAAATCTCCTACCTGAGGCTTGAATGTACCAAACACATTTGAAGGAAATAATTTTGTCCTATTTATTTTCCTTGCAAATAATTTCTATGTTTCAGTGAAAGCTTAAAAGAAACTTAGATATCTGTAGAAGGTGGAAGCAGTGACTGTGATAGCCCTGATCTCTCAGGAAATATTTCCATGTAAATTCAGCTGAAGCTATCCTGGCCTTTTTCCTTCCGCACTGAGGCCTTTCTCTATCACCACTGAGCTCTAATGCTGGACCTGCTGCTGGCATCATTACACTGCATGTGCAGTTCTCCTGAAGAGCTCAGAGCATGGTGAAGCCTCTAAGTTTTGTGAGACATACATACAGCAAAAACTTTGCTTTGTTATATGGCTTTTGGAGTTTTGTAGCTCTCCTGGGTAATTTTGATCATCTGGACTCATTTAAGCACGAATGAGTGCTCTAAAGGTGCAAGGGAAAATAGTGCTGCCCATCTTATTGGACAGACACGTCTAGGAATAGCATTGCTGCCCTCATTTCTCAAGGAAGGGGCTTGGGCCCAATTTATTACAGTGACAATGAATGGCAGTGAAAGTCAGACTGGGACTAAAACAGATGGGAGAGAGAAAGCAAGAGAGAAGGGGAGGGAGAGAGATTGAGAGAATCAAAGGAAATAGGGAGAAAATCTCTTTTGTAGATAAAAGAGGAAAAAACCTTCTGCACAATGGCCAGCAGCAGGCACCAGGCTGGTGACATTGTCCATTTTTCCACTTCCAGGATGGTTGAGTCACTGGAACACCTGAAGGCCATCTTCACAGTTAGGTGTCCTCACAATTTATATTCTATCACTTTCAGGCTTCTCCTCTCCACTTTTATTTCCAAAAATCAGTTGCTAGAATGCCTTTGTTTCAGTTTAAGCATGCCTGGACCTCCAAAGAATTCCAGTTAGCTCTAGCAGGCACGAGGTATGTTGTTTCTTTGGAAACATCAGCTTTAATTAAAACAGTAGTGCAGATATAATGCCCTTGGGTGTCTCCAATCCAAGGCATGTTTGGGATAATGGGAGATGAGATAATTTCTCATCAAAGTGTAAAGGTCATTTTGGGGACTAGTGGCATCACCTGCAGTTTGCTCAGCTGTAAATAAATTTCCTTGAAGTTTCAGTTGATATTCTATAGCTCAGTACTGGCAGTCAAGCACTCCACATCCTTTGATACAATACACAAGTTCAGTGTCCTACTGTCCCTTCCTCATTACCCCCTCTCTAGACTGCACACATGCATAACCAACATTAAAAGCAGATGATGTTACATGCATTAAAATGCTAACATTTGCTATTCAGCTGTATTGAAGCCAAATTAATTCTGGACAAAGCTGATACCTTAGACAAAGATTATGTGTTCAGAGGAAAGGGGCTTTCCAACAGCCATTGTCCAGCCAAAAGCCTCAGGTAGAGGTGTGCCAACAACAGTCAATCTGCTTGTACTTAGGCTGTTTTTAAACTATAATGAAAGCATATAAACTTTTTTTGCTAAGGATTTGGTTTTAGATCTCTTTGATTAATTGTTTTCAACCTATCATTACATTTGCCTTAATGAGATTACCTTATAGCCATAGTTCCATGAATAATTAGTTCATTCATGTGCTCCATTCTTTAGAAATATAGCAAATTATTTGAATGTTCTCAGAGAAAAGTCTTTTGCACTAGAAAAACTGTTAGAGCTTTAATTACAAGTTTTATTGCAAATCATTTAGCACTTGAATGCCTCTACTGATGAATAGGAGTCTGAGCTGAGTCTCAGACTCTAGCTCATTCTGTTAATTAATTATGGCCATTTTTCTGTGCAGTCAAAATAATTATTTCTATTGTTATGACACTAAAAGTCTGCAAACTAGATTCTGTGTTAGAAGATGAGGGATACGTATAGAGGAAATGTCCTGAGAGTCTAGTACAAATAGGCAAAGGATATGTGTAATTAATTATTATTAGAACCTCTGTTTAAAAGCAGAGAGGTTGAGGTACAGAAAGCTGCCCAAATCAGATTACATTGTAAGACTGTGGTAAAGAAATTAAAATGTTTCTTGAGCGCTGTAGCTGTGGTGAAAACATTTCCCTTTGATGTGACTGGGCTGCCTCTAATTTCCCATCTCCAGCTCACATGAGAGACAAGTTTCTGTTCCTAATGAATGCACACGCTGGGAAAAATACAACATGTGCAACATGCAAACACATCAAACAGCTCCAGCCAAAAATTAAACTCTGGCAGGAAAACATACAGGCTGAGGGGTTTTCTACAGTTTATTTTGGGGGTGGATTTTGGAGTCATTTTTTGGTTGTTTGTAACCCCACCCTCTCAGATGTTTAGGAAGCAATGAATGCAGTGCTCCAGCTGAAGTGAGCATGGTTTCCACTTTACATGTATGCAGAGAAAGACAGCTGGTAGGAAGCTCTCCTTTTAGGGGTAAAATTGCAACTGACTTTTTCTGGTGCATATGAAAGCATTGGGAATTGGAATGTCTGGAGACCAACACTTCCTATTCCCATGTGGAAACATCTGTTCCTCTTCTATACTTCTTACCCCTATCTGGAAGGTGTAGCTGATCAGCAAGGTTGTTCTCTCTGCTGAAACCCTCATCACTTCTGAGGTGGCCCATGAAGGTGCTAAATCAGCACCACTGGGGAGATAAGTCTGAGAAATAATCTGATTTAAGAATAACCAAAATGTACCAGCAATAATTCTAGTCCTTAAAAAACCTACACCCCACTCATGAAATTATCAAGGTATCTTTTGAGAGACACTTTTTGTGTAGGAGTTAATGAGTGTGGGAGGAGCATTGACTGTCATCTCTTGCAGCAAGCATACTGATAAAGAGACAGATATGCCCATAATGTAAGCAAACTGTGGTTTGTACATGTTTGAAAATGGGGGAAAAGCTTGAAAAGTTTGTTGGAAGAATCTGCTGGCTATATTTCTGTTCTGCTCTGTTCCACTCTTTTATTCTGCAGTTTACCAAAAATATATTTAGCCTTTTGAGCTGTCACAACCATCAATCTTCAAATATTTCAAGCTCATTCAAAGGAACTGTTTTTGAAAATAATAATCAGAGTTGACATCTACGTTGTAATGACATCTTAGTCTGTTTTAGAGATCAGAGAGACAAACTAGGCACCTTTTCCCAGATTAAGGCTTGGAACGATCTTAGTCCTGTGTTTAATGACTAAAAATTGCCTTCATTCTAAAGACAGTGGCACACATATACCTATGTATAGTTATACATGTACACAAATAGAGGCAAAAAAATCCTACAGCCACAACACGATCTTTAAAAGACTCTAATATTTTGTTAATCCTTATGGTGGAATAACAGAGCACCAGTCACAGTTTTCTGTATCCAAAAGCCCTTCCAGAAACAAAATCCACGAAGTGCACACTTTGAGCAGAGTTGAGTCCTGGCAGGGATCTCTGCCCTGGATGTCTTAATGAATGCCAGGTACAAACTGCGGAGCCACAGCTGCCGTCCCTCCCTGCTCACAGCTTGGGCTGGAGCAGCATCAAAGCTGGCTGCAGGCACAGCAAATGTATGCACCTGCACAGTAATTACTGAGCCTAATGCCAGTATGGATTAGCTTCAGTGCTCTCGTGAAAAAAGTATGGATTAACTCACAGCATTCAGCTTATTACAGCTGTCTTACTGCACATCCAGTTTTTATGGGCACTTATAAAGCAATATCTATCTATGTTCTCTTTTGATTTCTGATGATGGAGTCCTTCAGCTGTGACATTGGAGTGTACTTCAAAGCTACCCCTTTGTCTGCTTTTCTCCCTCTTTTTTTTTTTCCATTTCAAACTCAGCATTAATTTGTAGGTTACTGCTCATGTCCTGCCACCACACATACACCTAATGTCTATTTCCAACTTTTATATATAATTTACTTTTCAATGCCTTTGTACTAATTTCTTCCTCATCATCTGGAAACAGTGGGAAAACTGGATATTCATAAAAAACAGTTTAGAGATCACTTCCAAAAATCAAAATGGCTTTGACAACCAGTACTGTCTGCACTGGGTACCCATCTAATGAGAGCTCTATTTAGACACTCCTGACTTTCGATCAGTATTTTCCTCTTCTGGAATAAATCTGGAAACATAGAAATGAACAGCTGCTACTTCTGCAGCCCTTCTCTTGAGCTGTCCCTGAAACCACGTAAAATTATTCTTATTGTCAACTTGCAATTTCTTTTCTCTGAAAATGTAATAAGGATAAAAATAAATTTCAGCTCTAATGCCCTGTCTGTCCTGTGTATGCCCGTTTTGTCTAGACTGTGAGCAATGAGAACCAGACACCATCTGAAATGTTAATTTACTTTATTAAGGAAATTAGACTTATATGATCCTGGTATCTGTCTGTGTCCCTTTATTAGCTTTTGAACTCATTGCCTGATTTTGAGCTAATGTAACAAAAGGGGGGGCAACAAGATAATTGACCTGCTACAAGTTTCAAGAAAATTAGAAGTTGTATAGAAGAAAGCAAGCTGTAAATCCCCTGAAAGCCTGCTGCAAGAATGCTCATGTAGGCTGAGATTATTCATACAGTAAAGATCTCTTACAAATTTCCCCTCTGCAGGGAAAAAGCCAAAACCCAAACACCTAGAATTTGAAATTCTAGTTGATCAGGAAATACAAATAAACAGCAACTGAAGCTTGAGTTAGTCTGGTGCCCAAAGAATTAGTCTGCTTATCTGTCAAAAAGCAGCACCACATCTTGTGAGGCAGAGGAGGAACTCCACTAGAGTGAGAAGGGGATTTTCCTGGTGCTGGGCTGGGGATCAGCCTCAGGGGCTGGGGCTGGCAGCCTGTGGAGCTGGCACTGCTTGGAACAGACAGTGAGCTGCATCAAAGCTGTGCCAAAACAGAGTTTTCTCTATGTGTACTTGTTTGGATTTGGCTGCTAAAATATTTAGGGACTGCAAGGGCATAAAGCAGCCCATGACAAAAGTAGTACTTTTGATCAGAAATTACTTGAATACCCAATGTTTCACTGCAGGGCTGCAGAGAAAAGAGATGCCAACTTTGATGTCTGAAGATTCTCTGCTGCAAGGAAGACAATCTATTTTTAAATTACTCTTTTCCTAGCACAGGTGAAAGGAAGAGTGTAACTGGCATTAAGAAACAGCCCCTGGAACTGTAATTTGTAGTGACACTGTGCTAGAAGAGCTGTGTTGTGAGTGAGTACAAGCAGATACAGTGTATTTTACACTGAGCATGTGGGATAAGTGTGGAGAACAAAGATCAGAGGGGGAAAAAAGGAGTTGCATTTCTTTTCCGTACTATGTGTGTCTCTGGGCTGGTACTCATTTTTGTGCTCTGTCATTTTAAGCCTGAAAGTTCAGGGACACTCTGGAGTTATCTGTGCTTAGCTCAGGGGTGAACATGAGACAGAGTCAGCTGCTTTCCATCTCTTTTCCTTCTCCCTGGGGAGTCCTGTTTCTCCCTGTGTCCCCTGGGAGGGGGACACCCCACATGGAGCCAAGCACCTGGTCTGTAACCAGGGGCTCCATCCCATCAGGCACAAGAGGACACTGTTAAATGAGGCCTCCTCTCTTCTACATGAGAGGCTGCCTGAAGGAATAGGAGAGAGTTTATCATATCCCCATGCCTAGGAGCTATGGCAAACAATTAAACTTTTTAAAGCTGTACTTTAGACCTGTCTCCTCTGGTGCTCTAAGATGCCAGCAGCACGGCAATGTATTCATTGTGTAAAGGACACAACCACTGTAATTTACCCATTACTTTGCAATCACAGAAAAAGAACAAGAACTTGTCTCATTTAGTTCTCACCCTGCATCCAGATTCAAGGCATCCTTTAGCTTTCCTTGGTGAGGAGATGAAAGAGGGTATAGGGTATTTTTGTAAGAAACAAAATTTAACCTTGCACAAATTATTCCTCTGGTTTTTGGGTTGTTTTCTTTTGCTTTTTTTCCTTATAAGTGGTACCAGACAGGCAGTAGCCAGTACTGATTCAAAATATATTTTCTCAGCACAGGGCTAGATTATGGAACTCCCTGCCACAGGACAATTGGAGTCAGAGTCCTAGCATGACCTGAAAGAATCTAAATGTGTTCCTGGACTGAGTCTTCAAAAGGAACAGGCGGTAGAGTAGTGCTCCAGGCAAAATCTTTAACAGGGGAATATTTTAGGAAATAGGGTTCAGCTATGTTGCACTATGAAGAGAGCTGGGCAGCCTGACAGACAGAGTAACTTGGCACTGGTGAGGAGAGGGCTGTGAGGCTAAGATTTGGCACTCCCAGGCTTCTAAGGAATCATAGATTTGTTTCCTTCTCGGTAAAATTTCCCTTGCGCAGACAAAACTCATTGTCTTACAAAGATCAAACAATTTCTATATTTCAAGCAAACAAAAGCCACCAAAGAGAAGGACCAAAATGTCCTCTATTGCTTTTACATCTTATTATTACTATTCCTCATTTTAAGCACCTGAAATGCTGTTTCTTCCACAGCCTGTGTGCCAAAGCTCTTAAATAGTTGCTCAGTTCCCCAGTGAGCAAATGGAGGCCTTCACACTTTGTTCTCTTAAGTGCTTTCTCCTCCCTGGTTCCCAGTAGGTTAAGATGTGTATGAATAAAATACACAAATGTGTAACATAAAAATGCTTTGGAGAAGGTTGTGTTTAGCAAAACAAATGGCCTGACTTGGCAGTTGGTTATTTGTACTGCAGGAGGCCTGAGGAGCCCCACTGGGCGAGGTATTTTCACAGGTCTATAAAAGAAGATACTTTGCTTTGGGGAACACCTTTTGCCCCCCTTGTGTCACAGCCTAGAAGTGGAGTTGGACTGTGAATTGCCCCTTTTATCTGGAGTCAATGAGCTCAGCTAAGTGGCCTGATCTAACTTTCTTTGTTGTCCCAAAACCTTCCTGTAGTTATTTTCTTACTTGATTTCTCCAAAAACTACATTGACACAAACAAGATTAATTCCTGGCTTCTGCTGGTTGTTGGTAGAGCTGAGAATTGCATTTACTGCCTTTAGGAGTGCTATGATAGCCTCACTCTTCATGTGGATGATGCACTTTACCATGTCTGAACAGGTAAATGCCATTCACTGTGTGAGGAAAGGTATGGTAAGAAGGCAGATCCTAGCTTAAAATAAATAAAGCTTCACCTTCCAGCTAAAGGAAAGCTGGAAATTTTTTTCAAGATTTTTTAAAGAAAAACTTGATCCTGCAACAGGAAGCTGGAGTTAAAAATAGAATATCAATAGGAATATCACAGGGGGAGGAGTCTGGAAGTTTCCAACCTGCTCTCTGGGTTGGAGAACTCAGCGTGTCTATGGTAGTGTTTGCTCTACATGCTTTTAAATGCCAGGGTGGGAGAAGTGGATTTGAAGCATATGAAATGTTCTTGGTCTTCTGTAATTCTTGGTATGTTGACAGAGCAGTTAATGAAAGGCTGTTTCAGCTGACCAGTTGGAATATAGATAGAGAATGTGCATGTGGTGAGGAGGTCTGCATTCAATTACCCTCCTACCACAGACTGGCTGCAGACAAGACAATTATTCTGTGCCTCAGTTCCCTAATTCTAAAACAATGAGCTTCCTTTGTCTGACTTGTCTATGTAGAGGAGATGCTCCTTGGGGCACTGATTGACTCTTTAAATGTTTTTTTGTTTTACTAGTTAATACAAAGCAGCTCTGACTATCTGAGTACTAGTGGAATTTTCCTGCTCCTAATCACAAGTGGTTAATTAGTCATTTACTATCTCTGTGCTTAATTTTTGTTTTCTTTATCTAATATTGGCAAAAATGTTTTTTTTCTTGAATAATAGTGTTACACTTGTTTTTGGAAAACTGTCTCACGTGATGTCTTTCTTTCCCTTTTTTCCCACTCCATCACAATTTAAGAATGTCAGCAATGGTAGTCCAAACTGCCATACTAAGCCACACAGACAAATTTTTCTTAAACCAAAAAACTTTGTTCTAAACAAACACATACAACGACCACTGCAGAGCTGCTTCATTGCCAGTTATCCCTTTGTGCATAAAGTTAAATTGAAGCTTTCAGAGCAGATTTGAGATGCCAAAATGTCACTAGCCTAGGTGGATTAGTCTCTTGTGCATGTGTGTTATTCACATTTAAAATATCACTTTGGCACAGAAGCCACTTAAAAATTTTTGACCAGATAACAAGGAGAAGTAACAGTCACTGGAAGCATTTCCAACTTGGGATACTTAATTAGACCTTATGACTGAAAATTCTTATGATCATCAGAAGATCAACATTCCAACATATTCCTGGTTATATTTATTAAATATTTCCATTTTTGGTCCTAAGTGTGAATGTTTGGAAGAATGTTAATACAACCCACTTGACTTCACTGGCACATTTTACAAAAGGAGGAAGAAAAAATGTGGAAGCCACTGAAAACTAAAGGGTTCTTGCTTTGGAGAAAAACAAAGTTCAAGCCAGTGCTACAGACTGGCTGGAACTCTTCCACAGTTTTAAAAGGAAAAGACCCTATTGAAGGCTCTTTTCACAAAACTCCTTTACTTTCTTTGAAAAAACGAGGAACCAAGCACACTTAGCAGTGTGTAAAACACATTTCTTTATGAGAAGCCAGCTTTATCTTCAAGTCCCAGCTAGTTAATCTGCTCAAACTTATTTTTAACCTAAAGTCTGAGAAATCTGACACCACCACAGGGACTTAAAGCTTTTAGTCTAGATGGAATTTGCTGACAATACTTTCAGCTAGGGCACCAATAAAGACAGATTGGTTTCTCTCATTAAATTTGGTAAAAATGAATGCTTTCCTCTTTCAGGGAAAAAAAAAGGAAGGAGACAAGTATTCATTTTCTCTCTCCCTAGATCTGTGAACTGTACTAGCTACATCTACATGGTATCTTCAGGTACATGTGAATGATGTGCAAATACAGCTGTTTTGGAAGTGCCTGGGAAATCCTGCATTCCCCTCCTGGAGGGGAGCATTTCCCTCAATAAGTTGCATATTTTCACCTGCTCTGCAATAGACATCTGGCTAAAAATCCAAAAGTGTATTTGGGTGTATTTGCAGTGTAACAGGGGTTGGCTTCCAAAATATAGATAGTGAAGTACTTGTGTGAAACTACTGCTGTGGGAGGTTGGAAATTCCAAATGTGCACTGGAGCATGGTCAGGTATGTGTTGCATTCACAGGTAACTATAATATCATCTCGCATTTTTACTGTTTGTGTATTGGTTGATAACAACAGAATTTCCTGGCAAAAGCTTTTAATTACAAATGCTACATTACTCTCCCATAACTGTTGAAGTTACCTAATCTCAGCTTTGTCAAATAACAATTTTGTTGCCATGAATTAGGCAAACTTCAAATATATCTCTCAGTTTATCATGTTTACTTCTTGAGGGCAACAAATCTGTGTTAAATAACACTTGCCAGACATTGTTTGTATCACACTGTTCTTCACTTTCATTCCCAAGGGTTGGAATATTTGCATTCTTTAGCTTTATATTAAAAAGAATTTTTTAAAAAAGAGAACAATAAAATAAGAATACTGTGCAGCTCTGTAATTATGCTGTAGCCATGTAGCCATGACCAGTGGTTCTTTCTTTAGGCTAGAAATTGAGATTAGAGACTGAAGGTTGTAATAAAAGTAAATTATACTCTGTAGGTGGCTTGGCTGTATGCACAGCAATGGGCACTAACTCCAGATGTAATGGAAGCTCTCCACTGTAGATTCTTGAGAAGAATATAACTGTGCTTTGGTAGAAACTGTAATAGGCATATTTGCTCAGTTTTCCTAGCCTCTGATTCATCTCAAACTCCCCCTGTCAAGTTGAACTTAGTTCTGCTGAAGTGAGAGCTTTAGGACAAAAAGCTGTGTCTTCCCTGTTCACAGCCACTGTTCCCATTTCATGAAAAAGGGCATAGCTAAGTGCACAGTGGGAAGATTTTCCTTCTGTTGATTGTCTTTATAGTAAACCATAAGAAGGTTTGTGTTGTATATTAGGAAAAGGTTCTTCACGCAGAGGGTGGCTGGGCACTGGAATGGGCTCCCCAGGGCAGTGGCCACAGCACCAGCCAAAGAAATGTTTGGACAATGCTCTCAGGCTCATGGTGTGACTCTTGAGGTGTCCTGGGCAGGGCCAGGAGATGGACTTTGAAGACCTGTAGGTCTCTTCCAGCTCAGTATATTCTGTGATTCTATGATTGATTTGCAGAGTCAATCAAGCTTCAGCTGGTATCTGTTTCTCTGTGTCCATTTGCACAACACTGAGCAACCACTCCCTTTATCTACCACTTGACTTACATGGAAACCAACAGCACCCTGCTGACAGATTTCATTCTGCAACAGTCAGAAGAAATTACTGGTTTTGATGCTGTAATTTATGGAAGTTGAAGTTCTCTGCCACCACCTGTGGCTTTAGAAAAATGAAGATGCAGAATATTTGTGGTTCAACCAAATATTTGGTCTGCTAGTCTGAACAGTCTGTTAGTTTGAAACACAAGTTGTGCAATTTAGTTGTGCTATTAAAATCAATGAAATTGCTAGATCTTCCTTGTTTATTCACTAGCATATCTTGTTCCAGCCTCTAAAAACAAGATGATAAAACAGCTGCTGAGTTTCCAAATCTGAAATTTCCCCAGCAGCCAAATGCTTACAGCCCTGCTGCCTCTTTCCATCAAACATAGAAGTATAAAGGCTCAGATACCTGTACAAATCACCAGATAGGCACAAACTACCTGTGTGGTCTCTTGCTGGTCCATCTAATCCAGTTTTCTTTCTCCTGAACTGAGTAAACTGATGCTGGCCTAAATGTTGTATGTCAATGTTAGTACTACTACTATGGTGTCTGACTTCTTGGCTTTCTCCCTCCTTACATACTCAATCTCTATTTGCAGCATGAAACTCACAGGCTTTTAATGCTTTCTATGTTCACAATCAGCAAAGACATAAGCAGGATGAGGATGATAATTTAGTCTGCCTGCAGATTTGGGAAGATATTATAGTGGCTTCCTTTTTAGAAGATTATTTTCTAATCTCAAGAGGCTAGAAACTGCATTGCTTTTAAAATGAGTGCTTACATTCTGAAAGAAACCAAAAGAAGCTCTTGTGTCAGAAAGAAAAGAAAGAATGAGCTCTGGAAATTGGACAAATGTGTTCCTTTCCAATAAAGTTAATCTCTAAGTATCTTCTTCTAGCAGTTTCCCTGCTTATTTAGGGGTCATATCAGGAACAAGCCCTAAACTTAAGCAATTTCTGGAGCAGAAGTGTAAGCGAGGCACACATCACAAAGGCAGCACATATCAAAATACAATTGTGGTTAGGTGCCTCCTGAACTTTATCCTGAAAGGAGCCTAAAGGATTTTACAGAGAGATTGCCACTGAATGAATGAATGAATGGGGAAGAAAGCACAAGGCAAAAGGAGAGGTTATCTTTACTCCCTCTATGCAGTGCTGCTCCTTGTTCTCCTAATCACCTGATAATTATCTGAACCCCGTAGTTCAGCTTCAGTAACTCACTTTTCCTAACACTTCAGCTGGGTAACTTCATCCTTCACTCATTTCCTGTGCCCTGCCCTACAGAAGCTATATAAGCTCTCTGAGGGTTTTGTTGGTTACAGTCCGTGGCTTGTAAGCTACAAAAACCTAAATGTAGGTCAAGATGAGTTGAAATCTTTTAAACACAGCCAGCCTGTTTCTTAAACACATCCCTGGAGCAGCTGCATGGAGGATGTTTATAATTAAAAAACAACCCTCGAGCAGCCAGTTCAGAACACACAGGATTACTGTAGCCAGCAGCATTCATTAAATGTCATATCTGAACTTGCATTATCTCGAGCTTGATCAGATTTAAGATCAGCATCTAAAGAAGTGGAACTATTGACTTCCAGCATCCTAGAGGGCTCTTAGGACAAAGGCCCAACTAGAAGATAAATGGTCCCAAAAGGACTCTGGGGATGAACTGGGATTGGACTTTGTTATGTCATTCTCGTTTCTACTAGGATGGGAGATCCCTCACTTTTTTTTTCTTTTCCTTCTTGATCTGACTTGTGCAATTAAAAAACCCAACAAAACATACCCAACAAAAAACCTAGCAAAACAAAACAGGAAAAAATATGAACTCTGCTGAAAATGAGTCAATCCCTTGAAACCCAGCAGGGGCACCGTCTGCTCTCCTTATGGAGCTCAGTGGCTTTCATCACGATTCAAGTGTCTCCTACTCCTCCCTCTCAGCTGAAGGCAGATGTGGGTTCACTGGCAACACTGGGCCTTGTTCTTTGTGAGTGTTTAAGGCCTGAGCAATCATTTTAAATTGAAAGCAGAGACGGCATTGCTATTACAATATTGTCTAGAGCAGCGATTCCCAACTGGTAAGACATGAGAATATTTACAAGAAAAAGGTTTCATGAAGTCTTGCCTAGAAATCAGCACAGAAAAGCATAAGCATGATGCAGAGCAGCATCTTCTTAACAGTTAAAATATGTTGAGAAGAAAACTCCTTCCAAGAAGGTGTTGGCAGTACAGTCTTCAGTCAGACCATGGAGAAGGCTGAAGCAAGCTTGTCCTTGGCTCTGTGTGGCTCTTTGGTTTTTGTGTACTTTCTGTATTCTAATGCCAAATAATCACTGATCTGCAGAAAACAAGTGTTCATACAACAAGCATCTTGCTTTACACAGCTCATGTGCTGATGGGTGCATAGCTGTGGAACTCTGTGTGCATGCACTGCCATCTGAAATCCACTATAGACAGGCAGTCATGCATGTCAGCAAAGATCAGGGATGGGTGTCCGTTTGTTTTGGACTAAAGAGAAAAACATTTGACAATCCAGAATTTGCCACAACCATGCAGTGAGAAGGAAAAAGCCCAGCAGTATCAGTCTGGCTGGATGTAACCAACAGGGAGAGAGGTTTAATGGAGCAAGTGAGGACTGAGGTACTCAAAACCTCTGACAATAAAATTACTTTTCTTTAGGATTCCCTTTTCAGTGATTCTGGCTGAAATGAAAATAAATAAATAAATAAATAAGTGAATTAATAAATCTCTATTAACCTATTTTCAAAGTCCCAGAGCCTTTAAAACAGCAAATGCATCTTGTTCTCATAAGAGTCAATCTAAAGGAATGAGGAAAAGTGACACTGCCTCCTCCTGAAAAGTTAGCCTCAATTCCCCCCAGTGCACTCCCTTTGTATTGCACCTGAAAAAGTCAAAAGTGATGGCTATAACTTTCCATGGACTCTGCTGGTAACTGCTCTCATCCTTCACAGAATTCAGGTACCAGGAATGATGCACTAGGAAAATGCAGCATCCCGCACTGCCTCCATGTACAGCCTACTCGGGTTGCAGGACACGTGCTCTATCAATGGCAGAAAAATTCACCTCAGAATCAAAATGGAAAACACTGAGGTCTTTGCAAATGTAAAACTCTTGAGATCACTGCAGCCAAGAACAGCTCTGCTGTGACTTGCTTATCTTGGCCCCATTTTTTGAGTTGATGGCTGTTAAGATGAAACAGTGAGGGGAGAGAAAAAATTGTAGTCTGGGCTGTGGTTTGCTCCATCACCCTTAAAAGTATCTTAATGGCTGGTGAGGAGGCAGGTTTTCTACAGCTTGTACTTTCCTTTTTCTGTAGCAGTTCAGAACCATGTATTAACACACCTAGCAGCAATCTGCGGCACAGAAGAACTTCAGAGGACAGAAAGGAAAGGCTTTATCCATAGAACCTGGGCTTTTTGTCTGTCTATGTATGTTTATGATGTGGCTGTAAGTCCATTTCAAATAGGCAGTTGATTCGGTTTTTTTAAGTGTGTAAATGAAAAAAATTTAAAATATCAGAGTAAAAAGGCTTTAAGTTTGCAATGTATGTGATTATACTACCTTTCCTCTTCAGGGTCTCCAGCCCCACATTAGAAAACAGCAGTTCTTAGGTCTTACTGTTGAAGAGGATTCAATTTGTCCCCTTCTTGCATCTGCTCTTCCTTCTACACTACTTTAGCACTTAACACAATTCACTGTAAATGGTTTATTAAAATAAATCCCTTGCCCCAGATTTGGATGTCCCCAGGCAGAGCATGGGCCCTAGGCAGGCCTTGGGGGTGGCGGAGGCAGGGGCAGCCCTGAGGGAATTCCCCCGTGTGCCCGAGGGAATGCGGCTGGCATCGGGGCACTGCACGGCAGGGCTGCAGCTCCATACACACCCCTACACTCCCAAACACACCCACATGCACACCCCTGGGGCATCCTATCCCAGTCCCTGGCAGACCTTCACATTCATCCTCTGTGCTCTCCTCTATATGCAAGCTGTGCACTCCCTCCAGAACACACACCCAGATCTCCCATATGTATTTCATTCACATCCCATGCAAGCCCATAAGCACGCTCCTCTACACTTCCCGTACACGCACCCCACAGATACAAGGTCTACAACCCCCACATCCCCACAGGCTGTGCAGCGCACGGCTCTTATGGCACCCATGTGCATCCCTACACACCCTTCACACACCCCGCGCCCAGCTCTGGACACCCCCACCCACAGCCGCCCCACCCGGGCCAGCCGCGCTCCACAGGTGCTGGGCTGGGCTGGGCTGGCCGTGTCCCTCCCTTCGCTGGCCCTGGCGCGCCCGGGGCTCCCCCTGGACCCCCGGCCGCTGCCGAGCGAGGCTCCGCCGGGAAGGAGCGAAGGGCAGCCGCGCCCACCGCAGGCGGTATCGCCGCCGGGAACCGCTTCCTCCGCGGCTCCGCGCTTCCCCCGCTGCCGCCGCGCGCGGGGCAGCCGAGCCCAGCCCAGCCTAGCCGAGCCCAGCCCAGCCGAGCCCGGCCCAGCCGAGCCGAGCCCAGCCGAGCGGCAGGTGGGCTGCGGCCGGAGCCGCAGATCGGGGCTGGGCAGCTCGGGGCAAGCCGGCTCTGGCAGCGCTCCCCGGAGCCGTCGGGTTCTCCGCGCCGGCTGCTCCCCGGGACGCGGAGGGAAGCCCGTGGGCGGGCACGGCTGGGGGTACCGCGGCATCCTCCGCAGGGGGAGGCGAAGTAGGCGGAGAAGGAGGAGGAGGAGAGGAGGGAAACCTGCTTCTCTGGAGAGGCGAGGTAGCGGCGCTGCTGCGAGCCAGCCCAGCGGCGCGGGCTGCGGGCACATGCCGGGCTTGGAGCACAGGAGCCGCGGGATTCCTGCGGGTGGCTCAGCCCAGCTCCCGTCCCTTCCCCGGCGAGAGCGTCAGCTGGGCTCCGGTAGGGAGGAGGGCTCATCTACGGCTCCCCTCCCGGAGTGCATTAATCCCAGAGCAAGCAAACCTGGTAGTAAGTACTTGTCATCTTTTATGTATGATTTTTTACAGTTTTATTGTTCTCTACTGGCAGGTAGCAAAGGATTTCTAAGATGAAGCATTTATAGGCTCGGCTGTAAGGATAATCTCTCTGGCTCTCTCTTGGACTCCTGAGCCTCTCAAATATAGAGGTGCATATGTGGAGGCACATGTAGCAACATTCCTACACTACATCTACATCTTTAATGTTTGAGAAGAAATGTATGTGCTGGATATTTTTTTTTTTAACTTCTGTTGTTCTCAAAGTAATTTGTATCATGTTGCACAACATGCTTAGTCTCAGAGAAGGATAAATCCTGGTGACACCACTTAAACATCCTGCATGAGGATGGGGGAAGGAGATGAATGTTTAAAATCATTAACTTGGCAGAGGCGGGGAAATCGCTTCTCTGCAGGCTGCCTTCACGCTATGGAGCAATATGTTTTGGGGATTCTTTGCCTTTTAATCCTCTTTCCTGTGTGTGCACATCTGGACTCTGGCCTGGCACTGCTCCCTGCACTCAGGCTGGAAGGGAGTGGCATGGCAGACTAGCAGGGGCTGGAGACCAGGGATGAAAAGACAGGGGATCCTTCCCTCCTCTTACACTTTAAAGATGCTTTTTGCCCTAGTCTAGTCTTCTGCAGAGTAAATCCACAGGAAAACTCCTAGAGTCAGGAAGTAAAATCAAAAGTGTTTTGAAGTCTGCATTATTCTCCCTACAAAGGGAATGGTTTTGAGGATAAGTGCAAATACCTGATTCCACACCCTTCTTCTAAGGGGTTTCCAAGCATTTGGAGGGGGGTGGGTGTGTGAATGTGGAGTTACATGGCATACAGAAGGTGTGTTCCTCACTAAGACTCTACAAAATCATGCTACCTCTTTGTGGGGTGCTGGGAATGCCATTTCTGTCAGTGGAGCTGTAAGAGAAATAGTATTTTCTCTCTCATCTTAAATCCCTAAGAGAACTACTATCTTTCCCCTGCTACTTCCTGCGTACATCTTTGTTTTATTTTATTCTGCTAATGACTTGCATTATTATTTGCAGAATATGATATGTGTCTGCCTGTGTGACTAAATATTTGCTGAGATGTTTCTGGAACTAGGTTCTAGGAGTGCATTTTAGGAGCCTTCTGTTTTTAAACCAAAATTATATTTACTAATAACTGAATAATTAATTTTAATTTTGCTCTGGCACACATCCAGTGTTTTCTGTTTCCTCAAGGGATAGTATTCTTCTGTAGCTGGTCGCTGTGTGCTCTGCAGTTTGTAACAAAGTGCTCATGATACCACGTTTTCATAGTACACTAATGTTACACCCATCCTTGCCCTTCTGCAAATGAATGCTACAGGACACGTGTTTTTTTACAGGAGTGATTTTGTTGGTTGTAGTAGGAGAATGCTTGCTACCAGAGGACCAGCCACTAGAATGATAGGCAGGATGTCCTGTGCTGGTGTGTGACCTATTACTGGCATTTAGCCTTTTTAGATGGACATGAGCAGAAAGGAAATGCCTGGCTTAAAAAACATCGCAGCTAGAATTTTATATAAACGTGGGAGGCTCACACCAGTTAATGTCACTGACCCCATTTTTATTGGTCTTGTAGGGAAGTCTTAAAAGGTCTGCTGCAAAGAAAGTTATAAATCAGATACTGTGCTGTTGGAAGCGTATGTCCATAGCTTCAGTTGCCCTGCTGCATGGTGCAAAGGAGAATGAAGGAAATAATTCAGTGAAGTTCTGTTGGTTTCCTGGTATAATGCTGAAAGGGAATTTATAAAGTCTGAAATGAGCTGAGATTACGTATTGCCATTGGCTTAGGTTAAATGTAAGAGACGCATAATTTTTCACCGGTTTTTGGTCTGTTTTGTGTTCTCTGTTCTCCCTGGCTCCTCCTTTAAGTTCATTAGGACTTCCTCTGGGCGATGATCCGATTTTTACAGTCAATCAAAATCCATACCAATATCCTTACGCAGGCCAAATACGCTGTACTTAGAAACACTATAAACCAACAGCTACAAATTACTTTCAGAGCCCTCCTAAAACAAAATGCAGATGTAAATAGAGTTCAGAACTGCTCCAAATGCTGTGCCTTAAAGCTGTGAATGTCTAAATCAGAAAATGTGCTCAGAAGCTCTACTTGAGGGCCATGTAAGGAGATGGCTGAAGTTTCTGGTTAGACTCTGGAGAACTGGTAGCCACAGTCTGTGGCTGGGTAGTTTGGATTCAGGTCTGAGCAGGGGCTGAAAGTGATCCTGGTTTTGCAGACAGACTCATCCCTTTTCATTCATGAACTTGTCAAGTGCGTAATAAAACATGCTGTGGTTGTTTGCTTTCACTGTGTTTAGAGCTGTACTCAATAGCTTTTCCAAACTTTATTCCCCGGGTATGAGTTAGGAGTACTGAAGGTAACTATTTTTCTTCCCTTTGCTGATTAACACACTCTTCTCTTTTTGATGCTAAGTTACTTTTTTTTTTTTTTTTTAATAACCTCTCATGGAAGTTTAGGTGATCCTTTCTCTCTTGGCTCTAGAAACACATTGCTGCACCTGTTGCAGTAGACTTTTTAAACTTTTTCTGTGGCATCTACTACACCAAACAGGATCTTAGCAAGCTTTGTACAGCTGCCTTCATCCCACTGATGGGAATGCTTCCATCATGTACATTAGGGCTACACATGTTGTTTGGATTTCAGCACTGGATGCAGAGAAAATATGATTAATCTATAGTGCCCAAAGGGATTCATCGGTGAAGCCAGATGGTTCCAAGTAGGATGGACTCTGGAGTTTTTTTTAAATTTAGCACAGCTTTAAATGTCATCTATGTTGCCTGGGTTTTACTAAAACCTGTGTTTTTTACAGTATGGATTTTGCTGAATCTGTGTCTTTTCTGAGCAATTGTACAGGGCCTTTTGAGTGTGCTACAGCAAGGTCTGTCTCTAATAATGTTTTCATTAAGCGTCTCTACAGACAGAAGAGTAAACTAATTGCCAGACTAACATGTCATTTGGCTCTGTGAACAAGCTACTGAACACTTAACTTATGAATGGAAACTTAAAAGGCTCATTAGCAACCTGCTACATGAAAGAAATGCCAAAGTGAAATGAAAATACATTTATATTCCTGTTGTTGCTATTAAAGCTGATACAGGATTCCAGTTTAGTATTCGTGGGAATCTTAATTAATTTAATAAACTTTTTTTGCCTCTGAACTTTCAGCAGCTGCTCCTTCTATAAAAGCTAGGAATAACTGGTTCTGCTTTAGTAGGAATGAAAGGAGAATTGAGCTCTATAGAAATGAGGAGATTAGAGCTCCATGAGGCATATACCCATTTAATGCTGCTGGAAACCAAACCTGCTTGAATAATCTTAACTCTCACTTCTGGTGAGCAGAAATTCTAGGGGAAAAAGAAAAATTCCCTTAGTGACTTATTAACAAAGGCTTTTCAGGTTTGCTGGGATTTATCATGTGAGCCTAATCTACCTTTTGTTCATCCAGTTGGCAGGCTTTAAGATTTAAAAGGGTCTGCAGAAACTCCTCCCCCAAACTCCTTATTTAATTAAAGAGGCTTGGTGCATTATTTACTTTTAAGTCTTCCATTTATGTGGGAACAATGAGTTTGGGTTAACATATTGTAAAATATTTGTGAATGCTGCATTATAGTCAGGGAAAAGAAACTTTGGCTACACCTTCAAATTCACACTGACCTATATGGGTTCAGTGAGAATGACTGAAAGTGAGGCTAGACATATGTAAATGCTAAAGTATAAGCACAGGTGTGTAGCTCTACAACAAATTTCTCTGCCTCTGAAAGTGATTTAAAGGGCCTGGAGGAGAGTTGGTTTCATTTGCTTCTCTGAGAGTCATCGGATATGCAGCTCAGGCTTTGCACATACCAGTAATTTTTAGATTTTGCTTTGGTAGTTCATCAAAGACAGACTGGTAACTGTAGTTCTCTCACTAGTTCCCCCAGTTCCTTCTCCTCCCCCACTCCATTCATCCCGGTAGCTGTGAGCATCAAGTTGCAGATAAAACGACTTCTGAGAGAGCAATGGGATGCAGCTTTTGCCAAAGGCAATTAAGTGCTTAGGATTACAGTGTGCTTTACAAAGTGTGTTCTTGCTGAATCCCTTTCCTCTTCTGTTTGCTGGCACTAAGCAGTTTCTTGGCACTTACCTTTGTTATAACAAGTCTGAGCGTTGCTAAACTTCACTACAGCATGTCTAGCAAGCTGCAGTGTCTTCTGTTTTGAGGATAGTCTTTCTGGTGGTTCTTTACTGAGAGTCAGCTTGACCTCATCACCTTTGCTGTAATTGGATTAAATTCACTCACTTGCCAAAAACACAACCAGCTGACAGCATATTAATTCTTCAGACTGAAGTGCTGTTTTGTATGCATAAGTTCCGTGGTACCAAAGGCATTTTTAGGGCTTGTGATGCAGACTGTGTGTTACAGGATACAGAATCATCACAGAGGGATGTTTTCAGTTATTTTCTTCATTGCAAAAAGGTTCAAACAGGCTATACGTTCTGTGTGAAAGCAGATGATCTAACCTGTGGGAGAAGAAATGACTTGCTCTATTTGCCAGTCCCGTGCATCACTTGCTGCTGTTTCATATGAAATGTGATAAACCACTGAGAGTCCTCAGACATCCTGGCTGAAGATAGTGAGTGATGGCATGTGCTGTTTTACACACTCACTGCCGTTCATTTCTAATTTTTGCACAGCAGGTTAAAATCATTATTCTGAGTTGTTGTTTTACTGCTTTTTTTCTGTAATTCTTCAGCAATCCTGTGATTGGAGGTATTTGCAGAGTGGCAGGATGATATCTGAACAAAACAATGTACCCAAAAAGGATACTGGAACTGTGCAGTGAAGGATAATCTGATCACCAAGCCTGTAGTTTCACCCGGAGACCTTTTATATACTGTTTAAACCAGTGTAATCCAGCTTTCAGTGGGAACCAGTGCTAAGCAGCAAAAATCACTATCCTGATTGTTAACCTCAGCAAAATGTTAAAGGATGAGTGAGTAATGGGGAGACCAAGGGCTGAGTTGCAAATACTCTTACAAAGAGGATTTGGGAGACACAGTGGTACCCAGTATAGCACAGGCACTCTGAGATATTCCAAATAATGAAAGGATCCCAGTTTTAGCTTTTCTTATCTGCCTGGAAGTACTGCAAATTTCCTGTTTGCTGCAGAGGCCTCTGAGAGCTGTGTTTTGCAGGCAGCATGGGCCAGAGGAAGTAGAGCTCCCAGCTCTGTATTCCGAGCAAGGCATTGTTGCACTTGATTTCAAGGTGATGTTGCTTTCTCTAAATTCTGTAAACTGATGAACATTTCCTCTGCAAAACAACAGGCAAACAAGGTGAGACGGGGTGTGATATTTTCCATATCTTCTAAATGACAGTCACAATTTAATTTACTCTGTGAATGTGCAGTGCAAATATTAACCAGGATGTCTGTTTTAATACCCCATTATAAAATGCATGTAGTTGCTTAATATTTTTGGCAGTGTTGACTATTAAGTTGCTTGTCTCCTAATGGAAGACATATATAATTTCATTAATTCTTTATAATGGTGTAAGCAGTTTGTTCAATACTGAAGTAAAGGGTTTTTTCATTCACATGTTTTATGTCATGTGATTGGAATCAGTGTAATTAAGAAAAACAAACAAACAAACAAAAAAGAAAAACAAAACAAAAAAAACCACCCCAAAACCCTCTGAACCAAAATACTGACCATCTCTTCTGGACAAGGATTAAGTCTGACTGGGTGAAAAGAATAAAGTATGAGGGCATGTTCTGTAAGAAGCACTCACAAAGTCCAGGTCAGACATACACTGTATGTTCTTACGCTGTTGATTGTATAGAAAGGAAAATTACAAACCAAAAGCAATAAGCAAGCTGTGTTTAAAATACACAGGAAAGATAAATTTGTCAAGAATGGCCTGCTTTATTTTGGTTATTTACCTCAGACCTTTTAGGATCATAAGCTTTCCTTTCCTTTGGTGAAGAAGAGGAAGATATTAAGTCAGTGCTTCATGTCAGAAAGTGTTACTGACTCATCACTAGTTCAAGTCCAGCCTGGTTTTGGAGGTGGGAAACCTCTTCTGTTCCGTGCAGGGTAAGTTTAGAGCAGAGCTGTTGTGGGTTGGACAGGGGAGCCCTGCCTGCCCAGGCTGCTGCTGCTGTTTGAGAGCTGACATTGTGGTCGTGGTGGCCTCGGGGCTGTATCTTGGGCAGAGCCTGAGAGAACATCGCAGAGGGAGCCCTGGCTTGGAAACAACAGCTGGTGTCTCACCCCCAACATCACAGCAGCGCAGTTCCTCTGACCTCAACAGAGTTGCAGCATTCATGGTTTTCAGTGACGTGGGAGCAAGACTGGGCCTATATTCTTTTGACTGGTCTATTTAGCAGCTCTTTTCCATATGCAGTCTCCATGCCAGTGACAGGAGCTTCCTGGAACTGACAGCAGACACAAAAGACCCTCTTCTCTAAACCACTGGACCTTAAGAATTTTGAAAGGATGTTACAACAAGCCTCATAATACACCATTGTCAGGCTCTCTCTGAAGAGGCCTGCAGTGGTATCTTACCTCTAGGCTTTCCAGAGGGGGTGTGATGACCCCACATGGAAGAAAATACAAGAGTAATGGTTTGGGTGGCTAAGAGGAATTTTATGGTACTACTTCCCCTGGCTGTAACTTGAAACCAGCTGGAGGCATTTAGTGCTATCCGAACTCTATATAAAGAGGCAGGCAAATATCTGAGCATGTATCCTGCAGGTTTTTTAAGAAGAGATCTTGGCTTATGAATCTCTGCATTCTGGCTGCCTCTATCTCACAGACAGGGGAGTGGTGAAAGAAGGTTTGTTTTATTTTCTCCTACATTTCCCTTTCTTCTTCCTACTCATTTTCCTGTTCCTTTGCAGTACAGCAGTTTTTCATGTTGCTGTGAAAGCATCTGTGCTTGTGAGCAAAGCGAGTACATTTGAATGGAAGAGGCAGTGGGTTTGGGAAGTCCTGAGCTCCAGCATTCCCAAGGGAGGGGCAGGATTTGCATTCCCTACTCCCTCAGCCCTGCTCAGGGATGTGCCTAAAGGTGTGTCTGTGGGATGGCAGTCGGTATCCAGGAGGGAATCCCCTCACGGTGAGGGGTGGGTGGGGAGGCAGGAGTGCTGCTGTGCAGGCCTCACCTCCTGCCATGCCGGCTTCGAAGCGCTTCCCGCCATTTTCCCTCAGCCCCGGCCTGTGGGACCGAGGCTTTGTTACAAGCAATGGGGAATTTTGCTCAAGTTATGTGCTAAAGTCAGCCTGAACATGGGCACTGGGGTACTTGTTGATCAAATAATCCCATCTTGTGCAGAGTAAAAATCAGTTTCATGTGCATTTCACGCTTCTAAACTCACTCAGCAGAAGCATTGCTCCTTCACTTTACCTGAAATTGTGCCTTTATCAAGTTCACCTCAGATGACAATAAAGTGTTGAGTTCCCATGCAATCTATTTAGTTCTTCCCTGATACAGAGCTCAGTTATATTCCTTTTCCAATGTATTTCCAAGCTATAGCTGTGGATGTTGATGTGGTTGTGGTTAGCCTGAGCAGAAATGGGGGCTCACTTCCTGACTGGAGCACAGTGACAGCCAGAAAATGAGATTACAAAAGTTCAGGACTTGCAGGAAAAACAAAAGCAAGGACAGTCGGACATGGCCAGACAGTTCCCCAGGTAAAATAGTGTGGACCTTGTTCCGTTCTCCACATGTACTATTGACCTTAAATTTAATGTGGGATCCTCTAACTGCAAATGCTTTACCACTTTTTGCTTTGTCTCAAAGGGTGAAAGTAAACATAAATGTGTAAATAAGTTTTAGTACTTGGTGTTACATCGATTTTATATTATGTTGTGCTTTGCTGGACAACTGAGGTAACCTTCTTTGAACTTGCTCATCAGTTCATGAGTGCTGCAGGATCCTGTGGGTTTATTATATGTATATACACCTATAATACAGGTATATTGTATTAATAATGTGTGGCCATTGAAATTGAGGTTGGGGACTGTAATAACAAGCCTACTTCTCACTAAATTGTGGAGGAGAAAAATGTGTGATGTTTCATGTGTGTTCATGCCTGTCATGATTTCTGTGGTGAGCTTTCTAGTGCTAATTCCTTTCTAGCTGGTTTTCTTACTAGTGTAAGGTTTTGAGAGACTGTGTCAAGGGCAAGAACAAGAGAACTTTGTCAAAGTTAGTTTTTTATCTGTGTAGCATATTTTCCCGAAGGGCCAAACAAAAATATTTTTTAAAACTGTATGAATAACAAGATAACGAAATAAATTGAACATCAAAACAAAGGATTTATTGTCTTGAAAACAAACTTGCTCTAATTGTATTTCTTGTGAGGTTTTTTTCCTTTTGTCCAAGCTTATATTTCACTTACAAGACAGGAAATACAGCCTTGCTGATTGCGTCTTTAGAGCTATAAATAACTTACTGTCTTCAAAGATGGTGTTAATTTAAAAAATACTTCTAAAATGAAACTTTGAATTAAAAATTAAATTGGGTGGGTAAAATAATTACTTACTGTACTGTGTGTACAGATGTCAAAGGTGTTTTCAGAGGAAGGGTGTTATAAGAGAAGTTCTGGTACCTGTAACTGGTCTAAATTGTTTCATTTCCTTTTCTTTGCTGGTTGTATCTGTCCCTGTCCCATTCTCACCCCTGTCATGAGGGGTAATGAATATCTTCGCTTTCTGTCACCTTGCTCCTTTGTTGGGATCATTGCTTATCCTCAGGAAGTAATGTGATGTGTAAGTCAACCTAAAAAATGAATAATTTTAGAACTGCCTCAGTGTTCCACTTAGCCCAGTATTGTGTCTGACAAGTTTACAGGAGAACCTCCAACAGGTGTTTCTTGAGATCCATTTCTCTCCACACTTCTCCAGTTTCCACTGCTCTTCTGTTAAGGATATTAGAGGATATGTACCTGTTTAGTAGTTTAAGTGTCTATTTATGGACCTGTTGAGTAGAGTTTGTTTAATCCCTTTTTGAACCCATGAACGTCCTTTGCCTTCAGAGTCTTGCGTGACAGCAAGTTCCAGAAGCTTGTAACCTGCTGGATAAACATGTCCTTTCTATTTAAATGAGTTGGTTGCAGTGAGTACTGCCTTGTTCTTGTTTTGTAGATTGGGCAAACAACTGTTGTGCATTTAGTAGCTCATGGGTTTTGGTTATTCCTGGTCATATCCACTACATGTGCCTTCCTTGTGAACTGAGGACTCCCAGCCTTTTTAGTCTCTCCGTTTCTATCTGGTTGCCCTTTTTGACACCTTGGTAATGTCCTCCTTGGTATGTCGAGAGCAGATCACAGTACTAAAGCTGTGGGAGCACTCAGGCCATGAGGAGTGGCAGAAATGTCCAGTCTTCCTCTTTTTCTGAGGATTCCAATGATGTTACTGGCTTTTTTTGACTGCTATTGAACACTGAACCAAGGGCTTCAGAGAACAGTCAAAACTGGCTCTGGCCTCCAAGTAGGAATATTTAGAATTTATATTGCCTTGAGGAATTACTACACTAAAGCCTACCTGCCAACATTTTCCTCAATAATTTAATTTTGTTATTGATAACCATGCTGAGTAACACTAGGCCCAGCACTGATCCCAGGAATTGCATCGCTGATTCCTCTCCGTCTTAAAAAGCCTGTGAAGCACTACTGTTTCCAATGTTCACTCTCCTACTTCAATGAATTCAGACTTGCCAGATTGTGGTTTCCAGGTTCTCTACATAACCCTTCCTGGAACTGGAGTTATGCAGGCAGGATCTGTGATTCTCAAGCACAGAGACTCTCTGTAGCTCTGGGTTACATACCTTGGCTAGTGGTCCTTAAATTCATATTTGAGTTTCTTCAGAACTTGTGTGAAAATTGTTTTGTCTCTGTGCTTTATTAACATCTAGCTTCCTTGTTTGGTCTGGTATTTCCTGATTTTACTTCAGATTGGTCTGGTTCCTCTACCAGATTTGCAAGAGAGAGTGCAATGGGTGTGGAAATATCCCCAAAGATTTCATCAGTAAAGGCTAATGTAAAGAATTCACTGAGCTTCTCTGCTACAACTGTATCATCCCCATCTGTGCTTTAGACACCTTTGTCATCCAGCAGCTGGACTGTTTTTCCTAACTGGCTTCCTGTCCTTGACGTGTTTCAAGGGCTGTTTACTAGCATGGTGATCTTTGTTTGCAGGCAATTTTTGGATTGTCTTTTAGCCCTTTTAATTTCCTGCTTACATTTTATTTGCCATGTTTTATGGGCTCCCCTGTCTTTACTTCAGCAATCCATTTTCTAAGAGCTGACCTGTGCCCTGCAATACTCTCCTAAGTCTGCTTGAGGCTTCCTGCTTTTTGAACTGCTCCTTTTGAATGTCTCTTTTTTTTTTTTTTTTTAAACATTCTTACATGATTCCCTTTCTTAAAATTGAACAGCTGTACATAGGTTTTGTTTGGTGACCCTTACATCAGAGCTGTTCTTCGTGTTACTTAACAAGTAGTTTTTATAGCTTTCTCTGGTTTGGATGGTCCCTGTACTTAGAAGTTTCTTTTCCACTGGAGAACTGTATATGGGTCTATAAAAATTATATTATATCATCCCTTTCTTTTGCACAGGGGCTGGTACTGAGTATTTCTAAACATCCTCACATGTTCTTGGTGTACAGCAACTATTAGTGTTGTAATACTCTGGGGAAGCCATCTGTCAAAACTGAAGAGCACAAGCTTTGTATGAAACTGATGCTAATGGAGCTGGATATGTTATTACCTTTTGCATGCACACAGTATGTGCAGTGGTGATGAAAACTTTGCATTGCTGAAATCCTGGACTAAATTATACATAAAATTCAAAACCTACGCACTTGAAACATCCAACAGGAAGATAGCCTTGCCTTTCCAGTTTTGCAGACATGAAAAACAACCTGAAGGAGAACACTCAGTGGTTATATGAGAAGTCTCTGTGGACATGTTTACAAGAGCTCAAGTGTGTTTATATTCATTCCTGTGCAATTAACTGGAGGATTCTCCTTATTCCATAAAGCATGTGCATGCATTTGAAGGAGCAGTACAGGTGTTTACTCTCTACAGATGCACTTTGAAGGGCTGCTTGTACAGATACAATCCAGCATTGAAACAAAATATGTAAACAAATTCTTGCTGATTAATAATGCTTGGCTAGTTGAAGCTAATATTAATTAACAATACCTAGGTAGGTGAAAAAATGTAGGTACTGTCTTCTCTTTGCTCCGACCACAAGATTAAAGTGTTTGTGGTTGTGTTTGATTTTTTTATTATTATTATTTTTTTTTACCACTGAGGCACATCCTGTCCCTTGCTAATTACAGAATGCCTCGCATTCTGTAAATGGAAACATCTAAATTTGCAAAGTTCATCTGTTTGAGCCTTTACTTTACCTGCTAGTGCTGGACCAATCTTGCTTCAAATCTAGCTATGTGTCTGTGCTTTGTTGAAACTCTTGGATTCAAGCCTACTACATTTCTTCTTGGACAAGAAAGCTGTTGGAAATGTATATGCTGTCTCTGGGTGATGACTTTACTGATGAATTGCAGGAGTTCCCCATCCTATGATGAGCTAAATAATGAAGCAGAGTTCTATATTTCTATAGTTAGTCCAAAGGAAAAAAAAAAAAAAGTGAAATTGTCCAGCGCAATTTCTTCATCAAAGCTGACTGAAATAACATCTGTGGTGAAAAGCTGTGCCTCATCACTTCATTGTGACACATGCAAGGGAAATGATGTTAAGTGAAACCACTGCTTGTCATGGAGAGGAACTGATCTTCATGATACAGAAGACTTCTTACAGTCCTGTATCTGACTAACCCATTCTCTTGAGTGATTTCTTACAAATGAAATTTCTGTGGCTGTCAGGATCTTTTGTGGTCCTTGACTTCAGTGGAGGGGTTTAGCTGTGGCATTGTTCCCACTGCCAGGCTTCAGAAGGGTTTTCATTGTTATCTAGAGACCATCTTCTACTTTGCAGCTGGATTGGTAGGTTTATGTTACTGCTACTGCAGCTAGACTTCACTAGTCTGATATTTAGGTGTCATTAATTTCATTAATTAGAATAAGAATTCATTGCTTTCAATTAATTTTTTAACTGTACAATACATTCCTCAATTTGGATTATTTGCAGGATCTCTACTAGAGTGTTTCACAAGGGGTTTGGTCAAATACATAGTTCTTAATACTTTCATCATTAGGTTTCAAAACACTTTAAAAAGAAGTATCAGAGAGACAGGTGTTTGAAAGGACTTCTCTAAGGCCTGAAAAAAGGTGAATCTTCTGTTTTTATGTCTCACTGCAAAGTCTTATTCTAACTAAAATCAGTTTAGGAGGTCACTGAATAAAACTTGTGAGTGAACATCCTTGCATTACCTTTAATGCAGGCTTAGCCTAGATTTAGCTTAATGTACCACAAAAAAAAAACCCAAAAACCAAAAAAAGTCACTTAGAAATGCAAATGTACCCATGAGAGTGTTTAGATATTATCAAATATTTAAACTCTTAGCTTTAAACTGCATGCTTCACATGCAGAATTTCTGGAGCTCACTGGAGAATTTTTTAGGTGTGAATTTTTTAGCCTAATTCACTGTGAGTCTCCAATGTGCAATTTTTCCCCCCATACTTGAAATTTAATTAGTTCTATTGATTCAACTGAATTAATTAGCTCAAAAATATGTGCTTAGTTAAGTAGCAAGACAAAATAATGATTTTTTCTGAAATGAGAGATTCAACTTCTGAAACATTTTTACATTTACTCTGAGGACTTGTTATCCATACCTGTTTTACTCTGCTGATCAAGAAGACTTTTAGATGCTTATAAAGTAGACATGAAGCTACTACAAGCTACTTTGGGGAGTTTCTAGCCTGAAAAACATAAAGAAATAAGGTTAAAAATAACCCTTTAAACTTATTACATGGTTCCCTGTACCTTGCCCCTTCCAGATGACAGTTATTCACATTCTTTCTTCTTCAAATGAGACTGTTTGAATGTGGTTTGTAGGAAAACTGCACTGCAAAGATTCTTGTAGGAGAAAGAGAAATACTTCTGGAAACGGGGGAAAAAAAGCAGCTTATTAGATAAATGAAAAGTTTTGAACTGTGTCACAAATATTGAATCTCAACTTGTGAAAACAAAACCTGAGTTTAGGTCCAGTATCAGAATTTGATACTGTTATTTTGAACAGCTCTGGTTAACATAAACTCAGAACAAGGATTGGCTGTTCCCTTTTGTAAGCTGGAGTTACACAGTACAGCAATTAACTGGGAGTTATGTTATGCCAGCTTGCTGTGCAAACACTGAAGAAAGCCTTGTCACTGCCTCTAAAGAGTTTTGTTCAAGATGATGAGCAGCTGCTTATTTCTAGTGCAGTGATATATCTACATATATACAGATACATATGTATATAATTTTTCTAATAGGAGCTATACTGAACTGATAAAACTGAATATTTGTGACATGTTTGTTTCTTTAATCTCAGGGGATTTACTGTGCTTCTGCTTTTACTCTGCTGCTTTTCTAAAGTGTGTGTCATTTCATTAATCTTGTACCATATTCAATGGTGTTGTTAAAACAGATCTTTCAGAGTCATGTGGAGTTTTTTTCTCATTTGAGAAAGGAAGATAGGAGACCAGAATCTCATGTAAGACTTTTTTTTTTTTTTTTTATTACTATTTTTCCCTCCTGATTTGTTACCTTTCCTCATACTGTAGAAGAAAAGCATTTTCAGCTTTAGATTTCTGCAGTTTCCAGCCCCTGGGTTTTGGTATGTCTCTGAGATAACTTCAACATCTGCTACTGCTGGGTTTCCTCTGAAGGTACTGCTCTGTGTGATAAGAAACCTTGTCATGCTCTTAAGCTGAACTTTGTATGGGTTTTGGCTATAATATGCATATATGTTTGGTTTTTTTTAATCCATTTTTTTTTTAATCATTGTCATGCCCCATTTAATTCTCTCCAGACTCGTTCTATGTCCTTTTAAGGACAGGAGTGAGGTGGAAGACTTTTTCCATTATGTGTTAGTGCGTCAAACTGAGAGGCCTTGCTTGAGCTTCGAAGTTCTCCAGAATGGTAAATTAAAACCAAACGCTGGGGAGCAAAATGCTAATGCTGTATCCTTTTTAAAGAAAAAAGGAGGGGAAGATCTAACTAAGCCCTGGGGATCCATCTTCACTGTGCCTTATTACCACAACTTTATCCTTTCCAGTTCCTAAAGATGCTGTCAGTATTGAACTCTAATGACCTGATTAATGCATTGGAAGGATGCCTACAGATTGTGGTATTGATATTATTTCCAGATGGCTTCCTGGCAGGCAGATTGGCAACAAGATGTCATCTTTGTGGTGATGAGGAGGAAGAGTGTGGATTTTTAACTTTTTATTTTAATGGAGCTTGTCTCAGCAAATAAATACCAGTCATTGGGTCAGTTGGTCTGAAAAGCAGTAGCCTTGTGGTAAGCTGAATCCTGTAGATTTATTGGAGTCTATAGAGTAATACAGGAAAAGGACATGATATCTATATTGCTTGCAGAGACTTAAGAGCCCTGTAATACCTGCTCCTCCTTCAGTCAGCAGGGAGCTGTCTTTTGAAGCTGCATGTATCCTGCGCATGTGAAATCTCTGGGATAATCCCAGCCGTGTTTCTTGGGGCAAATACAGGATTTCACAGGATTTAATTCAGAGAATTGA
Source organism: Dicaeum eximium (assembly GCA_013396995.1). Classification (NCBI taxonomy): domain Eukaryota; kingdom Metazoa; phylum Chordata; class Aves; order Passeriformes; family Dicaeidae; genus Dicaeum; species Dicaeum eximium. Next base: position 5,515,034 of record VWZP01001440.1, on the reverse strand, counting down.
GTTCAAGCAATGAAGCAGGCAGCAGCTGTTAAAAATAGCTGAAACACCACTGCTTAGAATTTTCCTCCTGTATTTTGTACTTCAACCAGGCAGTTGAACTGAAGTTGGTTGTACTTCAACCAACTGATCAGGTTCTGTATAGATGAGAGAGGGTTAAATTGCATTACTGACAATGTCCGGTGGGTCAGACTGAATGAGCTGCTCCTTTGTGCCAGCAGTGTAGTGTCCTACCCACTTTTCTGGCCCACAAAGAAGTTGCTTTTTTTTAGTGACTGTGTTTTGTTTGTATGATGGCCACATGTACAGCTGGTTCCATTTAACCCATGAGACTGAAATGTGAAGTAGCTTCTTATTTTTATTGTTAAAGCAGAGATTAACCTCTAATCTCCTTTTTCTTACATGGGGAGTTCTTCCATACATCAGTATATAAAGTGCAGATTTGTGGGGCAGAAGAATCAGCTGGGAGACTTGGAGTGTCACAGTGCATCTGCCTTTGCATTTGAGTCCTCTCAGTCCTATAAAAATGTTTCAGTTCCCTGAAGGGAAAAGAGCCAGATTCAAAAAAATGAAAGTGCTTATTTTTTGGTGGGATTTGCAAGCTGCACTGTTTCACCATTTCTAGCTCATTTTAAAACCAGTTCAACTGTCTGGAAGAGCTGTTGCCTGTGCAAACAGTATTGTTCATTTGTTTTGTGCATCACAGCTTATACAGAATTGTCCCTGAACATTTTTCTTCCAACTTTGCATTTCTGTTTCACACTGACTGTTTCACACTGTTTCTGCATAAATGCCTGACACTGCCTATGGACATGCCAGGGCATCATTTTCTTCCTTCTTACCTGTTGATCTCTTTTAATGTCAGAAGAGATTAAGGTGGAATGAGATGTGTTTTGATGACTTGGAGACCCCACATGCCCCCAGTGGTTTGTGCAGAAGGTGCTTTATTGGAAGTGGATGCTGTATCTCTAAACTGTTATTGCACACACTTTGACATTCAGCTTAGGGAGAACATTGTGCTGTTGAACTTCTAGGGTTAGAAGAGAGGAAGATAATAAACTGCTATAGGAATAAAAGTCTTGGCCAGAGTTTCAGGCCTTAATAACAGTTTTTGTTGGGAGGAAGCTCTGAAATTGCAGTGATTCTGAGCCAGGCCGTGCTATAAATCTGGGATGTTGGAGACAACTTGCTTGTAATGTTCTCTGAGATTTTTTTAGAGACAATGTGGTTCCTATTGCAGTATCCCTCCTCATTCTAAGTGGACTTGCAGCTAATTCTACTACTGCTGACATCAACAATGCTGCAAACCCTGTTTTTTCTTTTAATCAGCAAATATTTTTTCTCCTAGACCATGAAGTAGTGGTTTCTTTTTAGACATGGGCTTCTGCACCCTACCTGTAGGCTGGTAGGGTACAGAGTAGCAAGGAGAGGTTCATGATTTTGGCTAAGTTCCATTTTTCTACTTCATTAAATTTAGTTTGTGACCTGTCCTTCATCAGCTTCACTCCTGAGTTCTACTTTGCTTCTTTTTACAGCCAGATCAGCAAAAATGCCATAGGAGTTTGAAATGATGAATACAAGACACAATGTGAGAAAGCAAACTCCTTCTGCCATAGCTCTAAACCAGCTAAATCCCTAATGCATGATTTGTGTCTTGTGTACATCTGGCCAAATGTTTCCATGCCATAATTAATGGCAACTGCCTGGTGATCAGTTCCTAGTGGAAGGATCACTAAAGCTTTCTTTGGGAAAGCTTTTGAGGAAAACCAGTGTTCCAAATTAATTTTACCACTTAAATTCTTTCAAAGACACACAGCAGTCTGAAAAATACAGATGCAACCCAAGTCTTGCTCTAGTTTGGATTTAAAAATGGAATTAATGTGGACAGAAAGTACATATCAGTGTCACTGGCTAGTTTCTTCCATAGGAGAAGAAATTGGGTTCATTGCTATAGATTTTTAAGAGGGACAGGAAATGTCTTGGCTTGGTCCATCTAAACCAAGGAAATCTGAAATAGAGATTTATGTTCCCAGTGTAATTCTTAAAGCTGTGGGCAGAGAGGGAGAAAAGAAAGTGTATTCAGTGGTATGAGGCTAAAGGCAAATTGCCCAGATCTGCCCTCAGAAATGTAAGCACAACTTTCAGTAGTTTCAGAGAGAGCTGCATGAAATAATGATAGGATAATGTGGTACACAGAAGTATCCAACTCCAGCACTATCCTTGCAGAATGAATGAGACCCAGGTGGGCCTGTCCAGCCTTATTTACAATGGCTGTGCCTTACAACCTCTTTCATAGTCTGACAGTTAGGTGAAATCAGGGTTCTTTATTTAGAGGGATTATCTTCCCTGCCATATTGGAAGTGTTCTTCTGGTTTCTCACCTGAGTATTTTCACTGTTCATTTTGCACCTCTGACTGTTATACCTCTGGTTGTCCTATCCTCTCAGTACTCAGAATTATTTCAGTATTTTTCTGTTTGGTTTTGATGGTTTGATATCATTTAACAGTGGCTAGCAAGAGTGGGGCTCAAACTCAAAAGAGGGATGTTTATAATGACAAAAATTAACCTACGGTTTTCTATGAGATTCCTAAAAGTTATTCCTGTTTTAAATATTGACTGGGCTCCAGTGAGTATGGCCTCTGATTTGTGCTGTCCTGCTTCCATCAGAGAGCTTGCTCAATTAAAGCCTAGGAACAATGCGGTTAAATTTATAAAGGGGAACATTTTAAGTGTGTCCTTTCTTCCAGTTTCACCTTTTAGTAAAGCATCATCACACACACAGGTGCTTTGTCCCAGAGGAAGTCATAAGGAGGCTTTGAAGGTCATTTCCATAGTTAGTGGCAATTGCCTGTGTGTTTATATCAGTTCCCTTGGGAACTGTGAGAGCCACAGCATGTCTTAGGCTACTGTGTTGCTGTATCTTCTGCTTCCTCAGCCAGACCAGAATAAAAGAATAAAATAAAATTGTTTTATAACTCCCAATAATCTCTGCACTGAAGTTTCGTGCAAACTGATAAGACTCCATCTCTCCTCACACTAGAAAGTATCAGAAAATCCCCTTAAAAATGTTTCTTGGAGCCTCACTTTAAATTACAGTTATGGACCATATTGAAAACTCCAAAGGTAAATAATGCTTGTCTCCTGCCTGCTTAGGTGGAGAACTATAGCATGAATTTCAGTTACTACTGCAGGGGCACTTGCAGGATTAACATTTGCTTGGTTTGCAGAAGAATTGCTCTGGTTCTTTCCTGTGCTCCAGATTTGGATGCAGTGAGGTCAAGCCCAGATTTGCCTTCTTTCATTTGCATAATGTAACATTGACGCTTCCCAGCTCCCCTCCTGTTCTCTGTTCCCCAAAAGTATTCTAATATTTGGAATTTGTAAACACAGGATTTTGGATTCCATATGCATCTGGAATTGATAAACTGTTGGTATTACAGAGATGTAACCCTTTCTACCTCTAACCTAGGAATGCTCTAGAGAGAACTCACAGGCACATCTGATGTAGATGCAGGCAGATTCTAAACAGCTAAAACCAAAATGAAAAAGTTGCTGCTGAATGAGTGGAATTTTCATTGAAAACTATGTACCCTGGGGGGCAGGAGGGGGGAATAAAAACTGTAGAATCCTTTTGGTAATAAATACAGCCATAATATTTTTGAGTTCTTCAGTAACTGAAGAGGTGTGAGTCAAATAAAGCCTGTCAGATGGCATTAGTGGGAGAGAGAACCTTTTGGAAGAGACATGATAGTGAAGGCAAACAAAACCCCACCAAGCAAAAACCTCACCCCTAACAGAATCTTGGATTAGTTGAGGTTCAGTGAATGGCTTTGTTAAAAACACAAGAAAAGAATTTAAATAGAGAAGGCCTGATAAGGTGCAGGGCATCAGAGATCTGTTTCCATAGTGACAGTGTTCAAACAGAGGCCTGGAGGGACATGAATACCATTGCAGATGAACTCTATAGGAGACATCCATCTGCCAGTGGGGATACTCCTGTTGATTGTCTGAGGCTTTTCCCTATTAGTTAGATTTGGGGTAAAGGTGGTGAGGGGAAAACAAGGCTTAGACCAGCTATTGACTTGACAGACTACTGCTTCCTTCCATCTCCTGATAGCTGCATTTTGCATGCCCTCTCCACATATTTTTAGTTGTGTAAATTTACTGTCATAACTGTTAAAAATCCCATTCAAGTGTTTAAAGAAAAGGAATAGACATCTCCACCCCCTACTTGCTTACTGAAGCAAACACCACTTTATACCAGTGTGGGATTAAAGTATACATGTTCCTTTATGTCTTTGTTGATCCTCCTTTGATAAATAGGTGCACTAATCTAAGTGAGGACCTTGTGAGGGCAACATGGTACATTTCATTTTTGTGTTGCCCACTGTCTTGATCATCCTGTACCCACTGGGAAATACACGAGCATCAGTGTCACCTTGTTTTCCTAATTGATGTTTTTCCCTTTGAAAAGGAAGGTCAAGCTCTGATTGGAAAAGAGCTGTTTCATGTAACAAATATTGTGGTGTTCGAGGTCTTCCTTCTGTTTTTCTTCTCAAAATTGCTATTCTGTGGATTTTTCTTAGTTAAGCATACTCTGCAAATAAGCACAAATGCCTAAAGCTATAGCTATATAGAACATATTTTAAGATTCAAAGCATACCAGTCATGTTTCTGTCTAAACTATGATACATTTTCTTGAAAAGCCCCACCATCTTTGACTAAAACTGCAGCAGTTCTTGGACTTGGACTTTTTTAGTATGGGCTGAATAAACAATCCAGTAAGAGAAATTTATGTAGAAAAATGGTAGAAAAAACTTTTTGTGAGTCTTCAGCAGCTTGACTTCATTGCACAGAAGACTGAGGCAGTATGGAAGTGCTGATTTTTATGAGAATGGCCAGGTTAAGACAATTCTCAGCTCAGGCATCAGCAGCTTCATGCTTTGGATGGATCAGTTCATGCTTATCGTTACCATGACTGTTCTTCTCAAAGTGTTTGAGACCATATGGAGTCATTGGAGGTGCATCTGGTCTGGGTCTGGTCATTGACCTGTTTTCATCCAAGAACACAAATAGATTGAACTGGGAATGTTGTGCTCTCTTGACCTTAAGAGTTAGGGAGAATTACCTAGGGAGGTGTTTTGGCTTTAGTGAGGGAAATGTATTAAATTTCCCCCCAAAATCAGTTAGTTGACCCAAAATTTTACCTTTTAAAATAACTTGAATGCATATTGCAAAATACTAACTTTCTGGATGTTGATTCAATAGCTGTTTTATGAAGACACATCCCAAAGGTACTCAGAAGCAGAGGGAAGAAAAGCAAATAACAGTGAAAGTGCAGTGTCTTGGCATGAACACACTAACTTTACACATACTATTCTAGTTAGACTGCCTGTTTGTTTTGGTTAAGGAAACAAGCTAGTACAAACGTCCTGTAATGGCATAGGCTTGAGTATATCACTTAGACTGTGATGATGACATTAAACTTGGAAAAGAATTCATTAAAAATGGATATTTTTGCAGGAACTAATTATGTTTTGTAATGAAATCCATTTTTACATATTCCGTGGGGTCTTTCTTCTCTCAATCATAGCCCTTTTGAATGCCAACAGAGCAGATAATACTCATTAAATTCTTCCCCTTTTCCATCCTACATTAAAGGGGAGAAAAAAGTTTATACTGAAATTTCTTATTTTATTTCCTGGGAGGAATTGAGAGCTGTGAATCACAGCCACTGGGGCAAAAGTTATTTCTCTTCAAATAGCACGGAAGAAAATGTCACTTTTAACTAAACTCTACTTGCAATGAAAGGTATTATTTTACTCTGTGCTATTGTATTTAATTTAAAATTCTCTAAATTAGCAGGAAACTAAAAATTTAACTCTTCAGTTTCACTATTTCCTTTTCAAAGAGATTTCATCACTAAGTGTATCCTACTGTAGTGGTGGATTTACAAAGATTTCATATTTAGTCTTGCTACTGAGCTGTTAGTCAAATCACAGCCTACAAGTGTGTGAAGGGGAACTACAACTATGGAACAGCCAAGCTTTTCTCAGTAGTGGCAGATGCAAAAATGAAGGGAGTCTCCTCAGCTTGAGTGGTTCCTATTGAAGCTTCTGAGCGTAGAGCAGCTGTGAAATTTGTTGCCCAGAAATGTTGTGGCACCTCTGTCGATGGTAGTTCTGCTTCAAGCAAGATTTTGGGTTAGGGATGTGCAGGGATCCTTTCCAGTTAACACGTCCTGGGACTCAGCCTTTATGTTACCTGTTTATTGGTTTTCCTTCTTTCATCCTCATCCCTGAGTAAGGGAAAGACCTTTTACAGCATCTCACTAAACTGGCAAACTCTGTTCATTCAGTCATAGAATGGTTTGGGTTGGAAGGGGCCCTAAAAATCATCTCATTCCAAACTCCCTACTGTGGCCAGGGATACCTTCTACAGGACCAGGTTGCTCAAAATTCCAGTTATCAGTTTATAAATGTGGACATCTCATTTATTGGAAAGTTTCTGAAGATGTCTCTACCATCCCAATTCTGCACTATTCTGGATCTCAGCAAATAATTGTACCTCTTGATCATATTTTCTTTTTTTTTTTCTGATGTGACAATCTTTCTGTTTGTAGAAATGATCTTGTCCTACCTCTCTTATTGTCCTCAACAAAGTATTTCAGGAATTTAACCTAGAATATATTATTAAGACATCATGTAGAGAGGGACCTTGGAAAAGTTGCATCTTGGAATAGAGGAAGATATTCAAACTCCAGATTCTGATCCTTTTGAATGTAATGTGATTTTTATTTTCAGTCCTGATCCAGATCCCTCTGTGCTTGGGTGAACACTAGAGTAATTAAAAAGGGAAGAGTAAGAATATGAGAACAGGGGGTAGGGGACAGGAAGGAGGAGGTAAATGATGTCATTGGTAACTGCTGATACTTAAAGTGTGGATCCAAGGTCCCTCAGGACTGAAGATCAGAAACATGTTCGTGTTGCTTTATAAGCACTAACAACAGCTCCTGTGCTAAGGAGTTTGCACTTAGAAACACAAAGGTCCCATCCTTTTATAAGTAAAAAATGAGGAACTCTGTCCTGGAAAGATGAAGTACCTTGACAAAGGTCACTGTAGTTACCCCTTTTCACAGAAACTGACAGTGGCACAACTCATGTGTTCTGAGTCCAGGGCATTACTGCCAAGTCATGCTTTTCTTTCCCTAATGATTTCCAACAGTCTGGTCAACAAAACAGAGCTGGTTACCAGGGAGCCGGCAGAGCCCTCGCCTGTGCGATGGGGCGACTGCCTGTGTGGATTTGCTGTATGGGATAAACCATAGTGCTGCCCTCCAAGAGCCTCTAGAAGTATTTTTCTCTCACTTGCTGTCCAGGCAAGCAGCATTCCACCTGTGGATTTGGTACCTTAGAAGTTTCCTGAGCCACTTGCTGTTTTGGAACTGCTGTTGCGTGTGCAGAACCCGGAAGCATTCAGTGGGTGAGCAAAAAGCATTCTTTTCCAAGCACCCTTTGAAGTATACTTGGTTTTTAGGAGTGCATTAAAACTGGTCAATCTCTCTAAAGAACTAGGGAATTAGAAGCTTTCTTCTACTACAAAGTAATCTATATTAATTTTGCTTGTTCTGGTTACTCAAAATGAGAAAATTATTGAAAGTCCTATCACAAAATAGAAAAATCATAAAAGACAGTGAATGATCTTGTAAAGCAAGTGTCCCACTGTAAAACCTGACAGCACTGGGGTTCTTTTTTCCTTTGTGTGGCATTTATATTTATGTTCTCCCCTCCTGTATGTAGTCTCCCCTTCAAGTAATATGGAAAATGTTGGTGCCAAAAAAAAAGCTAGATGAAATATTGATAAATGTGGGAATTGCTTAGAACAGAGGCAAATTAGAATACAGCTGGTTTTCATCTTTTCTCTTAACTTGGGAGGTGTGTGTGTGTGAAAGCACTGAGACTACTGGTTTATATCCATATATCATGCTCTTGGAGAAGGCAGAAAAACAAGAGTGCTAAGAGTGAGAATCAAGCACACAGCTTTTTGTGAGGCTTCTCTTCATTATAGATCAGCCTATAAGAAATGGAAGGAATTTTTTCGGCAGCTTTTTGTCTCTCTATATGTCAAATACCTCTGAGTGCTAGAGATGATATGAGACTAGTTCATGACATGTTTTATTCCCAAACCAAGTTTCTACTTGAAAAACTTCATGGAATTAGAATGAATGTTCACCTACATGTACAGCATTGCTGAGATGTGGTGCTGAGAATTGTGTCTGGGTTAATTGTAGACAGATTATCAGAAAGTATTGTAGTAATAAATACAACTAAGGATTTGAGAACCTGCATGCAATATGCTAATGAATAATGTAATATAAATTCTTATGTAGAGCAAGGGGATTTGGCATTACTGTGGATAGCTCTTTTAAACTGTCAGTTCCAGGGATGGACAAATAACAAAGTTCAGGATAAATCAGAAACAATTGTTCTGATATTTTCATAACTTGTATCTGCAGCTCTGACTATAACTCAGAAAGGCTTAATAGAACTGAGGATTCAGAGATGTGCAGTAACCCTCTGGGTGTGAAATGACAGCCATGGGACCAGAGGGTAAACTGGGACTCTGCTGATTGAGAAAAAAGCCTTCGTTGGAGGCCAAGAGTGTCATAAAACTGGAAATTATGTGGAGAGGGTTAACAATGAATAATCAGACATAGCTTCATTTGAATAAAGGGAGAAGTCAGTAAAACTCAGACAACAAGCTTAAAACAAATTTTTTTTTTTCTTTTAATACAAGGCATGTGCAATCGATTGTGGAACTCACTACAATAAAATGTCAAGAAGGCCAGACTGGGTTCAGGAAGAGGTTAAATTAATAAAGGTTAAACTCAGGGACTATGAAACATGATGGTCTGACTTCTTAAGTCCATAAACTGCTGACTGCCAAAAGCCAGGAGGGTGTATTTGGGAAAGAATTGCTGTGAGCTTTCTCTGGCTTTGTGTTCTTTCCCAAGGCAAGTGCTACTGATGGTCACTAGAGATATGATATGCATAAGAATGAGACATCAAGGCATTTTTGTGGCTTGCTTTCCAACATCTCTGGCTGACTGACTTCATTTACAGACATGACAGTTTGGTAACGTTGTACTTAATGATCAAACTACATCCTATAATTTATTCTCTACTCCTTTCTTTATACATGAAGGCTCTCAGTAGCCCTGTCTGCCAGAACTTCATCCAGGAATTTCTCAGTTACCCATTCTGTGTGGCTCCATCAATTTCATCAGAACGATTTCTTTGTGAGATGCTGATCCTAATTCTGTTTTAGCTCTTCTGTAGCATCTATACATTCACTTCAGTTTCACATGCTGTTGATTTAATAATCTTGGAAGCCTTTTCCATTTCTGTTTATTGAAGTAATTTACTGTTGTTACCCAGATACTTTAGCTGTTGCTTCCCTAATTGGGACCCATGCTTCTCTCCAGCTAACCTTTCTGATTTTCCACTTTGGGTTCAATATTCGTCCCCTGAAATAATGGATGGGGGAATTTCCTGCTTTTGTCATGGAAGGGATGGAAGTGTGGTGCCCTGGTTCATGTTTGTGAATTTGAAGGAAGTGATACTGTAAGCTCCTGGTTCTGTAAAGCTCTCTTGACTACTGACAGACAGTTGTATCTCTCATGGGCAAAATGCTGCTCTGGAGCTGTTTGTTTAAATCTGTAACTGCCATGAGTGAATTCCAGATCAGTGCCAGTGTCCCATTAGTGGTGTGTGAGCCAGTGTGGTGACACTGCAGCACCCTGCAGCTTTGTTAACCTCTGTAGTGCTGTCCTTAAAAAGTGTATCTTTTTTTTGCTACTGTCCCGGAGACTGGGAGTGGGAACTTGGAAGTTTCCCACTGCAGTCAATAGGAAACCAGCAAGTACTTAGGAATGAGAATTGCTTTGCTCTCTGGGATCTGGCCCACTGCCTGTTTTTGTGGTTTGTGTCCTAGTCCAGCTTTCACACTCCTCTGGGGGTGCAGAGGTGACAGCTTTCCTCGCTGGCCCTGCACATTAAAATACAGCTCGCATACGGTGTCAATGTATGCAACCCTAAGCAACCCTAGGCAAGCCATTAGGGAGCAGAGTAAATGTTTGTGCCCTCGTAAGAAGTCTTCTTGTAAAATGCTGTCCTGATGAAGATGAAAGAACTGTAGGTAAACACAGGACTTTTAAACTGGTGAGACAGACTTCCCCTTCAGAAGAACTGGGTAAAGTTTGAGGACTGGACAGATACCACAGTTATACTCTATTTTCTATCAGCAAATTTCTAGCTTCGGGAGTTGTGAAGAGATGTTTGAAAGAGAGCAGCGACTACTGCAGCCACCTGAGTTGGCAGGCAGCCTGAAACAAGAAGCCTTGAGGTGCTGAATTCCTCTTATTCATTCAATGGATGGCTAATTCCAGTGGCGTTGATTCAGCCTTAACGGGGAACATTAACTGTTTCATTGTGCATCACAGCAGCTGGAGAAACAGAAAGGTGGGTGATGAAGGTGAGCAGTGTGTTGGGCACTCTTGTAACAGCTCAGGATGAGCTAAACTTTGGCTTCTGAGTATCTGTACAGCCCCAGGCTGCTCAGTCAAACATTAGCTAGTGATGAGCAGCAGCAAACAATGGGAAGTATGAAGTGAGTCAAAAAATAGGAGAAAGAGACCTTTGTAATAACATTTCATTTTTGCCTGTGGGAGGTCTCATGCTCACCAAATTCTTTTTCATCCTTGGCAAGCAAAGGTCTACTTGCTGGGTTTGGGGTTGTTATCTGTCTGGTCTGCTGGAGAGACTGCATGCACTTCTTACCTGGTAAAGAGAAGTTTGAGATAGGGATGTGCCTGTGGTATTTTGTTACCAGCAAAAGTAAAGAATAATTCCTATACTTCATTTGGAGTAAAACTTTAATTTGGAACAGTGCTGTTGCTGTGTAACCTGACTCAGGAGTAATTGGCGTTCACATTAAAAATGGCTTTATGTTTTCTGTTAGAAAACATGGAGGACATTTGCATTAAGTTTATTAAAATAAACCATTAATGATATTCATGAAAGAATTAAATTATTTTAAAATTATTAATTAGTTAATAAAATAAAGTTTATTAAAATAAACTATTCTGAGAGGCTGAGATGCATCTAAAAATCTTTCTCTTTCTCTATATCAAACATGGCTTAATTCCTCTACTTACAGATTGATACTGATATTTTTTGAATTGCTGTTATGTTAAAGGACTTCAGTGTCCTAATTTGAGGAAGAGACTGATAGTCTCAAAGTTCTTAAGTTTTGAATGAGGTCAAGTGATATGAAAGTAGAAGAGGAAAGTAGTAAAGCTTTGCAAGACATTCAACGTAGTTACTTTATCCATGAAGAAGAGCTCTTGGATTAACATGCAGGTCAATTCTCCAGAAGCAAGGATAGACAGACATTGGAAACTGTCAACAATATGGGAATGTTAATTCAAATATTTATAATTGGTTATAGCAAAATCCTCTTAGGCTCTGTCATCCCTCCCTCCTTTTACAAAAGCTTCTTGAAAGCAGATTCTCCTTGTCCAAATCTATCTGGACATAAATGACATTTTTTTCCAAGAGGCCTGAAAGCTCAAAGAGCAGATCTAGCCCAGAATAAATCTGCTGGACAACATGAATTCTATTCACTGGGCCTTTAACAGGCCTCCAGTTACCCCAGGAAGTTTGAATCACTCCTGGGTTCATTATCCTAGGTGCCCACTGCCAGGCACTGGCCTTCTGGACTATTCTAGAGCTTTTTTCCATCCCAAGGGGTCTGTTAACACAAATTCTACCTTTTGGTTAGAGACTCAAATCCACAGTGAAACCAGGCAGTGCAGCTTTCTTGTGCACATGTAAAACTATATCAAGACCACTTTAAAATCTGCCTAGTTTCACACTCTGCCTTGAGTAATTTTTTCCCCTGGAGTATCACATATACTTTCCAAATAAAGGGGCCAAATGCTGTGAAACTTATTGGAAATGTTTAAAATTTTTGACCTGTTCTATATTCCACTTGTTCTTGTTTTTCTTAGACTTTCTACAATTGATAATTCCATTCAGTCTGTCCCATGCTCTTCTAATCAATTCCTGCCTAGATCTTTTTCCATTTGGCTGTTCTTGCAGACTTCTGATCTTGTTGCCACATTTTCATGACTTGTGTTATAAATTTTTTAAAGGGTGGCCAGTATTTCCCAAACTTTCCATATTCCAGTGTCTGAATCCCAGGGCTGCCCAACCCCATGAGCTGATGCAGTGTCTGCTGTTGCCCTAACTGATCCTGCTGATCTTGCAGAGCTAAATCTGTGCATCCCACTTCAGAGGTGGCTGCACTCCAGGGCTGGGTGTAGCAAGTCATATGGGAAACTACAATACCTGGAAAGCAGTTTGGGACAGAAAGGGCACATGGATGTGTCAGTTATTAATGTCAGTGTTCCTGGAGCCCTCACTGTCCCCCAGTTAAACAGGTCCAGATATTGGCTTTGTTTCTCTGTGGCTGAATTCAGCCAAGAGCATTCCTATCCAACTTCTTAAGTGGCTTGAAAACATTGTAATGAATTGCTTTAAACAGTAATAAGTAATTTCTATTACTGAGAAGGGTGTATTCACTGCCAGCATGGTACTGGTGCTGAAAGTGGATTACATTAGCCTTTTGTTTGAAATCAATTGAGTTTACAACTCCACTTCAAAGCCTTTAGAGTTTAAAATAGAGCCAGCAGAAACTGTTTAACAAGTCAATGCTGCCCTGTGATTTTTATTGTTCTAGCTTTAGTTGTGAGAGGGAAAGACTTCATTTTCCTCTACTTTCACTTCACCCAGGGAGTGTGGTGCAGTACAATAAGCAGCCCATTCAGCTTTGCCTCACCACTGTGTGCTGGGCTTTACCTAGGCACAGATGCCTCCCTTCACATGGCACTGCAATTCTTCCTGCACAGTTTGAGTGTGTTCTTGCTTTAAACATTGATTTATTATTAGATTGTACTGTCTTTTTGGATGGTTGCACTTTTCAAAACTTCAGTTATGATGCAGAATCCCTTAAAAGGAATTTATGGAAAAGGGAAGCTCTGTAGACTTCACACATTAACTTCTTATTTCATTTGTGTAAAGGGCAGCACATTCTTTCAGTGACCCAGGGAAAACAAGAGCAAGAGTTTAAAGCATAAATGCTAACCTAACATTTCGAATTAATAGATTTTTTTCAGACATTGTGTGTGTTCTTGTTAGATTCTTGTGAATCTAACAAACCAGGAAGCTGTACTCAAACATCAACTGAGGTGGGGAAAGTGTTTTCCTTAAAACAAGGGCTTCTCTTTAACCCTCACACAATGAAGAGGCTTCTGTCAATATAAATAGACAGAAGGGAAAGCAGAGAGGGAGAGGGTGAGTACCATTGTTTCACCAAATGTTTGTCTTTGCTTTGTGAGTTAAGCAGTGAGAAAGCTGAAGCAAGGTACATTTTACCCTAGTGAAAGGCTACATCAGTCCTGGCCTGCTTTTTGAACCTTCCTTGATCTGTGTTGTTCCAGCTCAGGAGAAAAGCTTCTGTATTTCTCAAGGTCCACTGACTTGGAAGAAGTTGAGATAAAACATAAAATATGTGGAAATAAAAATCATAGCTGTTTCCTTTTTAGGGCTGAGTATAATTTGTAGTTTGAAGAGAAAGTGTAGGGACTGGGTTATGCAGTCTGTCAGAAATGTGACAGGTAATGAAGAGCAATATGCACTTTTGAAATTGAGCCTGAGGTGTGTTGAGCATGAGGATTTTCCTGTGGCTCTACCACAGAAGGAACCCCAGGCAGTTGTGGATTCTCCCCACCTCTTTTCCCTTGAGGACAGGAGAAAAGGGAGATGCAGACTCATTATGCCTTACTACTAAAAGACCTTTTAAATGCATTGAGATTCTTCCCATGCAGGAAGTCAGATGGAATACTGAGGTTCACAGCTGGCCTGTGTGTGATTCCAGCAGAGTCTGAAGCAGTCTTCCACAGACTGTGAGCACCCGTGCACTCCTGGATCCCAATTCCTTTGGAATAAGTTAAGGCTGGTTTTGTACTTTTTTCCTTTGATTAGAAATTACCTCCTTCACACTATCCTGAATGAAATACTTTAGCTCTGACAAAAGTACTCTTTTCTGAAACAGTTTTACCAGAGAAGTTCTCACTCACTCCACTCCATTAACATCCTGTCTTCTTCAGAGGAAGGAAAAGAGACCTTGGTTATTGTGTTCTTACATGTGGTTTCTGTGGCACCTGACACAGACATGTAACAGCTCTGCCTTGCTGCCAGGACCATAGAAGAAAATGTTAGAGTGGTCTGGCAGCATGAAGTGATGGAGTTTTGAACAGCCCCATGGCATTTGCTGCTTGGGGCTTCCTTGTTCATATAGCAGATGCACAAAATACTAGTGATGGAGCCAAACAGACCTCCATGGGTGTGGAAGTGGGTACTCATGGATGAAGCAGTGTCTCCCTTTGCAACTGTTGTTTTTATAAAACAAATCTGTTTCATCAAAGTTTCACAGTACTAGTGAAGTCAAGGGGATTTAAATACCAAGTGAGTAAAGGTGGACTTGGAATTTTTACTCTATTCTAGGGTGTGGAGAATTGATGATAAGACTGTAGATTGTGAGCAAAGGATACTTATTTTTGCTTTTTCCTGAAAACTTCTNTATGTAATAAACCCAGGCCTTGTGCTTAGATTTTGGAAAAACAGGCTAATATCACAAAATGGCTTTGAATGAACAATAACTGATGTTTACAGATAGTTTCTTCTGTTGGAGTACAATTTGCATTCTAACACAAGCTCTTCATTATAATCACTGGCTTCCCTGTGCTGGTACAGAAAACACATCAGTGCCTTATGCTGCCAAGGACTGTGGTTTTTCAGAAGGAAGAAAAAGGCTTAATGCTATTTGTTCAACCCAGCCAGAGATCTACTGTTTATAATCTGAAATATCATAAAATGTGTTTTCAATTACCTCGTGCATATTTTTAAAGAATTAAATTTCCATCAAAGGATTTTCTGAGCTGTTTGATCTCACTGTGTCTAAAGAGGCCAATCTGACTGGAGATAGTTTTGTCTGAGCACATACAGCACAATTGTAACAAATGTGCCCTTTGAGTGTCTCTGACTTTAAGAGAAATCACTCACTTTATTTGAGAGAAGAGGATGGTGGGGGTCTAATTTCCAGTGTTAGCTGTAAAATAAGTACTTAAAGACTGGGTGTGCAAAGGAACTGTGATTCTTTGTGTTCTATGACTGACTTAAACTTTTGTTTTCTTCCGTGTTAATCTGGATATAGTATTTCATTTTCCAGGCATCTTTAAGTGTGAGGCAGAGCCCTAACCTACTGTAAGAGCCTAGAAAAAAGAATGTATCATTTTTACTGCACTGAAAAAAGACTGCTTGTGATGCCATTGTGCTCAGCACTGTAAAAGCACACAGATCCTTTGCACTGAATAAACTACAGATAAAAAGAAGAAAAAGTGAAAAATTATATAGATTTATTTAGAAATAGTGTCACTTTTTCAATTTTCTGCTAACTGATTGTTCTGCCTGCTAAACCAAGTTGTTTTTTCCGTGTCAGACTTCAGTGTAATTATGGAATTCAGATTTCTGCTGCTCTTGCATAGAAGCTGCATTCCCTAAACTAGAAAAGCAAGTTAGAATTCTGGGAACCCACAGGTTTGCTTTCTGTGCTAATACATCTTATGCAAAGAAACACCTGGAAAAATTAGCTTAGGTCTCAAGAGTGATAATTAGTCCAGCGGATTAACATGCTCTTGTTGCTATTTTAGCTTTGAACTGGCCTGGATATGTCTGTAGAATACTGTACTGCCCTGATGAGGCTGATGTGAGGTGTAAGAACACCTTTCCTGTTCTGGTAAAGTAGCTGGTACATCTCTTTTATCAATGCAGCTATTTGGAATTAATTCACCAGTCAAGCATGTATCATAGCTTTTGATCTCCTTTCCCACCATCCCTTATTTCTGGGGAATCCTGACATGAAAGCAGAGTTTTTCCTACACATCTTGCTTCTTCCTGTCACTTACTGGTCATCGTAAATCCAGATCTTGCTTGTGCTCCACTGAAGGTTGAGTAGCTCTATGTATTGTTCTTCCTATGTACCAATTTTTAGCCCTCTTAGAAAGTTGTATCTGTCTGCATTTAAGTAGTTAATGATAATAGTTACTACAGCAAGTTAAACTGAAATTAAGTTGAGAACACTTAATTATATATGTGTGGTTGCTTTTTATTCACCTTGCTGGCATTGTTTCTTAGGAAATACATATGATATCAGAAATAGGTGTCAGGTACAAAATAAGCAGTAGTAGGTAAAGCTTTGAAAAGACAAAGAGCCTTTCTGCAGGTGTCACACATCCTGAGGAGGAAAGAGAAATCCAGACACTCTGTACAGCAGCAGCAGAGTCGTATCTAAACAGAAAGGGGCCTGTTTTTCCAAGGTTTCCAACTAGTGATAGTAGAGGCAGTAATGAGATACAGGGCTCCTTTCCATCTTACTCTGCCAATTCAGCTCCAACAGAGATGCCAAATAAGTTTCCATTTAGAAGTTTTGCAGTAGAAAACAGGTTTAGCAAAATCACTTCTCCTTTTTCCCAATGAAATTGCCTTTCCCATTTTGTGATATTTGCTACCTGTCTGACTGTCAGCAGCATGAAGCAGTGGAAGATTTGTATGAATGATGTGTGGAAAATCCCTAACTCATTTACTTGCTTTTTCTTAGTATTTCTGGAAGAGAAAATAGCGACATCTCTAGGGATGTTTTTTCTATCAACTGCGCCTTCACTAATGGGATTAGCAGGCTAAATGCTCCAAATAAATCCATCACTGGCATCAGCTGCATCAGAGGTGGTGTTCATCTATTAATACATCAGTAAAAACCCATTGTTTGTTTCCAAAAGTCACTGGAAATGGATCAAATTCAATACTTATTTTTATCCACACCGTGTTTCCAATCGGTGTTTGGATACAACACACACAAACCTGTTACTGTCTCCTGACCTTTGCATCTACTGAAATCTTTTCTTTGATTAAAGGTTCATTCCAGAGAACTAAGCAAATTTTTCCGACATTTAAAGACATTAGGTTTTTATTTAGGTTTTTTTTTTTCCCCCAAGTTTTGGCACTAGTGAGAGGTCAGGAGCTGACAAAAATTGGTCATGAGCAGGTGTTGCTTAATCAGTTTTCTCTTCTTGCTCATGCTGTAATAATTTCATTGCAGAGCCAGTCTCTTGATCCACGTACAATAAAATGCAGATATTTTGATCCTCCATCAGCTGTGAAATTCTGATTTCTTTGTAGTTTCACGTGTCTGGTTTGCATTGCAGTGATAAATATGCATTTTCAACAAGAAACAAAATAGCAATTGTACTGAGTAAAAGCAAGTCAAGATAGCTCCTGGTATTCAGAAGAAACTCACATTACAAGTTACATATCTCCTTTTCTGTCCCTATGGAGTAAAAACATAGAATGTGCCAAAAACAGGCAATATCTGACCTGCAAAGGAGGTGCTTTGGTGCTGGGCTGTCAACAGTGGCTTAATTGTGTCTTTTCGTGTATGTTTTTTCCCCTCTTATTTTCATTTTTATTCCTGACATGGGGGTTTAGAGGGATTCAAAAGGGTTCGTCACTTCCCTGTTGTCTCATGTGCACGGTCCCTCATTAAGAGGGGAAGGTTATTTATCTTTATTTTCAATAAAGGAAATACACCAGTTTCCAGAATGTTAATTCAGTACCCTTATTAGAATAAAGTTCACCTGGCTGTTTTAGGACATTGTTAAATGTTATTTTTTCTTTTGGTATCCTTTCCCAGTGAATGAGATTTATCATGTACTTACTCTACAGCAGCTGATATGCAGCCCTAATAGGGTCTCTAAAGGAATCAGTCCCGTTTAGAAAGCCGGCTTGAGCCTGGAAGTTAAACTGCTTGTTAGGATGGAAAATTAATACTCTGAAGCTGATATATATATATATATTCATTCTTGGCTCTAATACTCATGACTTGAAGGCTTTGCACTTGGCTCAGCTCAAGAGAAGCCACTGTGCCATGGGTAATTCCCCTCTCATTGGGATCAGAATGAAAAAGCACACTAGAGAAAGCAGATGATAGCAGAAGATCCACTAATGGGAAAACTGCTTGTTGTGAGAAGAGTCTACAGCTGTAAATCTACCCCTCATTTTAAATTTCTTACTCGGATTCCCTTAAAGAAAGGTTTGGGTTTTTTAAGCAAATTAGTTTCTGATACTACATATGTAGTAGTACAAACAAGTTGTCTGTTTTCTTTATAGATGAATAAGTTTGTCTCCAAAGTATTTTGAAAACACTAGAATCTTCTTCTGGTTAAATATTTTTTGATTGTTGAGTCTCTGGTGTAATGGTAAGCATATGGCCAAAACTGGGATGTCCTTTGTTGCTAGAAAACACATTTCCTTCTTAAATATAACTCATAAAGTGACCAGTGAGAGTAGAAAATGAAATGGAAAGAGACAAAAGGTAAACCCAAATAAAGGATTCTGTAAACAATTTGGGTTGGAGAGTTCAAGTTAACAGATGTCTTTCTGCAAGAGGCATTTTAAAGGGTGTATTTTTCCTAATGTTTTAACTAACAACAGATTTGCCTGATTATTTATTATATTTATTTGTAAACAATGCAAACCAGTGTCACCCTGTGGATGAACTGAGTAACTTGAAGCAGATGTCTCACTTAGCCATGTTTATGGGCCTAGATTTCAGTGGATGTCTGATCCTGAGCCTTAGACCTGTCAGCAGTGCCCCACTCTGTGTTACAGCGGTGTTTATTGTGCCCTGTAAGTTTAGAACAAATCACTGCCATTAAAACATTTACTTTCCTCAATATTTTCTTAACTCAAATGAAAAGTGCAGCACTTCTAGTCAGATGCCAATAATATTACATCCAAAGGCTTCACAGGACCATGCTGCTTCTGACTGAAAGTTGTAATAAGATTTTTTTTATCCTTGTTCCATGATTATTGCTTCATTTCCATTTTGACCTAGGTCTGCAAGCTTTCTATTACTTATGTGAGCAGACCCACTTAATTAATAAAGAGCTTTATGTATCTACAAGGCTACAAATCTTGCAACAAAAGCCTTAAGAAAAGGATCTGGCATGAACTAGAACAAGGAATTAGGGGCAAATGGCTGGTGTTTTCAAACTGCTACGTTCTATATGGTTTGCATGTATCTGTTTTGTTTATTTAGCATTACAGTACAAATCTCCCACTGATTCTTTTTTCTTCCAAGGTGTAAAATTATTTTTAAAAACCCTTCAGCAGTTTACAGCTAAAAGGCAACTTAGCCATCTCCAAAGAATGGGGAAAAAATAACTTTGTAACAGCACTGGTAGCTTGAAAAGGCTAGAAAACTGTGCATAGACATTTATCTCTTTTTCATCATTCACCTTTTTTTACCTGAAGTTGCAAGTCTTTGTGAGGAGCTTGTTTTTAGTTTATTCTGAACTCAGAAAGTCCTACCTTTTTGGAACAATAACAGATATCTATTAGTTATTTAAGTGATGTGTAAGTTTTTTTTCCTGTAACAGATTATTTAGGGCTCTGGTGATTTGAATCTCCCATACAGAAGTCACAGCAACTCTGCATAAGAGGGGTTAAAACATAGGCAGCACTTCAGTCTAAAGAAATCAGTAGTTAAAATACACAAAGCATGGGGAAATCTGGCAAGAAGAAAGCCCACAAAAATCCTTTTCTACTCTCTGGGAGATTTATAAGGTACCACAGGATCTTCCCAAAGTAAATTTAAACTATTTTTAAAATGCACCAAGATATCAGGGAAGTTATCACTAACCGCTTTTTAAACTTATGGCAGGAAGATAGAAAACTTAAACATTTAAGAACAACAAAATCCAAATCCTCTGGTCCTTGAAAACAATTGCTATTTTAAAAACAAAACAAGCACACTTGGGGAGGAGCGTTTCATCAAATACTCTTCCAACAATGTCCAGTTACTATGGAAATACTTTCCACTTTCCTGGATGGATGTGTTGCACAGAAGAAGGAAATGCTGTAACTGATGAAGTTTGCCAAAAAGCATGATCAATATTCTGTTAAATCAGGAGAAATTCCCATTCATTTCAACAGAACTTGAATGGGAAGTATTAACCTTACTTTAACTTGAGGGAGGTTGAATAGTAAAGCTAAGTATGAACTTGCTCATTACATATCGAGTTTTGACCACTTGTTTTGAACTTCAAGCTGTTGTCAGTATCAGGTCTGTTCTTTCACAGAGCTAAGGTCTGGCATATAATAAGAAAAATTCATATATTGACCTTCAGCTGTCTTGCTCCAAGAATGTAGAGAACAATTCAGGCCCTCTAATATGAGGACTTGCTTTCATGATTAGTTTGATTCAAAAGTGCAACCATGTCGATCTTGGTGGTTTTTTTCCTTTTTAAACAGCTAATATTTCTAGTGTAGTTCATTATTTCTTCTGGATAACACAAAATACATGTGCTAGATCTGGGAAGGCTTTTAAAAACAGCTTAAACCAAGATTTTATCTCCTGTGGCTAGTGCTGTTGCTGAAATTAACACTTGCTTATTCCATAGGCCTCTATCTGGTCTCCTTAAAGGCTTATCTGATAATTTTCAGTATCTATGATTGCGTTGTGGTGCTCGTCTCTCATCTCTTCAAAGTCATGCTTTGTCACTCTAGCAGTGCTTTATGTAGAAAGCTTCTGTCGAGGTTTGGTGTGACATGGTTTAAGAGAAAATTAACTCTATGCCAGTCAAAACCAGGGCAGTACCCAAGCTTATAAAGCAAAAGAGTAGAAGTACAATTGGCACCTTTTCATAGCAGCATCTTGGAGATTGTTAGTGCATGACAATCCAGTGTGGCTTTAGGTGCTGTCTCCCTTAGATGTGAGGAGAGAGAGCCCTGCTGCTCTCCTGGCTCCTGTCCTGCCCAAGGCAACAGAATATTGCTGAGTGTTGATACTTCCGCTATTCCCTTCTTGCTTCCAAGTCTCTTTGATCATTGGATCCACATGGTTGATTGCAAGTGGAATTAATATCACTTTAAGCCTCCAGGCTTGTTCAGTTTAGCATGTCTCGTCCTTCATATGTATTCAATATTAAAGCCTCCTATTGAACTGAAAGCAAACACAGTGCATTTGCCTGCTTAATTCATTTTTACAAGCTTCTAAGATGCTCTGCTGCTGTGTCCCAAATAATGTACACGAAAAAAAAAATCTAGGAGACGGCTAGCTTCACTTTTATGTGGCTTTGTGTGGCACAGCAGAAAAGCAGCCACTTGCTGAAATGAACCAGTAGTTTTTAAGCTAAAACTATTACTGTGACTAGAGCAGCAAGAATCTCTGCAGCTTTACCCATTCAGGCTCAGCATGGATCTGTTTTATCCTGTTTCTGCTTGATGTGGTTTTGCATTAAGCTTGAGTTTCAAATTCAGAGAAAAGCCAATACTGAGGGAAAACTTGTTGTGATTAGGGATGTCAATGGCAACTGAAATGTTTGCCAGCTTCAGGAAACTGGCCTAAGTTTTAGACTTACAAGAAACTACTTCAAATTAGGGAGTTGTGTTCTTTATTTGAGTTTTGTTGTAAGGATTTCCAATTGTGACATCAAAACCTTTACAGGTTGGTTAACTACTTATTTTCTTCCAGATATCACTTAATGCATAGCACCAATAAATCCAGAGAGTGTCTGTCTTCTCTAGCACAGGAGCAACTACTTCCTTGTAATAAGTGGTTAATAATTGCTTTGGATATCTCACAGACTTAGATAATTGTGCTGGGAAAATTGTTCTTGTCTGTTAAACCAACAAACCAATTCTTAATTGGAATTCTGCTGCATCCTGTTATTTGTTCTTGCTGTTATTCCTCACCAGAAACTTAAAAATAGAAAATAGGGCAGTAACAAGTATTTTTGGTAGCTGTCCTGAGTGAATTCTCCATTTTTTTTTCCTCTGATTTCTCAAAAGAGAATTATTTTCCTTATGTGTTCATGAATTTGTGTGTGTTAAAAATATTGATGCTTTGCTGGACATACTTTGCAAGATCATCTTAACAATCGTAGGAAAGCTGTTCTCTTTGTCACCTGTGGGTGAATCTTTCAGATGTTTGCTGTAGAAACACACATAAGCAACAATGCCGGGAATCAAGTTCAGAAATCTGGAAGTTTGGGTTCCCAGTCCTCACTTCAAATTACTAGATTTTGTGTAGGATTTGCCTGGGTTACTCTGCTTAAAAGTTATCTATTAAAGCAATACAAAGATGCTTTGAAATATCTCCACTATTTGAAAGCAGGACCATTTATTTGATTTAGAGTAGAAAATGCTCACTGCCTGCCTCTGGTTTCAGATAACTGAATCATTCCAAATATGAGGCTGCTGCCTCAGAGGCAGAAATTGTCCATTGTCCTGTACACCTCACCAGGCAGATTCCTGGAGGCTGCTTTTTCCTGTCAGATAAGAAACAGAATAAATACTTCAGGGTCATGGTGATTGCAGATCTCACAGAACTGTAGTCCTGTAGTTCAAGATTAATGTGTTTACACTGAGCTGCCAAAACTTTTACAGAAAGATGTGCTACCAGGTGCCTGGCTGGTATAAGCTGGCTCACTTCAGTAGCCCTGTGAAAATAGGCTGATTTAAACCAACTTAAATCCTAGGTCCATATCTTAAAACATTCCTTTCTCTTATGAAAACATAATAGTAATAAAACATAATAATCTTAAAAGCATTATTTTTGCTCAAAGGTTTAA
This sequence comes from Dicaeum eximium, assembly GCA_013396995.1. NCBI lineage: Eukaryota > Metazoa > Chordata > Aves > Passeriformes > Dicaeidae > Dicaeum > Dicaeum eximium. Next base: position 5,492,227 of record VWZP01001440.1, on the reverse strand, counting down.
CTCCATTATCTTGGACGTCTTTTCAAACCTTAATTGAAAGTTTTTCTATGTTGTTGCAGAAGGGATCCATGGCTGCTGGAAAAAGTAGCCAAGTGGTTGTGCTTACAGGAAAAGTAGGAACAGTATTTGAGGAATAGGGGAAATCTTCCTGTGTTGTGACCTGTAATGTTACATAGCAGGAATTTGCCCTGCAGACCTCTAACTTGCTATGCAAACAGGTCTCTGTGCTTTTCCTGCCACCTTAGCTTCCTGTGCTGTGGATCCTAGAGGTGCTTCCTGAAGGTTTAAAATTTGCTGATACTTGTCAAAATACTGCTATGGTGATTTGGAGTTGTTTAGTGATGTATGTAACTAGTCTATATATTCATACAGTCTGGTTTTTTAAATTAATTATCTTATATTTATTCAGATTCCTCAGAAACTGTACCTGATGTTTAAAAAAACTCCACCTCATTCTGATGCCTTTAAATGTAGTTCAGTCCTTTTTTTTTTTTTTTCTTTTTTACTTGGAAACAACTAGGTGTGTTTAAGTATTTTATTTCTCTTAACACTTCTCTTGAGTGTTTTTACTCAAAAGTTTTTCAACAATAAGTTACTTTGCATGCAGTTTTGGGGGCATCTTTTAAATCTGAAGCTGATACATTCCGTGATCAGCAGACTTGGATATGTATCACAAGATGCAAATATTCCAGGAATTTCCTCAGCAAGACCAAAGAACTTTCTGTTTGTATACCTTTGCAGTTTTCAGTGAACTAGTTTCTGCTCCCTGTTTACAGGCTCTGGATATAAGTTGTCTATATAATTGTGTTTTACTGGACAAACACTGTTTTAATTATCTCCATGAGAGACCAAAATTTCCTTTTGTAACAGGCCAAACCACCTTTTGCTAGAATTGTGTCCATGCTGTATCCAAGGGTTCACTGGGAAAAACAATTTTCTATCTTTCTCTCTTACCTTCTTAGTACATTGAGATATTTTTGTCTAAAGGATCATCTTATTTGGGTTCAGAGCTTTCATTTTATTTTGACACTTTCTGTGACAATTTCATAGTGTAACCTTCTGGTTGTTTCTGGTATAAAATGATATGGGTTTTACTGATATTTTCTCAATCCTTCTCTCCAGTAGTTATAAAATTCTTTGGTATTTTTTGATCTCGTCAATACTAATCCAGGATCACTTCCCCCATTTCCTTTCTTTCCAAATTAATTAAGGACCTCTTGTTCATGGACACCTGAAACTGAGGCCTACTGCTACATTTTAAATTGATAAATGAATCCCTGAGGCACATCTGGTTTGGAGCTTCGTTGCAGAGTTTAAAAGTGTACCCAGTGCTAAACTGGTTCTCAGAGCCTGTAGAGCTCTGTATAGAGCTCAGAGAAGTCTCCTGGCATTGCTTGGAAATGAAGAGCTTGCCTTGGTCCTGGTTCCCTTTTCAGGTCTCACTGGAGGCATTGGCAGTCTTTCTACTGACTTCAGCAAAATTGAAATGAGACAAAATTACTCTGCCTGTTGCTCACCTCCACTGTACTGCTCATGGAATAAAATGTATGGCCAAGGACAAAACACAGAATCCAGCCGGGTTCTGCTCTTTGTCCTCATGGCTGAAATTGGCTGTCAGAATAAATTTAACAGTGAGAGGTCAAGTTTTAATCTCAAGGCTTTAATTATGCTTAGATGCTAAGAAGTGTAACTGTCTCAGTATTGAAGTGGGACCTTATTTAAGGGTAGTAGAGGGATGTCTTTCTTAATCTGTCATTAACGAAAAAAATCTCTGAAGGGAACTACATGCAAAACGAACTGGAAAAAAGGATGAAGAGAACACAATCGATTTTTGTATATGCAAGAAGTATACCACAGAGGTAATGGGATGTGAAGCATCAGCAGCATTTGAAAAACTAGCTTTTTCCATATGTTCTTTTTTAAAATCTTCTTTAATGCTTTAGCTTAAAAAAAAAAAAAGTGAAGAATGTATTTCTCTGTTTCTAATAACAACGTTGCACATTTTTATTCACATCTGTGTAAACACTTGGATAATTGGTGTCTTTCTGACCTGCTCACTTTTGATATTGGCATGCAGAGCAGTTGTTGGGATCTCATATAAAGAAGAATTGCCCTAAACTGGCAAGTAGACAGATTGAGTGAGGCACTTGGGTAGGGAGAAATATAAAACAGTTTGCAAACAACAAAGCTTGAGAAATGGGGAGGAGGGAATTGTGGAGAATGAGTCTTCAACAATCTGCTTTGTGGATGAAATTCTGTCAAAAGGGGTTTTTATGAACCTCGCTCATTCTTGGATCATGTTTGTTCTTATATGGGGGAGAGGAGGGGAAAAAATATCCTGAAGTTTCTTCCGTTAAAGCTGTTGTACTAAAAAATGGAGCTGCCATGACTCTGAGCCATACTGCCAGTGTATCTGAATATTGGTTGGTCTGTGACAGCCTTCATTATATTTTCTTTTTTATTTTCTCTCTGCCTATGTGACCATAATCCTCCCCCTCCCTGGCAACTTTGGGTGTCCTCCGTGTTGTCTCTTTCATCTCCTGTTTTCTTTTTCCTTTTTAGTCTCTTCTTTTCTTTGTTTTTAATCTCAGTTATTCCTTTTCTTCTCTGTTCCATCATTTCTAGGGATCATCTCTGCCTGGCAGTGTAATCTCCTCCTACCTTTCCCTGCCTGTGAGGAGAGCTGAGCCAGTTACTTGTTAGACAAGTTGATGTGACTTACGGGATCAAGTCTCTGTAGATCTTCACAGAAGCATCACAGTGCCAGCTCTGGCTGAACTGGGGCCTTTTGGAAAGGGTTAGGAAAACATGGAGGACTTGATGGAAAGATTCAGTCCTTTCTACCAGTTTTTCCTACCACTCTACTGCTGATAGAGTTAATGTTAATATGCTCATTTAATAGATATAGTGTGTAAAGAGGGGATAAGGACTGGATGGGGTCCAAATGTCATGAGAAGAGCCATCCTAATGAAGCTCCGAGCAGAAGAAGGAAAACAGGCCCGTGTCTCCCAGCTGGAAGCAGGGCAGTCAGGCCAGGCCTGGATTTCAGACAGTCCAACCATTCTTCTGTCCATACAAGCCCCATGGAAATGTGAAGAGGCTCCAAACCACTCATTCACATTTTAATCTTTTTTTTATTGTGCACTTCTAAGCTGTTACCTTCAAGAACACCCATTGTGTGCTTTTGTAGAACATAGCTGAAGAAATGTGATGTGATCTAAGTAACTTAGTGTAATTCTCTACTTTACAAATCCAGTAAAAAGTATGTAAAAGATTTTTTATATGCAGTGTGGTGTTAGAATGTAACAGGGCAGTTTATGTTTGAAAATGGAAATGTCTTTAAAGGCATTAATATCTCTGCCTGCATGTCCCACTCTCTGCAGTCTCAAATGAGAGCTGTTTCCACTTGTTATGAGAAATGGGCATTTGGTTGAGATTTGAAAACTGATGCTTAAGTAAGGTTAAACCAGATTCCTCCTGTCTCACTGCTTCTCACTAAGCTCTGCAATGTTAATGATTTCTATATTGATATTGTTGACATTTTCATAGGCTGATTTTTTTCACCTTATAGCAGTTGTTTCTTTCCAGATTTATAGTGTTCTCTACAGAGTAAGAGTTGTCTTACTGGCCCATATCCAGCATGTGAAAGTCCTATATTGTAGTTCAAATTTAACATCAACTGTTAGATGAATCACAGAGTCATGGGCTTGGAAGGTACTTGAGAAGGTCATCCAGTTTCTCCCATATCCAAGGCTTAATCAAGTCTATGTGTCAGTCCTGAGAGACATTTGGATGATTTCCAGCACTGAAGACTTCACAGACTCCTGGAGCAATCTCTTCCAGGAGTTCTTCAATTCTTAATTATTAAACTTTTTCCCATGTCTGAATTGTCTGTAGTACAATTAAAAGTGTATGACTTCACATCTTTTTTCCCATGTACACATTGGGAATAAATTTGTCTTTTCTTTGCAGCAAGCTTTTAATTGTTTGAAAATAATTACCACCTTAACTTCACATAGGGGGACCCTTATGGGCAACTGTTCAGTTTAAGAATTTGTAAAAATGCTACCATTTCTGTTTAATTTTTTCTGAAGTCTGAGGTGGTTTAGGCTTGAAATGCAGCAGGTAGCAGTGGTTGTGAAACCTTACTACCTGTGGGAAGAGAGACAGATGGCTTCAGTGCTAGGAGCTGGTTTTGCTTGGTTACATCATGGCTTAAACCTGGACAGTAGAGGTAAAGTAGAAAATAAATTCCCAGCTTGAAGGATGCATAAAGGGGTTCACATTTCATCATCAGAGGAGTGCTTCATCTTCTTGAGCTCTTTTACAGCTCTCTTGGAATGACCCTCTTAAAGGTTTCACTTCTTCTGTCTATGAATACAAATGGGAGGAAGGTCACAGGAAGATGTCGTGTGTCAGATGGGAAATGTGGGTGTTGTGGACCAACCATTCTCTCTGACAGACACTGCATTATCCTGAAGTTTTCCCTATAGAAAAAATTAGGCATTATCATTGTATAGCCCCATCTCACACCAAGGTTATAAGTTTTTGTGCAAGGTAGTGTGTCTCTTTGTTTCACAGTGCCAAATACATTGTTAAAGATTGATGTATACCCAGTGATTGTTGGAGTATGCTGGTTTGCATGCATGAAAAAAACTCCTCTTTCCAGAAAAAATAAACTTGCAGGAGAGCTTAGGCTCTGGGTTTTCTGCTGACAGTTAATGGGACTTTATAAAATAGAAGGCAAGCTTAGAATTTGGCCTTGTACAGAGTATCTCAGCATGGAGGACCGGTGGCTCTTTCAAATGAAGAACTAATTCCTTTAGTATTAAGTATTTGCAATATAATTTGAAACTTAGTGGTGTTTATCCATGGCCCTGTCTGTCTCTGGCTGAAGTCAACAGGTTTCTTTCCAATGTTACCCCGGGGTTCACACACCTCAGCCAGCAGAGTACGTGTTCATTTTCCCAAATGGTTTAGAACTTGGCAGACTTGTGTCTGTCTTTGTTTTTTTGAGTTCTGGACATATTTGAAACTGAAGCATAAAGCAAAATTTAGAGGCTAAAATTTCTGTGGTTTATGAACCACTAATCTTCCATGACTCACCTTTCATGCAGTTTTATGGCCCTACTGGCTTGGAAATAGGCAACGGCAGTTGACCACCTGCAGCATCAGCATCAAGGGAAGTTAATGTGGTAACTCTTTGAAATGTGGAACCTGAAAAAAACCCCAAACCAACAGAAATTTCACTGTAATGTGCTGATTTAGCATAACCTTCCACCACCTCTAAGACATCACGAGAGTAGGACTTTTACAGAAAAACTTTTTATTTAAATCAAAGGGTCGACAGACCTCTCAAAACTTGTCCCATGCTAACGTGCACCAGAATAAAACTTGTTAGGTCTTCTAGAAGCCTTGCTGAAGCCTGCACTCAGCTAGAAGACAGTACCATACCAAATAAACAGGAAATAAGACTTTCCTTTCTTTTTAGAAGTCAATATCTTTTTATTCAGCCCTTGGTTCTTTGGGATCTTGTTTTTACATTTGCTTTTACAGTCTCCCAGCTCTATAATCCTAGACTAAATTATTGAAGCACTGAATCATTCTTCTTCCTCAATTCTGAGATCAATATATGTAAATTCCTTCTAAGGGGCTTGAGTGGAAGGCGTTGTTTAAATGCTAGCAAAGCAGTATTGTTGGATTTGTGTATATTAAGGTCTGAAGCCAGAGCTGTAGTTGCAAATTTATCTTGTGTACTTCAAACTTCATGCTACTATCAGCTTATATTGACAAGCTTTGCATCCACTGGCATTGAAAGTTATTCTGTAATTGCAAGTTGCATTTCAAGATGGTTTCAACAGCTCCTCTTCGAAATGTTTCGTGCAAGTGCTCTTAAATATGTTCTCATCTGGATTTCCTAGATCCAGAACACCTGCTCAGGTGTTCTGTGGTGCTCAGTCACTGGTGACACATAGAGGTGGTGGAGAAATGGTGCAAATTCCACCTGCTGTGAGAAGATGACCTGAAACAAATATCCTCCTCGTGCTTTCCCTGCCGCTTGCATCAATGTCGTGAAAGGCAGCACAGTATTGAGAAAACTGTTATCCTTCCTGCAAAAACAGGTTAGTCTAGGTCCTGCTGCTCAATGATTAAGGTCATACCCACACCCTGAAGTGTCCTGAATTTTGTATGGTCTTTGTCACACAAATTAGACACAAAGGTTTATTGGTAAAATGAGGCCTGTTGCAATCTCTCATCAGATACTCTAAGTGCATGCTCTGCATATCCTGAAAATCCTTCTTTAAGGGCTATGAAAGGTGTTACTAGAAGTCTGATCCTTTACGAGACCAGCTGTCAATAATGAAATTCAGACTGAGACTTTTAGTCCAAACCTTCTCTAGACAAAGTGTTTGGGTTTTGATATATATTGAGTACTAGAAATGATCCTTTAAAGGAAAATCAGTAGAACTTTATTGGCAGTGACCTGCTGCTTAGTACACTGAAAACATTTCTGAAGATCTTGCCTTTTTCTCCCCCCCCCCCCTATATGTTGCTTATAAACTAGAATCGTAGGAGGTTTTGAAGTCAGATTGAATTACTCTTCCCAGTGCGCTTCTATAGGAAGCCCCTTTGGAATTGGCAAGAACAAGCCCAGCTTGCATCCCCTTTGCCATCTGGGTTTCCCTCTGGCTTCAATTTGCTGCTATAAAACAGTTCTTAGGTATGGATGCTGTACTGAACCTGCCCAATGCATGTCACATTTAGTTACTCATATTTCTTCCAAGATGACAACTGCAAAGAAGCTGTTTCTTGTAGTCTCTCTTGATTTACTGCTTCTTAATCTGATGTTTCCAATTAAACCCGAGTCTTCAAATGTCATTGCATTCTTTCAGGACATGTTCAGCTGCTTTGTAATGGGTGTGTTCTTTCCTACAGTTTAATGCTCAGTGGTTATGGAATAATTGAATATTGTAGCATATCTGTTTATAATCAGGATGATTCTATGTTATCAAAGATACACATTTATTCCTCACTTTTCTTTATGTTTCTGCACCCTTCCTTGTACTTGAAATACCCTTTGCAGTTGCTTTAATTTATCAATAAACCTTTAAGGTGTAATTGTTCAAGAGCAAACATCAGGGCTCATGTTAGACATTCCATTGCAGCCGCAGGAACTACTGAGAGTAAGTGAAGTTAGATATTTGTACAGATCCAGTGGGCCTGGTATCTTTATTTAGTACCCTAAATACCGCTGATAAATTGAGGAAAACTAGAGGACATTTATAGCTGTTTGTAATTGGAAGAAAGTCATCATTGCTAGTGTACATTTCCTAGGCAGCACAGACTTGTATTGAGGGCATGATTTTCCTTTAAAAGAACATGGGTGATTTTTTTGTTTGTTTGTTTGTTTGTTTTCTTATAGGATTTATATAAATATTTTTACTCCCATCCTTGTCCTTTAATAAATCTGGCTTTAAATAAAAGCATGTCACTTAGCAGCATCTTGAAATACCCTTTTACATAAGATCAGGATGAAATTCCTCACCCATCTATGTCATTGTACCATGAAAACCATTTCAGTTTAAAGCCCATGCTGCATTAGTTATGCAAATATAATAAAAACAAAAAGTTTCTTGATTAGACAGACTAGCTTCTTACATCTCTCCCTACTAAAATTAATTAAGTTCTGTGTCATGCAAGCTGTATAATATATTTCAGTCTCTTTTAGATACTTATCATCTGAATATTAGTAATGAAGTTTGTTCTGAGTCACACCAGAGTAGCCACTTCTACCTACAGATTCTGCTCCAGTAGCCACTGTTGTGATTTGCATATTCAACAAAAACTAATCAATTGAACATCACTTGGAAAAGTACACAGTAATAGTTGTACTTCTTGGAAGGATACACAAGACATACAATAAAGGAAATCTGCCACAGAACACCTCTTATCTCTGACACTGTAGGCCAAACTCCTAGAAGATACCATACCTTGCTACATTAAAAAAAGGGCCTCACTTAATTTTAGAAAGTTCCTTCTATATTTCATAGCTCAAAGCCTATCAGAATCTCACATGCAGCTACCTGAGAGCTTGACAGTATTTCAGTATTTGAAGCATCCTGGAAAAGTTTATTGTTTCAGAATGGAACATAGGGGCTGCCATAGTATTTTGTTAAAATGAGACCTGGAACCGTTTGAACCTGTTCTTTCCTTTTTCTGTGTATGGGCAAGATTTATGTTAATGTAAAGCCTCATGGCAGATGTGCTGAATGTGAAATTCAAGGCACTGAAATGATGGGATTTGAAGAACTTACTTGCTTCTGGGAAAATCTGTGAAGTAATTGTCACAAATCAAATTGTGACTTCGTTTGGAATACTTTTGCTGTAACTTTACTGAGCCTAAGCTTTAGGACAAATTGCCAGTTGGTCTGCAATTCCCATTTTGTGTGGGTCAGTTATGCAAAAGCATATTGTGGGAACATACTCAAAGATTTTACACACATTTGCCAAAACTTTAGCTTGCAAAACTTTTGGATCATGGAGGTGTGCATGAAGATTTGGCATCTGATCCTGTTCCTACTGCGATGCCTTATAGTAGCTATCAAATTTTACTGGGAAAAGGATAGGACATTTAGGAGTCCAGGTTGAAAATTCCTTTTTTTTTTTTTTTTGACAAACAGACTTTTCTAGAAGCCAGGTTTGTAGGGAACAAGAAACATATTGATGAGGCAACAGAGGAAGAAACCCAAGTCAAGTCAGTACTGATAGGAGATCTCTCTTACTCCTACAGTCTCAGGACACATTCAGGTTCCGTTTGACCGCAGCACTTAGGAACACCTACAAATAGCAGAGCACAGGCACAAGATCTGAACATCATAAAAAGAATGATTTGTGGGCAGTATCCTATTATCCCCTCAAGAAAGAAAAAATACTTATTTCACTCATATTAATATTGTTGCCAGTTTAAATTAGTCCTACTTGAAGCATCATAATTTTGTTCCTATAGAGCCCAATACCTGTTACAGTTCTGTGTCTGAAGGAGAAGCTGCCCACAACAGCATGGCCATGACTGGTGGCATTCCAAGTCCCCTGCTTCTTATTCCAGCTTCCAGCCTCTTCTCCTCTGCTAAAACAACACTCGAATTTATCACCTTTGCTGATCCTTTATGGTTTATTGTTCTTCCTACGTGGTGGTTCTTGAGAATCAGTAGCTGACAGAAGGCAGGATATTTCCTTGTGTGGTCTTGAAGGGCAAGACTGAAAAGATAGGCACAAGTCATATGGCTGCAAAAATTCATGTCTGCAGTTCAGGGGAGAACGTGTTAAATTATAGATTTGTGCAGAAGTATGGTAACCACATGTTAGTCCTAGTGCATGTTAGTCCTGTGGTAAAAAAAGAAGCTGTAAGAAAGGAAATAAACTGTGTAAGAAGGGAAAACTCAAGCAGATTTAGAATAGAAAAAAATCTTAATTTAAATACTGAAGATTTTAAAGCATAATGGATGGCATTCAGTCCCTGGCAAAAGTCTGAGTCCAATGATCTGTGTAAGGGAAAAAACTGTACCCAGTGTTTTAAAATATGTGCTTTAAAAAAACACCCCCCAACTGATTTATAAAAAAAGAGAAAGGTATAATGAGATCCAGCTTCCTGTAAATTTATGGTAATTTTGTGCCTTTCACTAGTTGTTCTATTTATGTGGTCCTTTACTGTAGCCTGGCTCCCACCCTCTAATATAGTTATCCTCACAGCACTTCTTTGTGGTAAGGAAGTACAATAATCCCCACTTTACAAATGGGGAGCCATGGCAAAAGAGAGGCTTAGTGACTCGCCTGAGGTCATGCAGGCAGCCCATTATGGAGCAGGGAATTCAACCAGGACGCTCAAACAGCAGACAAATGCTCCACCCCAGGGCTGTCTGTCCTTTAGCTCGTATTTTTAAAGCACTCAAAAGGTTGTATCCAGATTTCAGAGATGGTTCAGGGGTTATTGAATCCAGTCTGACTAAAATAACAGAATAGCTGGACCAAGTGAAAATGTGCTGCTTAGTGTAGAGTTGCAATATCAGTAAGTCAAATAAAGGTTTTTCCGCTGGCAGCTCTGGTTTCCTCTCCCTTGCCTGAGCTTTCTCTCTCAAACACACACAGAGGCACTCTGCAACTCATTTTTCTCCTGCCTCGGAAGAAGGACTTGGTGAAAGGAAATTGGTATAATTAAATGGTTATGTAGGAAGCTGATGGTAAGTATTTACTTTTATAAAATAAGTGGGGGAGAAAAAAACCTATGAGATTGATTTCTTAGTGTTTGCTTTTTTGGGTTTATTTTTGGGAGCAGAGTATTGAGTGGCAGAGATTTGTTCCCAGTAGAAAATGCTTGAAACACATTAGTCTGCTTTGGTATTAGAAAGATTAGAGGGCACACTGTGAGAATTTGTAGGGGTTTATGTGCTTTTTAGAGAAGATTAAGAATTTTTAAAAAAAATCCAGATTAGAAATGCTGTCTAACCACATCACTGCTCTACAGGCCAACATTTGCATGGTGGTTTTCTTTCATGTTTAATACCACAATGTTTGCATTGCAACTTCACTTACAGTTGGTTTTGTTTAAAGACCATAGTCTAGGTATGCACAGCATGTGAGAGGAAATGTTAGGAGTTAATGTAGCATCCTTGAAATCTTATTCAGGACCAAGCTTGAAATACCTAAGAAAAATATTTTAGGGATATTCTTATTCTATGGAGTTGCTTAAATAAAAAAAAATCAGGCACATTTCATAGCTTTTAAGTGTATGCATTCTTCCTATCTATCAAATTGTAAGCTTGACCAAGTTCTTGTCTCTGGAACATTATTTCTTTAAAATATTTGGACATGGTAGTTCCCTAGTAACAACAGACTGCACAACATGGAATTAGTTATTTGTTTAGGAACAGAATTGTTAAACATCCTCTAAGCTGTAAAAGGATACTTCCTAATTATTTACTAGAAGCATCCATAGTTAATTAAAGTCAGACTGCTAAATGTGGATAATTAGAGGCTTATGTTGCTAGAAAACTGCTTGTGCTGATTTGAGCTAGTATTTAATTTGTAAATTCAATCCTTTTTAGACATTTTATTTAGAAAAAGCTTAAATCTTTGCAAGATGTTCTTATGAAAAAGACTAGCTATGTCTTTATTCTTTACAGTCTCACTATATTACACATCAATTTGTCCATAGTTTTTGGTATCTTACCAACATGCAATAGAAGTGTAACTTGGCCAGTAACAGTGGCTTAATTGTTCAGGGCTTCTTTTTTTCTTTCTTTTTACTTTCTCCTACACTGTTTCTTTTTCTTTCTTTCTTTCTTTCTTTCTTTCTTTCTTTCTTTCTTTCTTTCTTTCTTTCTTTCTTTTCTTTCTTTCTTTCTTTCTTTCTTTCTTTCTTTCTTTTCTTTCTTTTCTTTCTTTTCTTTCTTTTCTTTCTTTTCTTTCTTTTCTTTCTTTTCTTTCTTTTCTTTCTTTTCTTTCTTTCTTTTCTTTCTTTCTTTTCTTTCTTTCCTTTCTTTCTTTTCTTTCTTTCTTCTTTCTTTTTTTTTTAATTTCATTTTGTGTAGAGCTTGGAGTTGGACTTTATCCACAGTATTGTTTGTCCAACGCATACCTGAGCCCAGTGATGCTTGGAGGATGAGTGGACGTTGAATGTTGTGTATTTTCCAGCCATGTGCCAGCAGCTGTTTCAGGCACTTGCTACCATATCCAGGTTTCTGTAGATTTCCACGTCTCAGTCACCCTGTGACAGTCACAGCAGTGCATTGTACCTAAGTACAGACACTTGAGCCTTTTGTCCCTACAGAAGTCCTGTGAGCAGCTGTAGTACCTATAATTTTCCCTCTTTTCAGCCATTGCAATGGCACTGACCAAAGTGGAGTGCTCTTTGCATGGGTGAGCATTGTTTGAATTGGATTCTGGATGTTGGCTGTTGGGTTTAGCTTTGTTTTCAATTTTACTATTCTTACAACATGAATTTTGAAACATTTAGGTGGCATATGCTTTCTCTGATGGTTTGGTCACGTAAACACTCTGCAAAGTTGATACAGGTGTGTGGGGAAGGTAATGTTTTGTTACTGACCTCTTATGGTTTGTATTGCAGCTTCACTGCAATTTAGATTGTGTTCTTCTGCCTTCTGACAAGAAAAGATTTTCATACCATCTGCATTATGCCTGGCACATTATTGTCACTACTGGTGATCTGAAAATTTTATTGCAGGTTTTTAGTAGTGGACTGATTTGTTAGTTGAGAGTTCAAAACTAGGGAGGCATGGCAAATACTGGCATTTATAGGCTGTGGAAAGGTGTATCTTAGCAGGGGAGAAGGATATGTGGGAAGAAGTACTAAAGATTGATTATTTGAAAAGTTTGGTCTTCACCTGTAAAGAAAAATAAATTTTAAAAATGTGCTGGCAGATATGGACTCAGTATGCAGCCGTTTACAGCTGTATAGTTGATTGAAAGTCCGCTGGGTAAATTGTGGTTTTAGCTGAGTGGAGAACTGAATTTGGAGCCTTATCCTTAATGAAAGAACAATTAGTTGAACAAATAATTCTTCCTCTTTTTCAGGGAAATTGTTATTTATTGCCGTGACTATAGCTGTGAGAGACTTTGGTTGTTTGTCCCTTCATGTACGAAGTACATTTGTTAGAAGACAAGCAAGGCTTTGATTTTACCTAGTGTCTTTGGAAATGCAATCAGTTTCTTTCTTATTTAAATGATATTGTGATTTCATATCATTCTTTAAAGTACGAAGATAATTTTTTTTTCCTGTGTGTGTTTTATAGAGGTGCTTATACTGGAAAGGGAGACTTAATATATTGTGTTCTCATATTTACTGGGTGTCAATACAGACATTCACTGCAAGTTTAACTTGTGGAAATGAAGGCAGAATTTCTCCATTTGAAGCTGTACATCATGGTTAAGGAAATCATCTTTACCCCATTTCTGTGTTGACCTCAGCAATTTAAATGCTAGAAACACTAGAGGATTTTCTGGGGGTTTTGATGTCAATACACAGAAATGCTAACCGAGCACTATGCCAGAAGAAATCTGAAGTCCACATCATCTGTGTTCTTATGAATGAGGAAGGAGATTCCAAGCATTATTTGAAAACCTGTGTGCATAATTTATCTGGTATCTTGGAAGGATTTACCTTCTAAACTGTAGCTCCTGACAAGTGCATACTGTGAAGCACAAAGCTCTGTGACTCCCACACCTTAGACCGAAACACCCTCTGGAGGTGCCTCTTTCAGTTGTCTGTGAGGGAGAGAAAACTCAGATGAAATATATAACTTCTAGGCTAATCCTCTGTGAGAGGAGGTGCCCTCTTAAACTGTTTTGGATAAACGTAGAAAAGGTGTTTTTGCTTGTTCATGGAGCATGTCAGGTATGTTCTGTGGAAAGCTGAATTCTCACACTGGGCTTCCAGGTTACATGTGACATTGGAGTGTAAGTGCTGTTTGGAAATTAATGAGTTTTCTGTTCCCCTGCTCCCTAGATAACTGCAGCCTGTTCTAGAAGAAGTATGCTTAATGCAGTCAAGAATAACGTGGTCTTAGTTTAATTGATTTTTCTCTTGTTCAAATTGACGTTTCGCTGTTTAGTCAAGTATCGTTAATTGCAACTTTTGTCAGAATCAGATGAACAGATACATAGTCCCTCACAGATTGGTGTGTATGGCAGAGGATTAAGACTGGAAGTCCAGTATTTTTTGTTGGTTTAACATGACTTATTAGTGGGTTAAGTCATTCCTCAGGTTTTTTTCTTTTTTCAACTTCTGTACTAAATAGGCATTTTACAGTGGGGCTTCTAAATAGACAATTGAAAGGACTCAGTACTAGGGTCAGCTACTACTTTTTTTTCCTGAAAACCATGAAATTTTACTTTTAAAGAATACAATAATTTTTGCTTTTTCTTGGGAAATATGAACTGTTCAGCAGAAGAATTTCTTCTGAAGCAGATAACAGTAAATAGTTCTCTAAAATGCCATTCTTGTAGCTGTATGAAATTTGATTTCCATGCTATTTTACTAGTCTATGTGCTGTAATAAGTATTTGCAGTAAAGACAGAGTTTCTGCAAAAGCATTTTTTCTGTACTAGCAGTACTTTTCAGGGAGATATCCAGATATTTCTTAAGATCTTGAAAGCTTGGTATGAAAAATCAGATTTTCCACATTCCCGCTTGCAACTTAAATCCATTGCAAACAGAGGTCTCTTTATTTCATAAGTACTTGTTTAACACTGGCTCACTTTTGAGATTAACTGATTTTGTTGTATTCCAGGCCAGGAAAATGAAAGTCATGGTATGACAATATCCTCCTGAAATAAGTTATTACCTTTTAGTGCAGTTGTAAAGGATGACTTCTTGGTTAAGGCTCTGGCCTGGGACTTGAAAGTTCAAACTGAGTTCACCTCAAGACTGTGATCCTGACCACAGCTGTGGGCACAGGCACCATTCCTGGGTCTCTGTTCCCCTCCCAGAAAATAACACCTGTCACCTTAGGCTGAAGATCCTGCTCTGTACACAAGTACAGCACACACACAGAACCTCTGACCCTGCTGTGATTCCTAGCTGGTTCTGTCATAAAGGTAATTAAACATCATAATTTCTATATTACCACATGTTTCTCTTTTGCAGTCCACATCATGGGGGATGTGAAACTGGTGACATCTACTCGAGTCTCCAAAACGTCCCTGACACTCAGCCCACCCGTCCCCACTGAAGCACCAGCATTTACTCTTCCTCCTCGGAATATCCGGGTGCAGCTGGGAGCCACCGCCAGGTTTGAGGGGAAGGTAAGGAACAGACAGTGGAGGGCTTCTGCATTGGGTTTTGCCCTTTCCTGAAGCTGACCAGGGGGCTCCAAAGGTAGTGAACTTGCCTTTGCAATATGGGACCTCTACTCAAGAAGAATACACCAGTGTTTACCCCCCTGGGGAGGCAGGAGCATTACAGGTCTCTTTCTGTGTAGAGGAGAGGGTTGCAAAACCTGAGCATTTCAAAGTATAACCTCGTTGAGCATGCAGGGAACTGAGGTTATTATCAGTGAGAAACTGCTTCAAGGGCTGTCTCTAGTCAGCATGTTCCCCTACTGAAATTCTGCATATTCTCCTACTGTACGTTCACATCCCTGCATCCCAAATATCTGCCCATTCATGAAGCTTCATGTGTGACACAAATCTAACCCTGCTGCAGCATGTGCTTCCTAGCTGTCAAGGTAGGAATCTGCAACAAGTGTTGTGCTAGTTCTGTATCTTCATGCCTGCTATACGTGTTCTTAACTTGAAAGAATAAAGCATTTTCAGAGGAAAGACTGATTTGTTCAGGAAAACTTGTTAACTCAAAGAATCTAAAAGGCTGTGTAGTGGGGGGCGTGTCCCCCGTTCCCCTCTTGTTTGGGATATTGAATTGTGCATCCTGGCATCCATATTTCTTTCATGTGTCAATCCTGGTACATGCTCATCCTTGCTCTATCATCTTCCTTTCTCCTCCCTTAACCCAGTTCTTTTTCCTGGAGCTGTGAGCTTTCCCTCCCAGTCCCTTCTGCTTCCTTTGGCTCCTGTCAGGCTGCGATTGCCCGCTGACAGCTGCACCACCAAACTGACTGCACTTCAGTGTTTGAAGTGGTGCAGGAAACTGCAACTCTACTGTAACAAAAGCAAGCTAGAGGGAATCTGGGAAATTCTTAACTTCTGAAACTCTAATTTAAACACAAGGCCAGTAGAGGGCATCTGATATTTATCGTATTTGTTTATGTAAGATAAGGCCAGGAACTGGGATTTTTCAACAGGAGCTGTGTAGGAAAACAGGGTTTGGAGTATATTAATTTTGAAGTGCTGAAGCAAAACTCAGAAGTAGTTGGTAGATTTGAATTTTTGAAGAAAAGTTGGCATTTTTCATACAAAGCAAATTTCAGTGAAGTGCTCAAACCAAACCACAGTTTTTAACCAAACCTTTAAGATTTTCTTTTTTTAATCTGCTTACATTTGGGTGATTTTAAGGCACCAATCAGAAATGTTTTGTGTGTATGACATTGGCCAGTCCCCATGAGCACTTCTGTTCTTACTCTTTGTGTCTTATTTTCTCTTCCCCTCATTGTTTCACCTTGTTGCAAATGCAGGAGGAAAATGGCAGTGTGTTTCTCCTTTCTCCATGTGACACCTGTGTACAATGCTCTTCTAATTCCAACTGGTTCTTCCAGGCTGTGCTGCAATTTCAGTTTAGTGAAATCAAAGTTGAAGCATGTGCTAAGATTTGGTTTTATAGTTCTCATGTTTCCTAATTAAAAGCTCAAGTGGATATTTCCAGTTTTTATTGCACTCTGCAGAGTTTTTATTACTTAAGTCAAATGGAAACAATTGTAAAATATAATGACCTACAAGCTAGAGTGCCATCACTGCTTTGCATTTTTTTTTATACCTGGTTTTAAAGCGTTAATTTTCCAGGGATACACACCCCCTTTTTAAAGCCACTTTGAAGACAGCAAAGGTAAAGTCTGAGGAGGTTTTTTAGTAGCTTGGAAAAAAATACACAAATTCAATACTAATTAAACTGTCAAGTTTAATTTCCTTGAAGGAACAAAACCTTGATTGAAGTCCTGGCTTGGACTTACTTGATGAAAAATATGAATATCTCTTCTGGCAGCTCGGTATATGAGCATGGCCAAAACCTTTAATTTTCCATCCTTAAAATGGGGGTGACAGCATTAGTATTTTGTTTGTGCTCTTACTGTAGTGACATGGGCAAAGTGAGGGGGAGCACAAGAGCCCTGTTTGAAAGGCGCTGGCGCTGCTCAGCTGCAGGAGCCTGCAGAGCTGCCACCATCTGCCTCCATCTTCAGCTGGGTAATACCATCGTGCTGCTTCTGCCACTTTAATGTTTCTGAGGTTCAGAAGGACAGTTGACCTGTTCAGAAAAACAGGTTCAGAAGGACAAGCTTAACAAAAACAATTTGTTAAGATTTAGTAATAGAAGCTACTCAACATACTTAAATTTTTCTATCCTGGAAAACCTATCTAGGCTGCAGATGTTATGATATGTTGTTGCAGTATAAATATTAAGCCAGACTCAGGCTAAAGAAAAATAAAAAGTTTTTTAAATGGCTAGACAGGAGCTTTTCTTCAAAGAGTTTCGTTGCAGTGGAATTGATCTTATCAGAAAGAATAAATATTTTTAGAATCCAAGACAGGATATAAATCTGATATTGTGATGATCCTGTATTCTCATTAAGTGAACAAGGAAGAGAGGGCCCCAGAATTAAACTTGCTGGTTTTCTTTCCAGCAGTTAAACAGTTGATTTTCTTTCTATCTTTATTAAATAAGTTGTGAAATGGCAATTCAAGATCAAAGAGAGTGCAGAAATTGAGAAATAGCCATAAATGTAGGAAATTTGAGGTAGAGTGAAACTGGGGTTTCCTTTAACTGGATTTTAAAAAAAAAATTTCTCCTGTTCCTTAACTACCACCCTGATTTTCTTACTAAAATTTCAGTAAGTTTATTTATATCTGACTGCAGATCTCAGTTTTCCAGTGGCACCTTAGCATAGAAAGTTAAATCATCATCTTTCAAGAGTATGAGCATGATTTTGCCTTGGAGCTGGAGTGGGAACAATAAGGCAAAGTCAAGGTTACTTTCACTAGATACTCCCCAAAGATCTGCTGGATGGACATCTCAGTTGTTCATCAATAAATTGCTGAGGTGATTTTTAGGAAAACCACCCCAGCTAATTGTGAAATTGTGTTGTATGTTCTCAACTTTTTAGGACTAGATTGATATGCTGCTCTTCAGTGACACATCAGGTGTGAGGTGAATAGCTCAAGGCAGTGATCTCGTGCCCTGTGTTAAGGCATTTTAGCTCATCTGGCAGAACCTTTAAGACACTCCTGGAAAAGAAGAGCAAGCCAAAATGTTACCAGGCTTTGTATTAAGCTACTTCTTTCTCAGTTGTATTGAACACTGGATGTTAACTTGTGCATTTGATTGCAGCAAGCACTTAACCTGCCTTATTTGCACATGTATAATTTTTGAGGGTAATATTGATGGTCTTTTTTTTATGAGCCTAAAAAAATACTTGTGCTATAACTCTGCTTGAGAGGAACAGCCAAATGTTCTGCAGACCACACACCCATTGCCTAGGGCTCAGGAAAGAGTTTTCCTTCTTGGACAAAGCATTGTATGGTTGGCAACAGTGCAGTATGGGTGGTTTTTCTGCTTCATGTGGGCCATCATACATGGGCCATTGCTAGAACCAAGACATCAAAATACTAAATCTAGTCTGGTGTTCTAATCCCAGGGAGCTAGATTTCATGTAGCTCATGGTTTGAGTAGGTGTTGGGGTATGAAATTCAGTTTGGTGCCCATGAGTAGTTACTCTTCTGCCCTTCCCCTTCCATCACTCTCGAGGTAAGGCAGCTGGATGGGGATTTTAAGGCAAGCCAGGTCAATGTCAAATCCTGTCCCTTTTAATGTGCTTTCTGGCTGTTCTCCTACCCCCCTGCTGTTACATCTGTTCATATCAGTTAAGTCCAATGACTTACAGTTGCTTTTGCTGCTGGTGGTTGCACAGGTACTTTTTAGAAAAACATGCCTGAGAAAATGAATTGGTATCAGGCAGTAAGAAACAAGAGGGAGTGGGAAAATCAGCAGTGATTCTGCCATGTATTCTGGGATAGAGAGGAGACCCATTTCTGCAGTGTGTTAAGAGGTAAAGAGTAGGGAAGCATTTCAAGAATGAAGACTGTGTCAAACACTCCCACAGCATTTTAATTTTTTTTCAACTACCCGCTAACGTAAAAACTAATTTTTAACTTTTTTTTTTTTTTTACTGTGATGTGTTTTACATGCATAGCACGAGCTATGCATGGCAAAACCTTTGGTATCTTCCCTTATATTTGGTCTCGGGGCAGCAGTGTGTGTGCCATTTCCAACCCTCAGTCAGCAGGCACCCCAGAAGAATGCCTTAACTACACCACATGTGTGGATTCAGATGGCAGGATCTGAGAGGAGCCCACGTAATGACAGAGGGTGGTGACATGGCACAACATCCTTCACTGCTGGACTGAGATGCTTGCTGTTACAAAATGTACTGGGCAGCTAAATGCATGAAGCTGCCAGTGGCTTTGGATCTGTGCTTTCTGGAGGGATTCCTGCTCTGAGCCATATAAGGGAAGAAATTCAGGAGAGACCCATGTTTTCATGGGAGACAGTTGTCTGATGGAAGTGAGTGCTGTGAGAGGACTTGTGCTGATCTGTGATACTCCCAGAAACCTGATATGAAACACTGAGGCATGTTTTGAGGGGGAAAGAATTGAAAAAGTCTCGACTTGACTGTGGATTTTATTTGATCTTCCTTTCCACGTACCACTGCAGCATTCTTGGGAAAAATGTGGTGCATTGAGAAGTTGCTTAGACATTTTTCATTAGGCAGACATTGAGGTATAGACAGCTGAAATAAAAGAAAAAAACCACAAACACAAAAATAAACACAAAGGGTGGCTGTGGACAGCTTATTGCATGCTGTTTTCTGTTTGGATCTTCTACTACTGTGTCTTCCTCCTTGGTGTAATTTGGGTTTATTTTACTCAGTAACCCTATGCTGGCATGTGGAAACAGTGTCTGCTTTACACAAGGCCAAAGTGGAAGTAGCTGCTCTGCTGGGAAGTGGTTAAGGTGGAATTCAGTCAAAAGCACTTCCCCACGCAGTGTCATCTACACCCAGAATTATTCAAACACACTTCCTTTCATCAACTGACACAAGCACCCAGGTGTTGATACCCATTTTCCTTGCCCTGCAAATGATACATCCTTTAGAAAAACTGTAGGTGTTCAAGTTGCTGCTGAAGAAATTTCTAGGTTTTAGGCAGGAGTGGTGGCCTGTGAGCTCCACTTCTGTCTCTCCACATCTGTCTCCCTGTCACCTGTGGCCATCGTAGCTGTACTCAGGATTTTCCTGGTAGAAGTGTGTAAGCATTCCTTGTGTAGTCTGTGTGCAGAGCATGTGATGATGCTCAATAGTGCTGGACTTAAAACACTGTCCCTTGCAACTGATCTGTGGATGTGCTGAGGCCACAGCCAATATTTCTGGATATTTGGCAGCAAAGTTTGGTCAGACGTTTTGCAGAGTTTTTTTTTTCAATCTGCCAGATGTTCAGAAATCCTAGACAATGCTGAATATCCTCAGATTCCACCCAGACAATATTTCTACACAGGAAAGAGGCCATGACTGGGGAACACTGAACATACATATATATCCCTGTTCTGAGTTGTCTTTTTTCAGGGTTGGTTTTATTATTTTGTATAATTGAGCCTGTTTTCAGTAACCCACCCACCTACAAACTGTGGAAGAAATGTGCTGTTTGATCCTATCACATTTATTTTTCTATTTGCTTTCTGTCTCCTTTCCCACTTTAATTGCTTATCTACCACCAACTGGTGACAGGAGTTTTGCCCCATGCAGTGCCAGGAAGATTGGCTCCCTATTTTTGATTGTTGTGGTAAGAACTGCTGTAATTAAGGGAATATAAAAAAAGATATAATAACTGTGCTGGTAAGAATAGAAGCTTTTTTTTAAAACACTAAAACTAATGTACATATGGAATTAAAGAGAATCTTGCATTATTTTCTGTAGAATCTACCCAAACCAGTGTTGTTTCAGCTAAAGCCAGACCACATATTTGTGCTGCTCTTGGTCACCACTTTGTTTCTTTCTTTGCTTTTTCTTTAACGTGTTTCTAAATGTTTTGGATTTTTAGGTGGAAGCAATTAAAATCACATGACAAAGCTAACAGTAATAGTATGTGATTTCATGCATCTACCTGCCCCCAGTTTACTTTGGGGGAACCAACAAGCTGTTGACTGTGACAAATTTATTTTAGGTATCTTTTTTTGTGACCACCCACTACTGTAGTTTATTCTTTTAAAGCATGGCTTTGTGTCAGCTAAAGAGAAAAAGACTGTCCATTTAAGAATTTATACATAGGAATGTCCCTAGGGTTCATTTTGAGAAAATATACTTCATTAGCAAGGATTTCTAGACTTGCTATTTTTGTATAGTCATTTAGCAGAAATTTAAAAAAAACCCCTAAATTATGTTTTGACAAATTTGCTGAGGAAAAGGAGATATAAAATAATCATATGGTGGTATAAAAGAGGTTCAGTCTTTTAGAAAAATAAGGATGGGCTAAATGCCATGACTAATGATAAAGTCCACTGTTTAAGGTTGATAATATACATGTATCAGAAAAAGAAGTAGCTCAAATGTAGCTATTTCCAAAGAGAAAAACAGCTGATCAGTATATCCTAAATAACTTAACATAGATATGCCCAGAGACTGAATCCATGTAGGTCAGAGTAGAACCAGTCATTATAACTCTTCTTGGGTTTTCTGTCCCATGATGGTTAATCATGAATCTCTCAAATTTCAACAATGTCTCATTAAGTTCTTCAGTTCTGCTTTTAATTTGAAAAATATCATCATCTTTTCCGGACTAGTCTCCCTTCCTCCTCTGGGTCAGTGCATAAGGCTTTGTTGTGGTTGATTCCACTGGCAATAAAACTCATCTTGTAGCGCTGTGCTTTCTTATTTAAATGAACGCTCTTAGTAGTACATGAAACATGACTGCAACTTAGCATTATGATGTTTTAAACTTGATTTTTTAGGGAATTGTGCCTTTGATTCTTATCACACTCATATTAGATTTGAAAGTTTAAAAAGATCTAGTGACTGTAACAGAACTGAGAGTAGCTGACTTTCTTTTCCATGTGCTGCAATAGCCTGTAGTGGTGTAAGAAGTATGAAAAGGGGGAAAAAATATTCTGGTTGATTTTTTCTTTTTTCTTCTAGAAACATGTCTCTAACTGGAAAGCTTTAAATTTTATTTTTCTAGCTCACCCTAAAGGTAGGAGAGAGTGTTTATCATCAGATGTGCATTTGGCTAACTAGTAATATATTTGCTTTCTGCCATCATAAACAAGGTTTGAACTTCAAGCCCCTTGCCTGCATCTGGCTGATGAAACCAGAAAGGTCAGGAAGGGCTCAGTGCCATATGTAGCAATGAGAACCCCACATGAAATAGCAAAGTATGCTTTGGACTGTCTGTAAATGGGTCCTTGAGAATCTGCACCTATTGACTCCAGGTCACACTTTTTAATATAATTCTGCTTTGCCCCTGTGGGAAAAGAGATTAGTCATTAATAGACAGCAAGCATTATGCATTCAGAATCTGCAGAAGGCCACATGTGGAGAAAGTTTATAATCAAAACACATCGTTATTCATTGTGGTTTTGCTCAGTTCGTGCTCACTCTAGCACCTAGACTCCAAAGCTAAAAATTTCTGCTTTTGACATGTTACTTGGCTCTGTTCACTCGTGGATATAGTATGACGTTTGGAAACCTACTGGGCAAAACCAGACAACATAATATTTTTCCATGTAAAATTTGGACTCTCCTGTATCTAAATGCATGCTGAACAGAAATTACATTGCTGTGAA
Organism: Dicaeum eximium; assembly: GCA_013396995.1. NCBI lineage: Eukaryota > Metazoa > Chordata > Aves > Passeriformes > Dicaeidae > Dicaeum > Dicaeum eximium. Next base: position 5,469,714 of record VWZP01001440.1, on the reverse strand, counting down.
TTCAACCCATTCATGAGGGGGAGAAACCCATCTGTCTGACAGGGAGCAGCAAGGGCTGGCTGCTCCCCAAAGGAGCGTGAGCCAGGAGCCGAGGGGAGCCGTGCACGGGCTGTGCCATCACCAGCTGGCCACAGCCCTGCACTGGCCACGGTCCTTCAGGCTCTGCTCCCTGCCCTGGGCTCTGACAGGGTCCTCTGATGTGCCCAGACACGGCAAACTGTGAACCAGGCTCAGGATCCCAAAAGAGGATTGAGTCAGGAGCAAAAGCAGGCAAGGCCAGATTGCTCCTTTGTAGGTTTCCAGTTCAGCTTTTAACATCCAGTCTGTAAGACATTATCTTGTCACTAGAGGTTACTGGATCTCCAGCAGGGGCCTGAAACAGGCCATTTTTCTACCTAAGCTTTCAGAGTTCGTTGTTTAGTGTCTGGGGACAAACCTGCCTTCATCATGATGCTTAAACCAAAAGTCATCCCAGTTCATAATTCAGCATGCCATGTGAATACACATCTCTGTGTTCTTCTTATGCTGGGGAAATAAACTTTGGAATAGGAGCAATGTTGAAGTGTTGGGCTAGTGCTTGCTGAGGGAGACACTGCTGCTCCTGTTGCTGTCAGAGGTTGCATGTCAAAGCTCTGCACTTGCTGGAGCCAGAAAATCAAGCCATTCCACTGACTGGTTGTCCCTGGGGTGACTAATCCAGTATAAGGGCTTTGGATTACCTGCTTAAATACGTTGACTTTATTCTTCTAGGAAACGTAAGAAGCAGGCAGTAGGTTAGGAGTTAAATCATGTTTGACTCACAAGTTAGTAACCTGGCCTCTAGGCAAGCCATCCCACATTAGGAATATGCTGCAGTAAAATGATAAAGATGATCTAAGCTCTTACACCTTTCTTTTTCAGGGGAGTTTTAGGAATAGACAGAGTGAAAACCTGAAAAATTTTCTTTTACAAAATTAAAATTCTAGGCTTTCTGATAGTTAAGACAGCTTTATTCTCTGTAAGTCAGTGCATTGTTGTAAACCTGTAGCCAGACAGAACCAAGCAATCTTTGTCTTCTGAAAATGCTGTGGCTGAAACTGGTACAAATTCAAAGTCAGCTCTGCATTTTTTTTTTATTGCTTAGATAGAAACCTTTGTAATTCATTTGAAGAATAAGGCAAAATGGAAAAATATTTCTGAGTTTTCCCTGCTTTTCTGCATCTTTTTAAAAACACTATGATAAATTTTACTATATGGAATATACTGTTTGTTATAAATACAACAGCTGAGCTTACTAAAACACTAATTAAAAGTCTTACTGCATTCCAAGTGCAACTTTTCATTTAAAGATGACAACAATCTGCACATGGAGCCCAAAGAAAAGGGAGAGGCAAAGATTAACAAATTTAATAATTCTGCTCATGGTTATTTGCCTCTTGGCAAGGGAATATTGAACTTACTTCATCCAGCTCTATGCTCTCTCAACTCACATAGAATGAGAATGGTAATTTTCCTCCAGATGCATGGTAGAGTCAAATCATAACTGTGTGGCTTGAGAGTTTGTCGTTCCTTCAGTGTGTCCCATAATACACAAGCAAGCCTCTGTTTATGATGCATGTATTATTTAAATTGTTTTTGTAAAGCTTAGGATATTAATGCAATGCACACTGTTTTGTAGAAGGTTTGTAAAAGCACCTGCACACACATGGCAGTATGAAATCTAACTTGTATCTCTAATCTAACTCATTTATATCACACTCCCATACTGGCAAACAGTGAATAAAGAATTGTTCTGTTCTGTGAACTCTCTGGAACAAGAGTTCAATATACTCAAGCTTGATTATTTTTGTCTATATAAATTCTGGTGTTCCTTTATAAAACAATAACTCAGCAGTTTGTCTCTGCAGGGAGGCAAATATAAATATTTCAAAACAAAGCTAAGCTAAAAGCCAAAGCACTGGAAGAAAAATTATGATAAAATCTTGGAAACACAGATTAAAGAACTATTGCAAATGGTATTGATTTCTGCTCACTTCATGGTACCATTTAAACAGCCTCATTCAACTGGAGTCCTAGTGTTTGTCTGCAGTATTTAACACATACAAAGGCCAGAGCAGAGCTGGATCCTTCTCTGGTGGCCTTTCTAGGTAAAACAACAGAGGAGATAATCATTGTTACCCCCCTGACATTTATGTGGGGTACCAAGGGATGGTGAGATTTACTGTCTTGTGCAAGATGACACAGAACCACAGAGATCCATGCCTGGATTCAGAGCTCAATGTCTGTCTTCCAGAGGTTCAATTCCCATCCAGCATCCTAGACATGAACCAGCAGTTTGAGAGATAAATAACTTCTGATTCTGGAAGAGAAAATTAAGATGTGCAATGGGTGCAAACATCACAGCTAAGTGCCTCCTGTTGGATTCAAAGCATCGCTTTCACAATGCCAGAATTGGGTCTTCAGAGCCCTGATTCAAAGCTGGTTTGTTGGGATATGCAAATGAACAGAAGGTTTGTCTGCTTGGGAGACTATTGCACACCCATAGGTTTAATGGAAAACACGATGTTGGGTTTGTTCAGACCTCTCAGTAGGAATGGAGCAACTGCAGTTAAGTGGAGCTCTATTGAAAGCATATGCAGAGTAAACACTTTTTCCACAACCTAAACAGCTACTTTTGAAAGCACGTGTGTTTCCTTACCAAGATCACAGCAATTTTAGTTTTGAGAGAAAGCATTAGAAAGAGGAGGTGAGCCCACAAACTTTTTCTTAAACTCAGCATGTCTATAAATATTTATCCTGAACTGTTGAACTAGAAATTTATGGTCACAGCAGTTTATACTTAGTATGTCAGTTAGTACTTTGAGGGTTTTTTCTTTTAAACTGCTATTGCTCAGCCCTTGGTTTTTATTTTTATTCTAAACACAGCCATTTGTGCATTGTACTATCTGAGTTACCTCTGCTAAGATGTTATTAAAAGGCCTATGTGTGAAGTTAGGAAAGGTTATCAATTTCACAGATTATTACAGGGTAAAAGAATCACTGACAGTTGCTAATGAGCAGTTAATATTTTCCATAGGATTTTGTACAGGAGTCCAGTGCAGTACAGTACTGTACAGTTTGTACAGTAATTATTTAAGGCACAGCAGTAAGTTGCACGTGGTGGAATAAATGGTGCAGTGGGAAATGATGTGTTCATACCTTCATGATCCAATATTGCATTTTATATCTCTTCATAATCACATCACTTTTTAGTGAAGTTTGTAACAAATGACACTTCATGCCCAGTGCTTTCTCAGCCCTACCAAGAAGCACTAACAAAGCAGTAAACATAACTGAGAATTTTTATAGCCTCTCCGGAGGACAGCCTTTTCCAGCAGTCTTTGTCACTATCAGCAGACAGTCGTTAACTGTGCAGGCAACTCGGCAACAAAATCCAGTTTCAGCATTTTCTGTGGCCATGGCCAGACTCCTAAATTGCAGGAAATAAATGTTGTCTGCTTGGAAACTGATAAAGTATGGACATGTTCATTTAAAGCACACAGTATTTGTTACCACCTTACATTTCAGAAATGGATTGCCTCACATCATTACGAATTTCGTAGCTCCGAACACATTTTCCAGTGTCTGTATGTTTTGGGCACAGAAAGAAAGCAATTTTTTCTAAATAATTTTCCATAATAGGTCATGCATACAGTGTGCACTCATGTAAATTTGTAGAGATTCCTTATCTGTTGATAGCATGCTAAGAACAGCATCCCCAAACTAGGAAAGTATGAGGCTCATTTGGTCAGTGGCATAGCTCCTACAGGAGCATAGGACCACTAGTATTCAGTGACATATGAAATAAATTCTTGCCCTATTAAGACAGAAACTTTACATCAGTAAGTTAAAAAAAAAAATCAGTCTTCCAGAAATAATATGCAATGGAGAAATCATTTTTTAAAAGTTTTATTGCAACAAATGATGAACATTCTCTTGTGAATGGAAAGAAATGGGGTGAATTGTCAGCTTTAAAAAGTGACTGCCAATTCCAGCCCCAGGTATTACTGTTATGAAGGAATTGTCCTTATGAAAATAACTGATGGTGTTTGATTGTTTGATTCCTATTGTATCAGCAGAGTCTTTTGACCTGATGATATCCCAGTCTCAGTCTGTGGTTTAAAGCATCTGGATTCTGTGGTCAGTTCCGTGAGATAAAACAGCTAAATGTTTACAGTTCTCCTTCTAAGTGGGGACACACACAGAGTTTGCTAATGACAGAGCAAAATGTTGGTGTTCATTTCATCCTGTACCTGCTCAGGGAGCTTCCTCCTGCTTCTGCTTTGTCTATCACTATCAATCACTATCCACCTTTCTGAATTATTACTGGATAAAGAATGAATGAAGGATTCACAACCAAAAGTAAAAATCTTCAAGTCTTAAAAGTTCAGCTTTTTTTGATGAGAAGAGGGGAGAACATTTTCCAACTATTTATTTTTATTGTGTTAAACTGTTTTATGTTTCAGCCTTTCTTCTAGTGCTGCCACATAAAATTTATGAACAAAAGTAGTGGTAAACACCATAAATCAGGCTGTCCTGCTGAACTGGAAATGAATGAACCACTTTTGTTCTGACAGCTTTTCAAAACTCTGGTCTGATTCCTCAAAATCTTGTTTCTTGTAGCAAAGTTTGCTGCTGCTCTGAAATGAATGCCAGTCCTATCAGGAAAATTCTGACATGCTCCTAAACTCACTGTTACTGACATAAAACAGCTGCTTCATCTAGTAATATTTGATAGACATCCTGACTCACAATCACCAAAGAGGAGAACTAGGACAAGGATAGGGAAAGAGAGCAAATTTTAGGGGCTCGCTATGTGGGCTATGGGCTTTTTTAGCATTTTAGCTATTCAGCATCTCATAAAATCTAACTCTTTTTAAAGGTTGGACCATGGGAGGAAAGCTTTGTCTTTGCAGTTCGCCTTTTCTTCTTTAAGGAGAAACTTAGAACCAGGGAAAACTTTCATTAAAACTGATGAGAGTTTCACTCAAGAGAAGGCTGCAAAGTTTATCTTCACTGTGTTCTTGAGAGCTCTTATGCTTGCCCTTGCCTTTGGAATAGTTCTGGCCCATACTGTGTGGCTGTACTGAAGCTGAGAGCTGACAAAGTAATTTCATCATGTTGCTCACATTTTCCTGGTGGTGGTGGTGGCTTTACTTCTCTTATTTGTAACACTACTTTGCATGGTTTTTATTTCACTGCCAAGGCTCTGGACTTATTCTGCCTGGATCCTCTTCACTGTTCACTCAATACTGTGCACTTTGGTATCTGAATACATTCATTGTTTATCACAGGAAGAGCAGTGGCCCCCCTGTGCTGCATCTTCAGACTTTGCATTGATTCCTCCAATAGCGAATTTGTTGGCGAGGAGGAAATACAGTCAGATTATTTCATCTAATGGTACCAAATACTGAAATCTAAGTTCCTTTAAGTGTGAGTTTGGCAAAGTCTGAGTGTCTCCATGTCTCAGATCCTCAGCTATAAAGTCAAAGTTACACTTTCCCAAGTGACAGTTACCTGTTTTGGACTGGAATTATCTTCAGTTTCTACATATCTCAGTTTCCTGCACACTCCTACTTTTACAAAATGCCAGAATTTTACCACTTTATGGAGACCTTGTCATCTTTTTGTGCCACAACAGCATCTGGCATTGGAGGAAATAGCCTAAGCTTTCTCCTAGGCTTTATTCAAGGTTTATGGCATCTGCTTTTGAATTGGCAGCCAGAAGAAGGCTTTTTAAAAATGGGAAAAATCAGACAATGACTAAATACAAATACTAAAAAGATCTAAAGATAGACAGAGATTCAGTCTACCTATAATCCTATATTAAGTTCAGAAAACTTGTACCTACAGAAAAAAAGGTCCAGGTGAACTCTATGGGTGGTTTGCATAAAACTCTCATCACACACCCAATTGCCACAGGTCAGCTGGCTGCAACGCGGGGAGAGTAAAAAGGCAGATGTTGCTGCTGGCAGAATGATTTATGAAAGCTGCATCAGAAAAGCTCTGCCAGTCTGAGACAGCAACAGCTGCGTGAAAATGCCCCCATTAGTGTAGCAGAGGTTCACAGCCCCTGATTCAGTTGCTGATTGACATCCCAGCTCCACAGATGTGTTCCAGTACACAGTGTCTTCCCTTCACATCCTCTCTGCAGGAAAGGGTAGAATCCATCACTGCAGAGTTCTCTGTTTCAGCTGACTGATGCTTCAGGTTATTTTGTGGTTGTATGAAGACTCCTGTAACAGTATTTCTTTAAAGCAATACAGTTAAACTTATTCTTTAAATTGATTAATTCCAAAAGACATAAATAGGGCTTAAACATTCTCTTAAGAGTTGCATAAATTGGGACTGATGTTTGAACTTGGATAAACTCAAGAGAGCTTGACACCCGGTGCTACTCTGAAATTCCACTGAGTCCTTCAGAAAAAAAAATACAACACAAATGGACTTGTTGAGGTTATGGTACCTGGGATAGCAGTGCCTTTTTCAAACAGTTATACTCTGGTGACTGAGCAGAAAGCTCTGTGCACCTCTGGGAGCGCTTGACACTGAATTTTACCAAAAAAAAAAATCAAATGTGGAAGATTGAAGAAGAAATTATGTGCAGCTGCTGTCTGCTTTTCAGTAAGCAGACCATGTCTTCCATGGATAGGTCATAAATTCTTCCCTGCTGAGCACCATAAAAACTGATTCCCCTAAAGACCTGTGGTAGTATGTGTAGTGTTCAGCACCTTTGCAATCTGCAAAAAGGGGCTGAAGAGTGTGATACTGAATAAACAAACCATGCAGAATTACTTTTCAAGAATCAAAACTAAAATTTTTGGGGTGCCATCTGCAGAAGGATCTTGTGTTTGGTGCTTGTACTATAAAGTATCTAAAGTGCCATTTGGCACTGGTGAGTGCAAAGTAGAAAAATCAAACGTGTCCTAGGCTTACAGAAAGGCCATTGGTTTTCCTTGTACGTGCAGTAGGTAATGCTCTGAAGTGATCATGTTTGCTCCTACTCTGTATTCCATTTTTGCTTTAATGACACAACTGTGGATTCTAGACTGTTCTCCAGAAGAGGTAGGTTTTTCGCTTTGTTTGCAAAGTCATAGCTAAGTCTCCAAATATTTAACATTTTCATGTTTAATTTTGCTAGGCAAGTTCTCTGTTTTAGAAGCAAGCTTTTAAAAGGGATAAACTCTTCTTGAGATATGGTTTGTGTGTGTTTAAAGTCTCAGAAGGAGCTTAACAATGTATCATGTCCACTTTCCTTTATCAAGAGCATCTGTTGTTCATTTGTTAAAGCAAACTGCAGCTTGAGCCTAACAGAAGCTTTGTTACAAGACTTAAAAAGAGCTGCACTGGCCAGGACCATGTTTCCCACCTGCACTAACAGTAAAAATTAAATCTAAATCTAAATATAGCACCTATTAGGTGGGCTGTAGTTACAACTTTCATATTGTAGTCTCAACAGTTTTATAGTACTTCTTTGCTAAGACTGAAATTAAGAGTTCACAGCAGTATGAAATATTCAAACAAGAAGCAGCTTTTTTCTCTAGTTTGAGAGAAACACAGCTCTCTTTACATGGACAGAGAATATGTTATGGTGTAGCATCCTCTGCTACAGTCCCTTCACAAGTTTTTGATCAAGGTCCAGGACCAAAACCCCTTGGCTCTGGATTCAAGTAAAATGGAGGGCTCTGGCCCTCTGATGACTATGGGAAATACCTCTTATTTGTAGGACCTAGGTTGAGCCACATCCACAGAACAGCTGCTACTGTTTGGATTGAATCTCTTGGGGCTGAGCCTTCAACCATATGACCTTCAGATGAGCCCATCTAATATGTAACTTACAGTAAAGGCGATAATATTCTATTTTTGCTGGTACCTACACAATGGAAGAAGAGGCACACTATCCAGTCTCTACCACATTTCAAGTATAAGTGTTATTTTTTTCCTTTTATTATCTTTACTTCTTTGATTATAATTACACCTGCAAAATGTGTCATCGTATTTAATGGTGTTTCTTCTGCTGCTTTCTTGATACAGTTTGATGGCTTATTACTCTAAGTTTTGCAAAAAGTGCAAGCAGTTTACTCCCTGCTAGAGACGAGTATTTGCTCTGCCAGGCTTGCAGACAGCAGAATCAAGGTCAGACTTTGTCAGACATTCTGAGTAGTTTTCCACATCTCCCTTGACATCTCCTTATGGCGACTTCTAAGGATCTGCCAAAAGCACGTTTGAGAGCTCAGTGGTAACATCTGACAGCTCTGGCTGAGGCTATCTTCATTTATTCCTTTATAACTTCTGATCTCTGTGGCCTTTTCTGAGATGTAGATCCCAGAAATTACTGGTTTACTCCTGAAGATGGGCATGGAACACAGAATAGGCTACAAAGCCTTCTCAAGCTTTCCTCAATTTCTGGCATTCCTTAATGTTAAGATAGGCAGGCAGCCAAATAAGGAAAACACCTGGTGTTCCTTTAAAGGAGGTGGCTGCTGACAGACACCATCTACCAACCCTCTGGCTAATTTCTTTTGAAAGTTTATTGCTTGCCACTGTGGATTTGGGAAATAGTTTATTCTCTTCTGCATGACAGGTACCTATATGCATTAGAAAATATTTAACATTTCTCATTATTGACATTCTTCATTTGTGACTTCTTACCCAGGTCATCCACACTTTGGTTTTGTGTTGTTTTACTGCTTCCAGACATTACAGTCTAACTGTGAATGTGCTAACTACACTACATGCATGTGAATATATAACATTTCTGTCTTTAAATGTATATACAAAATCTATTTTCTTTAGATGTTTTGAACCACGCAAATAAAACTGATTCTTTCATTCAATGATTAAGAACTATACACACATGGATCTTAATTCTGGACTTTAAGGAATTAAGGCAAAGGTAGTCTACAGAAATCAGAAATAGCAGCACAACTGAACATTGTGTGCTGACAGAATTTGGATGTTTTAAAATTCTGGTTTCATGGGAGAAGGATTGTCTCTTGAGAGGAATTTTAATCCTTAGTGAATTAATATTTCAGTATATGAAGTCATCTCTATGAAGGGAGTTATTTTGAATAGCAACTTCTTAACAGTTGTAACATTGCCAGCCTTAGTACGACTTTTGATGTGCCTGTCTATGTATGATGTAATCCAGGGAGATTTTACAGGCCAATAAATCCTTTTGAGAGCTGTCCTCTTCCTGATTTCAACGCTTGTGTGACCTTAAACAGCAAAATGGGACATTTATCTAGTCCTTAACCTCAAGCACTGAACACCTCAGCCAGTACAGTAGTGCTGGAATATGTAATGTGATGTTTGCCACAATTTCTAATAGTCTTCAGGTGTTACTGTCAAACTGAAAAATACTCAGTAACAGTACACACCCCATCAGTGTTTCACACTTACACTTTGGTTTATTGTAACTTATGGCTGCTTGTTTTTGATTGCTGTGAGTTTCTGTTCATTGTTGGCCTCTCTGGAGCCAGCAGCAATTATTATAAAGCAGGATATAAATCTGAAGTTAAAATCATAACCGAAAAGGGTGCATTCCATTGCCTTACACTGCTACTGCAACTATGTTTAAGTAGGCAAACTATGGTTTTTTGAAATTTGTATATAAACAGCTTTTTTATGGAGCATAGATAAAGACCAAGTTTTATAAAATATTTCCCTGTGCTTTTGAACAAGAAAAAGGATTGATGTTTTAAGTATTAAGTGTTGCTGGTCATTGACTGCCTTTCATTTTGTGACAGTGGGGAATAGTTTGTAGGGGCACATTTTATGATAATACTGTCCTTTAGTGTACAGCTTCCACGGATTTGTTGTATTTTTTTTCTTTTCTTTGGGAACCTAGCACCATTCCTTTTCAACAGCATTCTCTCAGACCCAGATGTGCAACAACCTGAACTCTGGGAGTTTCACACACCACAGGTTCTCTCTCAACTCTTTCCCCTTGCTGTTGGTGCACTGTTTTGCCTTACCAGACTTTTCCAGGAAGGCTCAACGCACTTGAAGGGTCCAGACAAAACTCGTGTTTGTGCTAATACAGTGGTTATTTGCTGCTTGCTGTCAATTTTCCACTTGTGATTGTTGTAGAGCATGTAAAGAGAAGCTGCAGCCTTGCTGGGACTGGCAATACTCACACAGGCCAAGTTGTAAATAAGTGTTATAGCATGCTGCTGCTGGGCATTAAATAAGCAGATAAATTTCTCTTTGCTGTGGATTTATTCAAGGCAGATGTTTTTAGTGAGCTCTGGAAAGGTTTGGAGGAATATAAAACCTGCTGCAGTTCTGGAATTGATCCATGAGGATCAAAATCTGGTAACCAGTCATTTGTTTAAGGGTCCCTGACACTTTTATGGCAAGACCATGTATTTCAGAGAGGGCTGGCTCAGTTTGAAACACATTCCAAACCCAAACCTGAAATAAATCCTTGCAACAGAGCAATTCTGTAAACTTCTGCTTTCCCATTGTTTCATTTTTGACAAAAAATTTAAGGAAAAAAGAGAATCATAGCTTGGGAAGGGAATGACTCAACCTTTTGAAAGGAAATGGAATGCTGATGGTCTGTGTTTGTAGCTTTTAGTGTGGCATTTCCTCAGTGTAGAGATGTGGATGAATACACATTAATACAGACAGAGCAAGTATAAAACAAAGACAGAGAAGAAATGGAAAACTACTTAACGTAGCCTCAGCCATGTGATTCTGGAAGTACATACATCATGGTCTACCAGAACTTGAAGGGTCAGCTAAAAATGGCCTTGTGTGGTCCAAGAGGGACTTAAGAATATTGTAAAACAAAATCGAAAAGGAAGACGGGTATTTCCCATTGTTTTGACCCCAATTGTTCCCTCTTACAAGTGATGGAAGGTTAATGCTTGGGGCCTTTGGAGCTGGGTTGAACAATTCAATGAAATCACCAGAAGAAAGGATTATGAACTGGAAAAACCAGTAAATATATTAGGTGACGTGTAATTGATGACTTTCTTTTGCAGGCCAGAATCTCAGCAGCTGTAAACAGATGTGGCTGGACTAATGCTAGTAAAGAGGCTGTGATGTGAAGACAGAACCTCTGAAAAGGTGCTTCTGTCTTCACATCAATTGAAGTGCTACTCTTCCATTTTACTATACAGTAGATACTTGATACATCAGTGTGAAAACAATTTTGCCTCAAATATTTTAAGTAAATCTTAATATCCAGTGAAGCAAAAATGAGAAGTAATCACTCCATTCTACTATTCTGTCTGGCTTTGGGTAAATCACTTAATCTCTCTGTTGGTTTCTTAATCTAGAATGAAAAGATGGTTATGAGGGCACTGACAAGTTAATAAGAAGCAGTTATCTGGTGCAAGTCCCTTTCTGTGACAGTGAGCACATTATCAGCTACCTGGAGTTAGAGTATTGTAACAATCTCATATTGCTGCTTCACAACTCCCTTTTTCTGAAAATGAAATGTGCTGAGAAAGGTATTCCTCAGAGCCTGCACTCTGAGTAAGCACTAAATCAATATGCTGGAGTAGGGTGAGGGGTCTGGGATGAGAAGGAGCTGCTGTTTATCAAAACGCACTGGAAGGTTATCAATTTCCAAAGAGCTTTAGAAAAATGCTGTAGCATTTTTAAACAGAAATCAGCTCCTCATTGTGCAGTATCCCACATTTTGTACTTCCTGGAACATGGCTTTTGCTTAGTTAAAGAAAGACTAAAAAACAGTTTGACAAATTATACGAGAAGCAGAAAGTTTCTCCAGTTTATTCAGCATATTCAGCTCATGGCAAATGTTCATGTCCTTAATTATTGAGTAAATAGTGCCAGGGAGAAGAGGTCACCACATCATTGCCAAAATTAATTTGTCTGAACTGATATCCCAAGATTTAAAGAAAGAGAAAAAATTCTGACAGCTGTAGGTTAAGCTGCAGCAGATGAGAAACCCAGATGGAGTGAGGTGGGGCTGGATTAAAAATGAAAGGTTTTTAAAAAAGAGAGCCTAGGAATGGGTAAGGTTGGTTGGCTAAATATTGTAATTTGCAAAGTAAGTGTTGTGCAGTCAGAGAAAACAGAGCTGAAATGAGAATTGAAAACTGGAAGGAGAATTCTTGGAGGAATTTGCCCAAACCACAACCAAGCCTTCTTCACTTCAAGACAGATCATCAATATTTTGCCCACCTGGAGGTTGAAGGGACTTCCTGCTGAGTTGCCAAATTTTGATATGTAGTTCAGAAGGCAACATTGCTTCTTTCCCAGTGAGCAAACACAGCCATGACTATTACTCATTCCAGCTCATCTTGATTCACTCAGTTACTTCATGATTTGTAGGCAAAGGATCAAAGAGTCAGGAGATGAAGAGCTGACATATCAGAGGGGGATAGGAAAGGAGTACTGTAATCAGGAGTTGTTATGATGACTTGGCAAGCGTGCTAACAATTAACACATTCCAAAGCGACCCTCAAAGAGGATGGCATTTCTCACAAAGCAGAGGAAGAACCTTGCCTGAGTAGTTTTTTGTTTGGTGGAATCTGTTGTATGTCTGCTTTTCCCATTTTTTTGCAAAAGAAAGTCACAGATCCTCATCAAGTTTCAAGAGCTCAATTGCAAATCAATAACTCAGTTCTCAGTTACACCAGCTGAAGATCTGCCTGTAAATCTGAAGGCATCATTAATGCCATAGGAGGCAGGGATATACCAGTAAGGTTATTATTTAATGAGAACAGGACTGGTTCATTTTGCTGAAAATTCTTCTTTTGGGTAGACCAGGAGTCTCTTTAAGTTGAGCTGAATGTTTGGGTGCTTATAGTCCTCTCCTGCCATAACGTGAGAATGACCCTTAATGATGCTTTCTCAAATTACAGCTCCTTATCTTCTACTTATAAAGATCAAGACAGAATTTGGTATGTGTCTGCATTTTTTGTCTGTGTATTGTCAGGAGCTATTATGTCTCAGCACTTTGAAAACTAGATGGCTGAGTACAGATTTACATTATAAGCCCAATCCTTGGCACCTTGGCAACCACACTACAAGTATTTGGCCCAACAGCCTTGCACCCTTGCATACTCAGAGGTGTAGTAGCATTACTGCCTTTTTTTTTTTTTTTTGAGTTTCTGAGCAGTAGGGACGGAGGTGTCAGGATTTTTTATTGGCACTCTCACTGTGTTTTTGCAGAGAAACCATTCTAGTGGGAAATTTTTCTGCATGAGTATGTATCTGCCTCACTAGTCTTATGATTTTAAGTTTGGCTTATCCAAGAGTTTTTTTCATTTCATTATCTTCTGCTATTTGGCTTGCAAAGAATATGTCTTTAACAGACATATTAAAGAATATGTGTCAAGAACTTTCCACTGCATTGCTAAATGTCCAACATTTCTTCCTGATATCATCATCTGTTATGTTTACCTTCTTTCTCCCCTCTCTCTCACATCTTTCCAGGTCAGAGGCTACCCTGAGCCACAGATCACATGGTACAGAAATGGGCATCCTGTCCCAGAGGGAGACCATTATGTTGTGGACCGCAGCATCCGGGGCGTGTTCAGCTTGGTCATCAAAGGTGTGCAGGAAGGTGATGGTGGCAAATACACCTGCGAGGCTGCAAACGATGGTGGGGTTCGGCAAGTGACCGTGGAGCTGACAGTGGAAGGTCAGAGGATTCTCATATGGTTGTTTTGGTGATTATAGTTTAAGTAAAAGAACAAGGTGTGCTAAACAGTCTGGTTAAAATCACAACTGTGCACACATGGCTTCTCACTGATGCAAGAGTAAGGTTCATTTACCGCATTTCACAGGTTATGACATTGTGCAGGGCGCTACATGTCTACAGTTAGATAAAGTGTGAGTTCTGTTTCAGGTGTGGGTGATGATGTGCAGGTAACAAAAGTCCTAGCTTTAAAGACTTTGTTCTAAACTTTGTAATTTTCATGGAAGTTACCGCTCAGGACAAAAACTGCGAAGCTGCACGCCTGGTTGTAATTGCATGCCCAATCTCACACAGGAAACAGCCAAGATCAAACCCAGGAATTTTTAACAGCACATCTGCATATTAGATAGTTGCAAACCGCCAAATTTAAAATTTAAAGAGTGACACAAAGCCAGGGAGGGATTTAAATCAATTGTACTGCTTCTCCTCTTTCAATTTGGCCATATCAGAGATCTGTTGAATATCAAAACCTCTTAGGTCACAACTTTGTGTTGAATTCTTGAAGAAAAGAAAAAATCTGCAGCAGTCCTGAAACTATCAGTATTTGGGTTTATTCAGAGTCAAAAACTCTAATATACTCAGAGTACATACTGAAATATGCATAGATCTGACATGATTGCTACTGTCTTCTGTTGTAAAAATTATTTGAAGTATTTATTTTTCCCCTTGTCCCTTAAGTTGGGACAACTTTATGAATGACAATTTACATGGAGGTGGAGGATTTTTTTTAAGTCGTTTTTATATCAGTTTTTCTGACCTGGTTTTTGCTGCAGATCAAAAAAACTTCGGGGCAGTACCCAAAGACTGAATTTTTCAGAGTTTAAGAATTATATGGTCTTTGTTCTAAAATCCCTTTATCCATCAAGATAGCAAAACACAGATTTTTTTTTTTTTCCTGCTCTCTCCAAAGATAACCACGTGGTGCTGCCTGCCGCTTGAAAAATGAGTGACAGAAACATGAGCTATTGTTCCCATCTGCACGGCTGTCCTGTCGGACAGTGATGCGGGCTCCCTAAGGCCCCAGAACAGGTGTTTTTCCCCGGCCCCAGAGCTGTGCCCGATGCTCCGGGAGTCCCCGGGCCGCGCTCTGTGTGCAGCAGATGGCGCTGGGCTCCCGCGGCATCTTCAGCAAAGGTACCCTGGGCTGGCGCAGGGCTGAAAACCCGGACAAGAACAGTACGGCCTCTTTCACAGTCTGAAAACCTCCTGCTATCTTAATTTGAAGTACCGGTGCGCTGTAGAAATTAGAGAGTGTGTTTTTTTTCATGAGTAGTCTTCAGCATTGTTACAACTGAGGCTGGGAGTTAGACAGCAACTCTGCTAAAGCTTGGTTTGGAAATTGGAGAGCCTAACTTTGCACTACAGATGACATAACCTTATACTGCAGGTGTTACATTCCTCTTTTATGTTTCTAACCTGGAGAAATGCATATTTTACATTGTCTTTATTATCTGTAATTCCCAATGGGCTTGGCAAAACTTTCGACTTCCTGTTTTTCTGTCCTATGCTTACAGGAAACTCCCTGATGAAATACAGCCTGCCATCCAGTGCCAAAACCTCTGGGTAAGCAGTCTGCTGGCTTGGATGTTGTTTAACAGACACTTAAATGTATTTTGTTAGAAAAACAAGTAAAATTACTCTTTCTAAGAGTCTCCATTTACCCCAAGCAGAGTAGCTGCTGTGAGAGCTGCTGGCTAAGCAGAGTGGTTGAGGCAGTCAGGCAGATGCACAGCTCCAGCAGACTGAGGAATTAATGTGGCTGCACACAGAACATCCTGCTGGTTCCTAAATATTGCACCCTCCTCTGCTGTAATTTTGTGCCTTCTTCTCTGCTCTCTGATAGTCAAGAATCCGGCCCCACAACTTCCATCAGCTGACAGTCTCTTTTTAAAGCCAGAGCAAATAGTACTGTAAGAGTCATCAGTCAGAAATAAAAGCATCTGAAATCAGCATTCTCACACACAGCATTTAAACATTTCCAAGCAACACGGTGGGTAAACTGCAGTCCAGAAGAAATAACTGTTCTGGTTTGGAGTAACTTTTCCCAGACAGGTTGATGGGGTGATGTAAGCTGGCACACAAAAGCCTACTTGTACTTTCTGCGCTTCAGTAAGCATTTACAATTATGTGAATGTCACTGTTTTGAAAGCCTCTGGCCTAATTCTTTCAACAGCTGAATTAGTGTCTTTATAAATAGTTTGAAATTAAGCAGAATTTTCTCCAACTTATATCTCTAGCACTGAGTTGCTCTGGATATAGGCAAAAATACATGTTCTGATTATGTTAGTGATTAGAATACAGATAGTTAAAACTAGAGGTTTTAATTTCGTCATTGATATGAACATTGTAATTTTTTTAATTTTAAAATTAACAGATTACAACAGTGAAAATGATAAATAAAACAGTAATCAGGAAGGCTTTTACATGATATATTCTGTATTGCAAATGACCTACAGACATACACACAGGATAAATAATCAAAACAAAAAAGGACAGTTTCAGGTTGCTGTTAGGTTTCGTTGTATACTCAGACTTTACAAAGCAGTATCCTAATCCATTGCATTGCATAGAGTTAGAGTGATTGTCCTCACTTTTCATGCTCCTGTGTTTTCCTCCTATTCAGTATTAATAGTTCCATGGCAGGAGAAGGGAAAGGAAAAAAAAAAAATTCATTTGTTCATGTCTAGGAACCAGCCATAAAGCTGCAGGCCTGCTAGTAGTTGATTTTCTTTTAATAGTTTATGTGTATAGATATATAAATATAGACTCACCACCTAAAGATGGTTACTAAAATACTTCTTTTGTTTTGAAGATTTATGTTCTTCTTTAGTGGTAGTATGAGGGAGATGACATTAAAAGCTATCAGATATTTAATTATATGATAACGTGATTTTCATTTTAGCATGTTACAATCACCCTTCTCTCGATACTTTTTCTGGTCCTCTTCTCCATGTAAATCCTTTCATCATGGTATCATCTCTTGCTTAGAAACCTCGGGCTGCCCATATGGCAACGGCCGTGTCTTGGCAGCACCTTGGGCTGAGGCGATGCGGTCTCTGTTAGTATCTGACACCTGGCAGAAATGGTGAGGTATTGACACATCTTACCTGCATGTGGTAACAGGCCAGCTGGAAAAGAAGGCCTTGAAAATGGTTCTGTTTGCTTAAAATTAAATGTTTAAAAAAAATCACCACCTGCCATCTGCTAATGTGTCTTTGTTGTACCAAGGCTTCAGAGCAAAGAGTGTGTTCCCTTTGGCATTAACAGACCTGAAGTTGCACCTTTTTGGGTTTTTTCATGCTATAACGCTGACAGATGTTTTATGTTTTATGTTTTATGGTTGTGTAAGTGTTCACAGTTTTGGACTGCAGTCACTGCTGCCACTTTAGTTTCATCCCACATGTCATTTCCCAGCTGTACCAGCCATGTAGGTAGAGCTGGGCATTTACACTTATCAGTAATTCACCTGGGACAGGTGTACTTTTGTTTTGTGCCCTCTTCACGTTTGCTTTGAAAACCTCATTGTAGTAAATGAGGTTACAAATTAAAGTCTTCCCCAGACCAAAAATATTTACCAGCACATATCAGAAATGTTGCAAAACCAAGGTGCTGATTCATAAATAAGAAATTATTGAGTCAATTGCATTCAAGAATGAAACAAATTACATTATAAAAACCTGTGAACAGTAAACAAGTATGCACAAATAAACTCTTAGGAGGCAATTAAAAAACAGAAAATGGGGTAAACTAAATGCATGCAGTGTTTCCTATCTTTTGGTTTTCCCAGCTCTGCTTATGAACAGCTGTAATGGTCCCCAAGATCTGTTCTGTGTATGCCAGATGAGGGTGCATAGCACAACACTGTTTAGTTGCATGAGGAGTCAAGAGCAGTCATCACCAGCATTTCCATTTCTTCCATGGCCAAGAAAAATATCGTGCAACTACAGTCTAGGCTGCCACCAGTGATATACCCTTGTTGGCAGACCACAGCTTCCTGAGTTTTGCTCTAACCACAACAGCTTCCAGCTCTTCTGTAAAACCAGAATGTCAATTGTCTTTGCAGGGGAAGACTTGCTGTTCCATCTGTGGAGCAGAGGCCAAGCATCTGGGGAGAAAGTCCACCCAAGTTTGCTACAAAACCCAGCAGAGTTGTCGTGCGTGAAGGCCAAACAGGCAAATTCTCATGTAAAATAACAGGACGACCTCAGCCTCAAGTAACTTGGTTTAAGGTATGGTTTCCCCAAAAGTTTGTTTTCCTTCTCTTTTGAAATTTTGTGACTTGAAAAGATGAAATGCACATTGAAGTCTTAAGTGCCAGTGTCCCCTTTGGGCATACACAAGATCTCTAAATACATTTTTTTCTTTGTAAGGAGAGAGCTTTCAGGTGAAATTAGGTATTACACTGATTAGGCCATTTTTACTGAAACTGTCAGTATTTTAGAGAATTACAGTTACTTTCTTTGATTTGGAAGAGCAAATACATGACTGCTCTGGTGGCATCCTACTCCCCTCCACCCTTCAACAGACCTTATACATAGTGAACAGAAAAATCTGCCACTCTTATCAATGCTTCTATTTTCTCTTGATATCTCCAGGTTTGGGGGGGAAAGAAACAAAAAAAACCCTCAGAAAACTTCTCAGAGAACAGGGAAATGCTTCCAAGTCGCTGTCTGCTATATTCCAGACTTATCCTTGTCTGTAATTCAAGGATATCAGGGTACATCCCCGAACACAGGCAGCCTCTTGCAGTGGAAGTGCTCAGTGACATCTCCTTCAGCTGGGGGCTCCATCTGGAGTCTGCCTCTCCTTCCAGCTGCCATCTGTTCTGTGGGACCTGCTGGCTCTCTGGGACTCTGCAGGGCAGCTGCTCCACCACAGCCTGGTTCCTGTCCCACCAGGCTCGCTCAGGATTTCCAGCCATGCAGCTCTGTGCAAAACAGGATTTGTCACTCAGTTTGCTTTGTTCAGGGCTGTGTGGTAAATGGGTAGTAGGGACTAGCAATCCAGCAGTTTGGATCTACACTTTGGTACTTCTCCATAAATTTTTTTTGCAGTTTGCTGGAGGTGATATTAAATATTTTGCTATTGATTATTGCCTTCTATATCATGGAAATGAACTTATATATCTGCTGGATAACATCTGGCTCCTGTAGAACCAATAGATGACCACCCTCCTTACAGCATGGAAGCTTTATCAACAAGTAAAATAGCACTTTGCAGAACTAATTATTAAGCCTGTTCGTAAATATCTGACTCTGCTTATTATTTTCTTTATAATTTTCTTACGGGGTAACTTGCAAGGAACAGAGGCTTCTGTATCATCACCAACCCCCAGATGTGAACTAGCTTTTTAAAATTTCATTAAGACCTGAAGTACCCAGTAAGTTGATAGACTTCAAGAATGACAGTGTCTGTCAACACTGTGACATTTCTCAAATGTTTACTGCCCAAGTAAAATAGTAGATTTTTAGGCTTTCCCTTCCTAAACTTAGGCTGGGAGAAGCTGTGGTGTCTGATAGCAAGGCACTCATTCTTAATGGCTGATGCTGAAGCAAAAGCACTGATTAGCTCACAGATGAGGTATTGGTCAATTGCTTTGCAGAATTTAAAGGCAAAGATTGACGTTGTGATCATCTAGTTTGTGTTAGAGAGAGCACAGAACTACACACATTTCTTCCTGCCTCAAAGCCATATCTTTGGATTTAGCTCCAGTGTAGCTTTTGAGGGATAGAGAACTACCCTCCAGATTGGAAGCTTTTGCTGAAAAGCATTTGACTTCCTGGAATAAACAGGAACATAAAACTGATTTGAGCCCACATACAGTGAAAAGAATTTTTTCTAGCAATCTGGGTATAATAAACAGAGAAAGGCCAAAACCAAACTGAGATGAGTAGGTGGCAAAATAGAGGAAAAAAGAAGCCTCGTGAAGACATGAATTACAGAATTTTGGACACAATTTATTGTTTTGTTTATACCATATGAGTTTTATTCATAGAAGGAATTTGGCTAAAGGATAGGAGGAAGGCATTTTGACCTAATGTTTTACTAAAAAATTCGCGCTCCCCTTCTCATAACAATAGCTGCTGTCTCATGGTGCCTTGTGATATTTGCAGGGTGATATTCAGTTACAGCAAAATGAGCGTTTCAACATGTATGAGAGAACAGGCATCCAGTTCTTGGAGATCCAAAATGTTCAGCTTGCTGATTCAGGAATTTACACGTGCACAGTGGTGAACAGCGCTGGGAAGGCATCGGTGTCTGCAGAGCTCACTGTTCAAGGTACAGCAAAGAGTTTGCAGGAGAGAGAAAATGAGCCACAGGCATTCTGTAAAATGTCTCTGGTTGTGTTCTCAATATTTACAAGAAACATTCACTTCTTCCCATTATCCTCTCTCTCTGTTCTCTCTCTCTCTCCCCCACTCTGTTCATTAAATGATGCTGTGACAGCTTGGAGCATGCTACAGCTGTAAAAATTGTGTTGGTTCAATGGGGAAAAAAGGCAATCCAAGTGCTTTGTAACAGAATCCTTTAAAAACACCTTTTCACTGTGACTTTGACTTCTATGTTTTGGACATTGATTTGATTTTCAGCAAACGGAGTCTGACAATTGTCATTATAATCAGTAATTAATTTTGTATTTTTTGAGTACTAGTACCAGATGCACATTTATACCAACTCCCTTATGGGAGGCAAAATTCTATCTATATTTGTAGAACTAGGAAAGTAAAGTAAAAGAGCATAATTCTAAATTATGAAAGAGAAAAATACCCGTCTTAATAAAATTAAAATTCATTCTTCTCAACTCCCAACCCTGCCTATTTCACTGCTTGTTAAGGAAACAAATGTCTTTGTATAAGTAGAATGTCCTATTTCATACATGCATTATCACATACAGCTCATTTTGCAGTTTGATGCTTCTTAGGGTGCCCTTTGCATCAGCTTCAAAATCCTACAGCCTTCAGGCACACTAAAGAGGAAGTTCATCAGTCAGTGGGTAAGCAGTCACTGGACCCAATTAAATAATTAAATCCAAAGCTGCTGGCTTCAGCTGCAGTTGTGAGGTCAACAGGTTACATATGCAACCAGCAGAGAGTTTTTTGTTGCAAGACTTTTAGTTTCACATCAATTCTGTCCCTCTGTAAGGTATCAAGAATATAAATAACCAGTGGATGTACATTTGGGATGCTTGCAACCACAGCTAACCTTTCTCAAATTAAAGGTGTACTTTTTTATCTGTAAGTTCCAATGTGATGAAGCCATTGTAGAAGAAGCTTCTACAGTTTGCCTCTTCAACAGAAAGGCCTGTTTCTTTCAATAAGCCTTTTATCTAAACATAAAACTCGGTCCCTAATTGCTTTCCCTGAAGTGGTGAACTTTCTGTTCTGTAATGGCTACATCTGCCTTGAGAGACGATGTGGAACTGGGGTCACAAAGTCACTTGTGGTATATGTTTGCTTCAGATGCTGACCACATCTCTGAATAATCCATTCTTTCTTGGATTAGTGCAGGTCGGTAAAAAGGGCACTCTTCTGCAATGCTCTTGATTAATTGGATGGTTCCACTTACCTAACCACAATATATAATACCTAATTCTTTCATTATCAGTTGGATCAGGCTGCCAGAGTAGCTGCAAGATGTTAGCAGACAATCAAGTGGCTCAGAAGTACTACATGTTCTTTCGAAGACATGTAATCTCATATATAGATATTTTCCTTTAATAGCTATATTTTTTCCCTGAGTGGAAGGTGAAGAGGGAAGAGAAAATATTCTTTTAATAGACAGGGTTGCATGTTATTGTCTTGTCTGCAGCCAGTAGTTACGAAGCTTCCATTTTTGCATTTATCCAGTCTTTTCAGTTTAAATTTCTATATTTCTGTTACTGTTTGACAGGTTTATTGAAATGAGGTCAATGGGTTTTTTTCCCTCTCTCACCTCAACTTCTGTTTGTGTGTAAATAATTTTGGTCACTCTGAATGGCATGGCAAGTCCAAGCATTTAGATGTGGGTTTTTGCTTGGACAAACACAGTGGAAATCAGGATACCATCCATCACATGAATTTGTCTTTTCCCTGAGGCAGAGACTTTGGACGAATTTTTATTAAGTGCTTGTTGGTGACTTGAAAAATTTTTTATCTTGCAAATTAATTATTACATGTCTTTCTACTGTAGTTTCTAGTCTCACAGCTGACAACAGCATAGGTGCAGCTTTGATCTGACCAGGAGAAAACAAATTGCATCCTGAAATCTTAATTAGAGGGTAATGGATAGATGTGATTGGCATTTGACCTAGAATGGCACTTTTCTCCTCACAATTATTTATTATCTCACGCTGCCCCCAAGAGAAACAAACACTGTCAAGGTTTTTGAGAACTCATGGAGGATTACAAATCAGGAGACTGATTGTGGGTCAATATGTGCTCAGTTTTATCAATGCAGCTGATGAGGCACCTTGGCAAACCAATATAGCTCAGCCGTGTTCCCAGATTTCCTGGTGGTGTTGCAAAGTGAAGAAATGTGATGCATTACCATTTGAGATATTCATGTTAATCATGATGATTCTTGCTACACAGCAGATGGGTTGGTAAATGTTTACAGGTGGGTCCAGGTTTTGGGAGGTTTTACTCCTGTTGACTTGGTTCTGTGTTTTAGCCTGAGGACTGCTGCTATTTCACTGTGAGCATGCTCAGGTGTAGGACTATTTATGGTTTGTCTTTCTCTACCTCTTCAAACTCTGTGGAATTATCACAAGATTTGATAAGCAGCTTCCCAGTTGGAATCTCTTCCATACTTCTCTCCCCCAACACAGAGCTTTTGAGGGTCCTTGAACCTTTAGTTCTGCAGGGTTGTGAGAACATGATGCAGCAATATCTCAAAATGGACCAAGACCTCTTTGTGTTTCAGCTTCCTGTCGTCCATATCAATTTCAGGTGTGGTGATAGTCAATATTGACTTCATTGCATTGAAAATCTGAAGAGTGAAGGTTCTTAAGTGTATTTTTTGCTTAAAATGTTCAAATTTTTGGAATTGTGCACAGTATTGCATGTATAATTTACCTGTTTCTTCTTTTATATTTTAGGTCCAGATAAGACCGACACATACGCTCAGCCACCTTGGTATGTTTTTACTGGAGTACTTTCTCTGACTATTTAATTGTAGTGCACTGATTTTGACATTTACTGCATGTTCTTTCTTCACAGTGATTAATTTTTGGGGGGTTAGTCTGTATTTGGAAGTCAGAAAATGTTTGCTTGGAATAAGATTCTCTCTTGCTGCCCAATTCAGCTGTCCTGGTAGACTCATAGGAAACAGCTGGTGGAACTGGTGGCAACATTATGAAGTACAGAGTTCTGGTCTGGTGCAGGAAAGAAAAATTTAAAAAAAAACCAAGCTATGTGAGTAGAAATTGTATGCTGTACCAGAGAGTCAAACTTCATTTTTGGAACGTTGAGTGCACCTGGTCAGTACTGAGCTGGTTGTTCTTTCCTGTCATAAACTAAACATGGTATGGCCATGGTCTTTGCTGTTGTCTGAAAACCCATACAAAAGTAGGGGTAAAGTAAAAAGAAAGAAAAAAGTAATATTTAGGCCTTTATCAAGATTTTAAAAATTACTGTTGTATTTTAAAGTTATTTTATAAAATTACTTTTCTTCATTAATGGAAAATGCAGGAATGAAAAGTTCAAGGCTGTCTGTGTAAGACACTTTGATAAAGGCCAGTTGCTTTATAGTCATTGGGATGTTTAATCTGTTTAAACATGCCCTAGATGAGATTTCTAAATGGCATGCTCACACTTTCCTAACTGCAAAGTGGAATTGAAAATGCTGTGCTATTCTGTTTTTCAGATCTGTGTGATTTTTAGGAACATACTTGAAAGTAAGTTTAGTGTAAATGAAAAACTGTGCAGCACTGGAGGCAGTACTCCCCATGCATGTGGTTCTCCAGAGTAGTTCTGCATCCTCCATCATTTATTCACAAAAAAAAAAAAAAAAAAAAAAAAATTTTCCAAAATGAAAAATCTTACAGTTGTAATTGCAAATCTCAAACAGGACATCAAACTCTGGCTGAAGAGAGTACCCCAGTAAATATCCCAAATCTCCCTGAGAGAATAAGTTAATGGCACCAAGTGTAGCAAAACAGAGCTGGGCTGGAAATTACTGCCCTTATTTCAGATGTGTTCCAATTCTGCCTTGGAGTAATTCTGTGGAAGCTTGAGACACAGACACAAGGCTCTACAGGTTATAGCTTAGGGATCAAGGCAGTCACCTTCAATGAAGGAGACTTAGATTCAAGTCCCCAGTTAGTCAGCTACTCTTGTGCCCCCAAAGTACTGAGCAGAAGATCAATCATAATTCTGCGAAACTCTTCCTAATAAATCCATCGTTGATATTGTCACATCCAGTCAAGCTTTTAATGTGCTGACACCACTTCTTCCTCCCCGAGACTTTGGTCAAGTCTCCTATCAGTCCTGTTTTGAAATTACCTGAATTACAAGACATCATAATTAGAAATAGTAAAATCACTTCACAATTTACATTTTCATTTCCCTTTAGTGAAGTATTTTATGTGACATTTTGAGCTATATTATACATGACCTCAATTTATTAAAGCATCAAGTAGTATTACATCATGGTCATTCAGATCTCATGTAATTGCTTCCCATCTAAAGCAGTGCATGCAAGGTTAATGTCTGACTCACAAAACATGTTAGAACTTGAGCAATGGACTTATATCCAGAAATTCCTGCGTTGAGATAGTGTCTGAGCCCTGATTTCATTTTATGAAGCTTTTTACTTCGCCTCTGACCTATCTCCTTGATCTGTGTGAAAGAATCTAAAGTCTAATCAGTTCACCTTCTTGCTGAGGGTTTATATATTTATATCATTACTGATAATAATAATGAGTCTTTATACAGTGTCATGTATCTCCAAACTTCCGTTTTCCTTCAGCGTGCCATCAAAACCAGCCACACTTGCTGTTAAAGGTGTTGAAAATTCAGAATTCGAACAGGCAACCAGCAATGGGATTGCTAAAGAGCTGAAATCCAGCAGCACAGAACTCATGGTTGAAACCAAAGACAGGGTGCCAGCAAAGAAAGAGTCCTTTTACATCACCAGAGAAGCCAAAGAAAGTAAGCAAGGACAGCACCAAGAAACCAACACAGAACATCAAGAAGGCAAAAAGGGACCTCAGGTCTTGCAGAAAACTTCAAGCACCATCACACTACAATCTGTCAAACTGCAACCAGAACCAAAGGCAGAATCCCAGGCCCCTTCTGTCAGACAGGGTGAAAACAGGAAAAGGGGTGTGCAGCTCCTGATGTCAGCTCAACAAACTCCACCTCTGACAAGGCATGTCAGTCCCAGGACTAGAGAAGCAGAAAACAGGTCTGGAGCTCAGGGAGCTGTGGTGGAGGAGAAGAGGGAGCCCCTGGGAATTCCCCCTCAGTTTGAGATCCATCCGCAGAGCCTGGAAGCATCAGAAGGCCAGGAGATTAAATTCAAGAGCAAAGGTAAAGGGATGAAAATTATTGGAGTCCCTGGGTTTACTCAGAAGGGGATTCATTTTCTATGTGCAGAAGGGGAAAGCAATTCCTGCTTCTTTGAAAGTTGTTCTCCTCCTAAAGCCTTTTGGAAACAGATGCAGAATCCAGTGCTTTTCCTACACTTACTGAAATTTTCAAACCATCCTATGCCACAGTGTCCATCATGAGAGTTGCATTTTGCTGAATCTGGGTAGTAGATTTGGAGCACTTCTCTTTTTTTTAATTGCAATTTTAGAGAATAATCAGGAAGCATTTTTCTGATTTTTTAAAAATAACATTTGCACTTCAAAGTGTTCGCATAAGGTGAAGTTTTAGAAGATCGGACATATCAAACTTTCTGACAACAGTTTTGTGTATTGCCCATTAAGGTTTATATAATTATTTATGTGCAAAGTGTACCTGATTTATACTAAAGTAAATAATACTAAATAAATGGATGCTAAATAATACTAATTATGAATATCTATTCATAAAAATCCAAATGTCTGATTGTCTAGTTTCAGGGAAGCCAAAACCAGATGTGGAGTGGTTGAAAGAAGGCCGACCTATTAAAGCTGGAGAAGATGTCCAAATATATGAGGAAGATGGAATTCATTGCCTATGGATAAAGAAAGCCTGTTTGAGGGACAGTGGATCTTACAGCTGTACAATTGTCAACCCCAAAGGCCAGACTTCCACCAGCTGGTTGTTAACCGTCAGAAGTAAGCAAGTTCTTGTGAGCCTATCTGCACTTTGGAAATTGTGGCTGGGCTTTTTTAAGCTGTCAGAGGGGGTTTACTGCATAATTTTATTTGACTTCTCAGTGCAGGTTAATTCTGATTCCTACCTCTGTGAATGAAGTGGTGTGTGATAGCTAGCAAGCCACTTTCTGCATCAGTTTCCCTTCTGATTTATTGTGGGTTTTGTTGTTTGTATAGCTAAAACCATCTTAATACAAGGTTTGTACACAGGGATGCCTGTTCCCTACTCAGATTTCCTATTAATGCTTATATTTAATACAGTGGATTTATTTTCATTGTTATGCATTTAGTTTTTTTTGAAGTTGTTTAACATTTCTACACCCCAAATTTGAATGTTTTTGAGTACAAACCAATTCTGTGCAGTAGAGTAAATAAGAAGAAAAGGGAGGGAATGAGAATTATGATTTGCTAAATTCAATATGTCCCAGTGACAAAAAATATTTTAAGCTTGCAGGCAGTGTCTTACTGGTCTGGTTGAAATTTTTGTTGGGTCTAGCAAATCCTGTCTTCAGTTCTAATGTTTTCACCTGGTTTTAAGTTTTGTTCTGGATCTGTGTTAATGCTCATGCAATTTTTCCCCATTTGCTGTGCCTGAAGTTAAACCAGGATACCCAAGATAATTTCTTTCTGTCTCATGAGAGACCTATAACTGCATCCTTAAATCGCACTGTTTGTCACTGGGAGAGGGACTGGGAGAAGACAGACAGGAGGAGAGAATTATCCATCCTCTTTTTTGTGCTGAGCTCTCTGCTCACTAGAAGTGCTGCATACACTTCTAGTGACTGGCTGCAAATGATGGATTCTGGCATAGAAAATCACCACCTAAATCACAGCTTGAGGCCTGGCAATGCCTGCGTAGGAGATGAGAGATAAATGCTTTCTTTACACCAGTCTGCTGCTCAAAATGATTTCTATCCCCCAACAAAACATTTCACCATGGTTAGCCCCGTCATGTCATCTAAGCATATTCAGAAAAATACTCTAAATTGTAAAGTTAATTTCATCAATTTCAGTTAAAGGAACTGTTTTCATTTTGGTTTTCAAGGGCCTAAAGTTGAAGAGGTTGCTCCGTGCTTTTCCAGTGTCTTGAAAGGATGCACTGTGAGTGAAGGGCAAGACTTTGTGCTGCAGTGCTGTGTGGGAGGGGTCCCCGTGCCCCACATNAAAAATTTTATATATAAGGAGCACCAAGTGCACGAAGGGTGGGTGCTGTGAGCAGGGTCTGTGTTGCCGCGGTTCTGCAAAGTGTCCAGCAGGGTGCGCTGGTGACACGGCTGTGCCAGGGGAGTTACCTGAGCTGTATCACNTTCTTTACACCAGTCTGCTGCTCAAAATGATTTCTATCCCCCAACAAAACATTTCACCATGGTTAGCCCCGTCATGTCATCTAAGCATATTCAGAAAAATACTCTAAATTGTAAAGTTAATTTCATCAATTTCAGTTAAAGGAACTGTTTTCATTTTGGTTTTCAAGGGCCTAAAGTTGAAGAGGTTGCTCCGTGCTTTTCCAGTGTCTTGAAAGGATGCACTGTGAGTGAAGGGCAAGACTTTGTGCTGCAGTGCTGTGTGGGAGGGGTCCCCGTGCCCCACATCACATGGCTTCTCAATGGTAAGGCATCCCCTGCTCTGCAACACCTGCCTGAACACACACTGACACCCCAAAGTGCTAAATCACCCTCATACAACCTGCTGATAATACAATAATTTTATATATAAGGTTTTCTATATAATAAATTTTNAGCTGTGCCAGGTGAGTTACCTGAGCTGTATCACACAGCTGTGCCCAGGTGAGTTACCTGAGCTGTGTCACAGCTATGCCAGGTGAGTTACCTGGGCTATGTCACCCTGTTGTGCTGCTGCTAGTGACATCACTGTGCTATGTGAATTAGGGCTGTGTCACACGGCTGTGCCCAGGTGAGTTACCTGGGCTGTATCACATGGCTGTGCTGCTGCTAGTGACATCGCTGTGCTAGGTGAGTTACCTGGGCTGTGTCACACAGCTGTGCTGAACAGTCAAGTTTGCTTAACTGCCTCCTAATATCAGTTATACCCAAACATCGGTGTTTTGCTTTGATTCCAGATTATTTCAGTGATCCAGGCACTACATGCTTTGGCTAAGGACTCTTTCCATTAAAAGCCATATCTGTAAAACACTAGAAAAATTTATTCAGATTAACTCTTAATCACCTCTTTTACTCCTGAAGTGCAATTGATTTTTTTTTTCAGACTCTCCCAGGCTATCTATCTTTGTGTGTGTGTGTGTGTGTGGTTATAAACAAAGAGTAGCGTACTTTGCCATAAAGATGCTTGCTCCAGGATTATTTTAAAATTAATTATTTGCACATGATCCCTGTTTTCCTTTAGCTATTTAGAGTAAATGGGCTAAATGAAAAAGGTGGCAGGGCAAATGAACCATGACCTTGAGATTGGTATGTTCCCACAGCCTGGGCCGTTCCCCTTCCCAATAACTCCATGTCTAGAATAGAAAGGCCAGTGCTTTATTTACAACACAAAACATGTGAGTAAAGGTTCTGACACTCTCCCATTGGACATAATTTGTTTCTCTGTCTGAAGTTCCTCCTTTGAAGATGTGAGTAGAATCTCTGTTTGGCTCTGCAAGCGTTGTCTTGCAGCCCAGGAGCAGCTCTGAGTCAGTCATTTCACGTTCATATTCCAAGGTACCCTTGCTCCTAGTGTTCTCTTAGACATTGACTGATGTGGTTATATTCAGTTATCTTCACATACAGAGCATCTTACTGTCTCAGATGACTGACTTTGGGTTGATTTTCAAATGACTTGTAGCTCATCAGGCACAGATATGTGGCCTCCATTTATGTAGCCATGTTCTAATCAGAACACTGTTGTCTCCTGAAAAACAAAGCCTAGAGATAAATAAGCCACAAGTTTCTGTGAGCACTGTGCCCCCCTGCCTTTTTTCAGGTAGTTTATTTTATACTGAGCTTTCTTCTCACTGAATTCATATGTCTGCCCATGTTCAGGTATAATCATGTTTACATTGCATCCAGGCTTCTAACTGCAATTGGCTCAGTATCACAATGTAGGTGGAGTCTTTTTTTAGTTAGCTGGATTTCAAACTATTAAGGTTCTGTGAGAGTCAGTGCACTAACTCTGCTCCTAAATCAAAAGGCAGAAATGAGTCTGCATAACAGAAGCACAAGAAACTCTCATAATAATAAAAATTAAACACATCATATATTATTCTGAAGACACAAGCACACGACTTTCATTCCAGGCTGCTGAAACATATCACTATAGTTTAGTGCTTTCCTGTCTTGTCTAGGATTGTGAGACATAACTGCTTATATACCATTTTGATACAAACATGGAAGGATTATAAACAGTTGTTTTATGTTGATACTTCCATGTACACTCCTAGGGTTATTATTTTACTTAAAGATCAAATTATTTTACTTAAAGATCAAATCCACTTGAATGCAAACATTTTCTTCCTGTCTACCACCTAGCTAGATACTACAAACTCCTCATATTTATATCCCTGATCAAATAAAAGAGAAAGTTGTGAAATATTACTCCAAACAGACTTAACAGCACTTTTGGCAAAATGACATGGTAGAGTCTTTCATCCACTGGCCACATGAAAAAAACCATATATCAGTGTATTCACAGTATATAATTGGAGGCAGGCAGACCAATTCTGTTTTAAAAAAAGGGGTGTTAGCATCTGCTCTCCATGTCTGGAATAGAAAACTTTTTATATTCACAACTGAACTTTACTAGGACAGAGGAAAAAGCAATATGCTCTGAGCAATCCCACTACTGTTCAAAATACAGACCTTTTGCAGAACTCCATAGAAATAAAAACCACATGGAACAGGATGTGTAAAGTTCACTAGAAAATATCAAATTCCAGTTGTCTTCCAAGCATGACAATGATAACAAACCAAAATTAATTTGAGCAGAATAGTGAGGCAAGAATGTATATGTTGGTGAAATAATAAATGTGAATACCAAATTATCAGTCATGAGAAACATAAACAGAAGGCTGCTTTGAGAAACAAATAAGGAAAAAAAAAAAAAAAGGAAGGCAGCAGAACCTGTTCCCCTCCAGGCTGGCCATCCCTTGACACTGAAGAGCTGCATGGTGCCTAGTCTGCCTTCCCCAGTTTCCACCTGAGAACTGAAAGCCTTGCAACGACTTCTTGTACAATGTTACATCCAAGTACTACTTTAGATACCAAGAATATTTACCAGCTGTGATTACATAACAATTCAAAACATTTTCCAAGCATTATACAGGTTGACCTCTCCTTCAGGTCAAGTGAGACAAAAAATAGATGATGTATACTCTGCATTGTCTGTAATTACTTCTTAGCATCTCTGAGGATGAGTAGTTTTTCCATATTCATAGAGACTGCAGAAATAAGAGCTACCTGACTGAACCATGAATTTCATCTGAGCTCTTACTCTTCTCTGCAAATCTACCATTAAAGCTTTTTTCCCAGCTTTTTCAAGATAGTTCTTTTGTTCTCTTCTATGTTTTATTTAAGTTTCTTTCTGAATTTTCACTGAATTACTGGCAACTTCCCTGAAAGTAAAATTCTTGTGTTTTAGATCTGGCCTCACCAAAGCCTTATAACTTTTTGCGTGTGCTCTCGGTGACAATACTTCAGTGTGTAACTCCAATTTACTTTATCTTTTTAAAATACTTTCTAGTTAACTTCTTTTTTAATTGCAGGAATAAGGAGTGTATGACTGTTTTAAGTAACTATTCATATTGCTTTCTCTGTGGGTTTTCTTTCTCCCAAAGTTTAATTGAACTTCTTTCTGCTGAATTTAAGAACAATGTGACCATGACTTTAGCATAACAATTCTCTGAGTAGTGTTTGGTTTTAGGATAGCTTTGTGATTTGTCCAGAAAGCTTTTAATAAATGGCCCAGGGGAAAAATTTCCTTTCTTCAGGCATAACATGCCAGCAGAAAGGTATTTTTTGTTATTGTTCCTGCTGCCAAGAGCTGTCCTGGAGATTTGACTGTTCTGCCTCTGGAGAAGGGAACATTTCACTACTGGGAGAGTTGTTTTTATTACATCAAAATATAAGTGCTGGGGATGTAACTTAGAGTCTCACTGCAGGTTTTTCCTAAGGGCTGATATGCTTGTGTTCTTTTTCTGGGTCTAATGAAAAGGCTGTTCTGTAAGTGAATTCACTAATTTTTGAATAATACTAAAAAATTCCCAGTTTTGTTGGGAGCTGAAGTGAAAAAGAGCCCTGGCAAAATTTGAGGGCATTGTAAAGGAGTCTACATTTTGCTTTTCCATGCAGAACAGTTACCCTATTCATCTGGTTACTTGCAACAGAAATATAAAGGCATTGTTCTGCTTTTCATGATGAAGCTTTTGTCCCAGAAGTGTTTCTGCTATAGCATCACAACACCATTTGTCACCAGTAACAGTTTCAGTGTCAGAATGGCAGGCAAGGACCCTGTCAGGTGAGACATTCTATAGCTAGACTAGGAAGGCAGTCCAGTGCCCCTTGCCCTCTAACAGAAAGCTTTGTCTGCCTGGGCTTTAGCTCTGGCTGTGTGTATTTGAATGTAGTGCTATTCCCACATGCAGAAATGCTGTGGTTTAATGTAATAGTTCCAACAGTCTGTGTGTGACTGAGTGAAAATGAGCTCAAAGGAGCCAATAATAAGAATATGTGACCTGTGACAAATGCTGGAAAGATTTTATTCTAAAATTCTTCTGGCTAGTTGATTAAATATTCACCCCAATTCTTCATGCAATAGAAAATTTACTAACTTAACAGATGGCTTATAAGCAAAGGATGAAGATCATGAACCACATTTTATAGTATATGCAAGTATTGGATGATGCTGATTTTGGCACCTGCTTGTATTTCAGAATGAAACTATGTGGGCATATAGATAGTGCACAGATAATAACTGCCTTCTGAGTTGGCTTCCTTTGAAAATCAGAGATTAGAGAAAAATCTGTCCTATCATTTAATTTATCCTGCTCATAGTGCAGAACTAGTTCTTAAAAACCCCAGAACTGTGTCCTTTAAAATTATTTTAAATGAAATAAATTTTGATCTTTTTTGACCACAAACTCCCAAGCAACAGATATCTTCAGATCAGTCCTGCACAATTTCTCTGCTGTTTCATCCTCTTCTCTTAGATGACCATGATTTCTATTTCCAGCATGATGTTTATGCACAGGTATAAGGCTGGCTTAAGTATTGCATACACTGGGAAAGCAACCAAAGATGAGTCAGTAGTGGAAACTATTTAATATTGGGAAAACAGATTGCAGAAGCATTTCAGAAAGTAAGGCTGAGACTGATGACAGTTCCTAAAACAATAGCAAGACAGCTTTAAGCCATCTATAATAATATTTAAGCATGTCAGACCAATTCAAGGAAGCAGATTCTTAAAATTAACTTCTTTAATAGTCACATCACCACAGATGAGACTGCACCCTTCTGTTAGTGGCCATACTGTAGTGTAGATTGGCTGCATCTATCAATCAGCTTCTTGGTTCCATTGCAGATTTTCCTGTCTTTCTTGGAATGTTTCCCACTACAAAATACCCCTTGGAGGATATCAAGTGCTTTTCCATGCCCAATAGATTTCACACATTTAGCTTTCTCTGCATTTTATCTAGTTTCAGGCTAATTACAAGATGGAGACTATGTCTGAAGCAAACACATAGTTCTGGTCTTATCCACCTCAAAGAGAATCAAAAATAAACTTTTATCCTTTTGCTGCTACTCAAGGTAGCACCTAGTGAGTCTGGTGGTGAGCTCTGTGTGACAGCCGTTGTGCTGTGTGCTTGGGATGCTGCTGGTTGTGGTCACTAGAGAGCAGTGGCTGTGCACAGAGTGGGGTTTGGCTTTGCACTTTCATAGGCTGGCTGGTGTTAGGCATCCAGATTTCACTGAAAACTAAAGTGCTTTTGAAATTCATGGCTGATGTATTAAGTCAATTTTTTTCCCTTCTGTCTGCAGACCAGCCAATTCAATATGCCCATTCCACTTTTGAAGATGGAGTTGCAAAACTGACTGTCCAAGATGCCCTACCAGAAGATGATGGAATTTATACCTGTCTGGCTGAAAACAACACAGGACAGGCATCTTGCAGTGCTCAGGTCACAGTCAAAGGTGAATATCTCAGACTATTATAATTACTACAATCATATAATCTTTTTTTAATAAAAATAACTTTGGATCCTTAACAGAGGTAGTTGTAAGTGGATTCCATGCTTTTCCAAGCTTTTGTCAGCTGGGTACCCTTCTCCTCCTTGGGGGTGTGTGCAGCTGAAGTGCTTAAGGACTGTGCAGTGTAAAGTAATAAGCACATTTCAGAAAAAGGTATTAGTGCTTTGACCTTCCCAAGGGCTTAGTGTACAGAGCAGTGATTCTGGTAAACCTATGAGTTAATTTCTTGATCACCAAATTGGAAATACAGTCATCCCCTCTCCACCCTCCCCTCCTGAAAAATGGAACCAAGTAAGAAAACATCAATTTAAAATAAACCTAAATCTGTTCTCAAAATTATCATTTATGATTTCTCTGAAGCATTTCATCTGCATTAGCTAAGGGCCAGTGAAGAGTGGTTCACCTCAAGGGAGCTGGTTTTGACCTGGGGCTTTCTGATCCTTGACTGGGACTCAGAAACCAAAGGTACAGTCCCCTCTTACTGAGCATTTCTGAGTTATTTTAGGGCTGACAGGCAATGCTAACGTGGGAGCAGACATGAGCAAGCCTTTCTCTGGGCTTGTGTGCTCTGCTGAGCTATTTCAGGCCATGGAGTCACTGTTGGACTGTGCTGGATTCCTCTTGCACTTCACACAGTCTGGGGCTAAAAGCTGCATTGCCACCATCAAGGGGAATTAATTTCTCTCATCTGCATCCCATTCTATTTTCTAGGAGTCATGAAGTAGGGAGGGGGAAGAATAAGAACAGAATTAAGAACATACATGGCAGGCTGTAAAACTACATGTTCAATATTTTTACAGTTTTGCTATCCTGTCTTCTTCTTTCCTTAAACTCATTATGTCCCTGTGGCCATGAGGATTACAGTAACTTTCCCCAAAACTCAGATCAATGTGGATTTTTCTACCAAAAATAGTAACAAATTTAAAATCTTTTCCCAAATCTCTTATCTGTTTGTGTATATTTTTCCATTAGAACCTCTATCAAAAGCTTAGTGGCATTAGAGTTCTCTGAGTCTGAATGCTGCTACTAAGGCTTCTCTAAATGCTCAGACTGTGCAAACAGATTACAACAGAAAATGGTTCTATGTGCAGAAAGGGAGAAAACTTCAAAAATCCTCTCCTGACCAAACACTTTTTGGAATAAAGTCTGTAAAATTGTTTCTGAAATGTAACCCATCCTTATCCAGGTCCTTTTTGCCTCCAAGATGATTTAAGGATGTCAAGTTTGCTGCAGTGCTCAGTTTGTTCATTCATTGTTGGAGAAATATTTTCCTTTTGTATGTGAGAAGTAACCCATATTTAATCTAAGAAGGAATGGATGTTCTTGGCATATCATCAGTGTCAGACCAGTCTCAGTATCCAGCTTTTCCTTAACTTGCTTCTGTGGTCCTTGGACACATCTCTGTCTAGGTCTACATTTCACTTCATACTGCCATTTTTAGCTTTGCTATTCTGCTGCAGCAGGGATCTCATGAGGGGACATCTCTACCCTGATCACTGGGGAAATTTTACCTGGAGTGAATAGCCTCTCTTAACAGTAAAACTCAGTTTTATTTTTCTAAACGAAATTCAGCTCACAGATAACTCAGAATTAGCAGCAAGGATAGTGAGTGTCAGACTGTTCAATTCACATCTGAATTGTAGCACCAGATGATCCTTAACCTGTTAGTAGGTTACAGGTGTTATCTAGCCACATAACATGTTTTCTAAGCAACTTCTGTGCATTCTGTGCCTTTTTGATGGTCTTTTACTTTGTTTTTGTGATAGGAAATTATTGTAGGAAACATTTTAAAGATCATTTGCCCAATAAAGGGTTACTGTTCCAAGTCCAGTTAAATACAAGAGTGGGATTTTTTCCAGTAATTTCAGCATGATTTGCATTGGGCCCTGGATAATTAGCTAAGCTAATTGTGGCATAACTTTCCTTCTCAGTCATCAGTCTCAGATTCATTTATGGTTGTCTTTTTCTTCCTTATTATTCAGCAGGATAAATTCTGTCTAGCACTGGGGAACCTCAGTATTACTCCTTTGTTTTGTATGGAAAACAGTGAAGGTACTTAGTTGTTTGTAGGAGGTTTTGACACTGTCAGAAAAAGTCCCACATTTCATATGGATGGGATTCATATAGAAATGCAGAGGTCTTAAAAAATTCAAATTCATCAGTCTTCTGCTTATTTGAAGTGAGAAATTACCATACTCAGATCACTTCAGATCTCTCTACTTAAATAAGTGACCTGAAGGCTGAGCAAATTGGGGTAGATCCATTAGGTAGTCTGTGGAGAAACTAAGTTAATCAAGGTGAAGGTAATTTTGGCCTTGTAAAGGACTAAGTAGACAAGGTGAGCCCTGACAGCCATCTTCCCTCTGTCAGCAGTTTCTCAAAGCTGACACACAGGTAGAGATGAACTACAGAGACTGAGCAGTGCTCCCTGGAAAAAACAGCTTAACAAATTTCTTCACCACGAGAATTATTTCTAACTGAGCCTCCCAGTGAGTGGGGTGCACTGGGGAAATGCTACATCAATTGGCCTAATGCATGTAAGCCTGAGAGGTGACAAACATGGCTCAGTGTTACTTAAACACTCAATTATAGATATTCCTGAGCTGGTACCATTTGCTACTAAATGTAGGATTATTTTTTTCTTATGCATTGCTTTCTACACACAGGAAAATCAAAATTTGGGAGGCTTTGGGGCTGATGCACATTTTATTTTTAAAGTTTTTAAACAACATGTGCATGACCGATTTGTTCCTGTTATTGTATGTGCAAGCTATTGTATTTGGTGTTCACATTTTCACATTTCATATTACAATTTTTCTTCTTGTTCTATGACATGAAAATAAGTATACAAGCCATTTTTACGAACACCAGGCATCCTACTTAAAAAACAAGCAAGCCAACCAGCTCTTAACAGGGATATCCAGGGTACATTCAGGTCACCTGAAATATATGGTGATTATATACTGATGGGGATTGCAGATACTCAGGCTTATTTATGAATTTATTAATCAGGCTATGAATAAATTATGAGGTTATTTATTAGAAATTTATTAATAATTTTTAAATCAGGGCGGTTGAATATTTTAATCAGTTTTTTTATGAATAGGAAACTGAGGTGAGGAAAAGTTAATTGATTCTGGATATACAGGTGTAGTGAGTCGGTGTTACTGTTTTGCTGAGGCTGTGACAATCAGAGTATAAAAGCAAGACAGATGGAGGTAATAACTGGTATAGTTGGAAGGTAAGGCCAGCTCCCAGGAATGGTGACAGTTCTTCAGGTCTGCCTCATTCCTGAGATAAGCCTTCTGGTATGTGCTTGTCTGACAGTTAACTAATCACTGGAAAGGAGTTAGGTCAGGTCCACCTGTAGAAAAAATGTGTCAAAGGGATATTTAATTACCTGACATTCACACCAATACCTGAGTGTGATACACATGATTATGGACTGCAGAGAGGGTGGGAAGAGTGTGGGCTCTCTTGTGCCAAACCACATCAATAGTGCATGTGGGAAGCTTCTCTTATTTTGCAAACAGACTCTGCATGTCAGAGGGGGAGGTGATTGCCTGGTGCAGCTTTCTCTAGGTATGGTGTCAAGCTAGAGCACTTGCTGTGACTCCTAGGAGAATGTCCTCTGTCTTGCGGTTCTGCAGTAAATGACAACCAAAATACCTGACCCACTGCACGCTCCTTGAGCTTTCTCCAGCCTCCCTGCACCAGGCAGCAGCACCTCTGGCTGTTTCTGAGATGGAGCACAGGAGATGTGGGCAGTGAGAGCAGCAGGGCAGGCTGGCAGCCACGGTGTTCCTGTGGGCTCTAATGCTCTGCAGCCACACATTTTGCTGATGCTTGTTTTCTGCACACTGCTGCTTTTTTGTCTGTTCGTTTGTTTTTTAATGCAGGCCTAACACTCTTTGTAAGCAAACACTATTCAGCAGATAGTGCTGCTCCTGCTTATTAGCTCTTGACCTCATTTCTCTTTCCCTGCCAGCAGTGCATTTGCCTGGACTCACATCTGTTCCCCTTTCTCCCCCACCACTTTCTGTTCATGCTTTTTTTCCCCAGTGCAGCCTCCCAGCATAAGTGTCTATGTTGGGCAGGCTGTAGCCCTTCCAAGCCGATTACTGCAGTCATTCATTGATCACTGGACGAGCAGATTAGAGCCACCTGAAAGCCTGTCACAGTCCCTGCTGTAACCACTCTATCAGAGCAGCAAAGGGAGATGCTTTCTGAAAAACCAGTTGGTTTTGTTCCCGTCACTCTTCCATCTGGTGTGAGTGGGACCATAAAATATAACCAGGTGGAAGAAAACCTTTCAGGTAGGAATATTTTCCTTCAGTCGTGAGAGATGCTCTCTTCAGGTCGTGGGTTGTTTTTCTTTCTGTCTCAGACTGACCCTTCTTAGACATTAATCGTTTAAAGAAGGTTATCACTGCAATAAGCAGCCTCTCTTTGTAGACTTAATTGAGGGGCACAACTCTGTTTCTCTGAGACCCATATTTCTGCCAAAGGTAAGCAAAGAATAATGTCTTACTTGCCAACACTGATGAAATGTTTGTGACAGCTTATCCAAGTCACTGCTTGTTTGAAAGCATTTTGCTTTATTTCAAGCATAACACAAGTGACTATAGATGACTTTACAAAATATGCCAGTCTAGTCCTATTAAATGTCCAAAAGGCATTCCAGACCAGTAGCTGGGTGGGACCACTTGTCTGTGTAAGACTTGGTTTCAGAGCACTAAGAGAAAGGGAGAAGGGTTTTGTTACTGTATTGAAAAGCCAGGGTAAACTGTCATGAGCATTAAAAAAACTCTGTTGCAAAGCTTTCAAGAGTGCCCCAAAGATCTCAGTCCTCCACTCTGTATGGCTCATCAATAACTATAACCCTTCTAATTTTGGGGTTATTTTTTTTTTAATTGCCTTCTGGCAGGACCTCAAGACCTAATGTGGAACAGAATGCCAGCTAGAAACCGAAACTGAAGGGCAAAAGCAAAACATGTGTGAAAGCTCTTAATGGTAGAAGATGTGCCATCAGTATAAAAAAATGCACTCTAAAGACAGTTTGTTATTATAAATCCTTTCCAGAAAAAGGGGAACCAAATTTCCCCTGGATAAAAAAATGGATAAAAATGAGGGATGAGTGCTTGCAGAATAGGAAAAATTTAAATGTCAGAAATTGCATTAACATTTCTTATAAATGAAATTAAAAGGTGAGATGCTGACAGAAAAAAAATTAGAAAGACAAGAAAGAAAAGGAAAAAAAAAACTTGCCCTTAAATCAACTGTGACACATGATCAAATACTGTGAGCATGAAATTATTATGTACCAGAATGACAGAAAACAGATGATTATTATAACAGTAGGGAACACGCCTGCATTGGTCAAAGGGCAAAGGGCATATATGAAGCACCTTTCCTGAAATTCTCCGTGTCAGACTGGTATCTAATGCTGGGGAATTTGTTAGCAGTGGGCCAGCTGAGCTGCCTTATAAATGTATTTGGTGGGTATACAGGCTCTCAGGCCTTCCATGGAGCTGCTGTCTGTGGCAGTGACAAAAGAGCAATTACTTGATGTAAATAACTTGCAAACAGGGTAAGTCATAAATAAGGCAGACAGTTCTGAAGGCAAAAGCAAACACCATTGTGGCTGCAGAAGCTTCCAGTGAGACTGTCAGGGAGGAATTTGGTCTGCTGACTGCAAAGTGATCTGCTATGAACCCAGACATCTATTTTGTATCTGACCCCTGCACTCTTCATGGAGCTTTCTCCTGAGGAGGGACAGCAGAGAGGGAGGAAGGGAGGTGCAGTTCTCTTCTCTCTGGAATCCAACAATAGGACTCATGGGATGGTTGGAAGCTGTGCCAGGAGAAGTTCTGGCTGGACATTAGGGATCATCTGTTGAGAGGGTGGTCAAATACTGGCACAGGCTTCCTAGAGAGGTGATCAGTGTCCCAAGCCTGTCAGTGTTTAAGGGGTATTTGGACAATGTCTCAAACAACAGGCTTTAACTTTTGGTCTGCTCTGAACTGGTCAGGCAGCTGGACTAGACAATCCTTATAGACCCCATTCAGCTGAGACAGTCTATCCTATTCTGGCTCTGCACCCACATCATGATTCTTACTGCAGCCTTTTGATAGTGGGATTTCTGAGGTGCCATCACAGTCGTGCAGAATCATAGAATATGCTGAGTTGGAAGGGACCCATCAAGATCATCGAGCCCAGCTCCTGCCCTGCACAGGACACCCCAAGAATCCCATCATGTGCCTGAGAGCCTTTTCCAAAAATGCTCTTTAACTCAGACAGGCTTGCTGCTGTGAGCACCTTCCTGTGGAGCCTGTTCCACTGCTCCACTGGAACAACTCTGTTTGTTTGCAGAACAAAGTGAGTTGGCAAAAGAGGTTAAAATGCTCACCTGGTTAAAATGCTGACCTGGTGGTATTCCATACAGAGAAAAGACCATGGAAAGAAGCAGTATACATGGAGCTGCAGGATAGGGCTGAAAGCCTAGCCCAGAGTGAAAT
This sequence comes from Dicaeum eximium, assembly GCA_013396995.1. NCBI lineage: Eukaryota > Metazoa > Chordata > Aves > Passeriformes > Dicaeidae > Dicaeum > Dicaeum eximium. Next base: position 5,430,015 of record VWZP01001440.1, on the reverse strand, counting down.
AAAGATTTCCAGAGAAGATAAATTATATCCCCAACCACCCTGACTGGTACAGGCTTAGGGCATTGTCAGTCTCAGGTTAACAGCTTTTTCCATGTAATGCAAGGGCAGCACACAGACTGTAACTTGTTCCAGCTCTTAAATCTTACTTTGCATTTACAAAAAGCAGATTCTAACTGCAAAAATAAATGATAGGAGCTAAATGTGCAAATAACACTGCTAGGTCATTGAACACCTAGTTCTCATGACCTAAGTTTGCAAAATGGCATACTAACCTAAGATCTTTAATAAAGCAGAAATGTTCCTAGATGTCTCAGGAGCATAAAGGTCTGATACTTTTTTATGCCATTATAAATCAAGTTTTGAATTTTCCAAAAACTCACAGAAAATGTTATGCCTCAGGCCTGAAGTAAAGATACTTTACAGAAAGATAAATATGTGTCTTCATATCGATTTTCTGCCTTATAAAATCTCTTAACTTTACAGCTGATAGCATTGTTAGCTTAAGATTTGGTAATGGCTTTGTTTACGCCAAAAACATTTGAGGACGTGAAACTCTCTTCAAGCTCAAGATCTGTGTGTGAACCTCAGTCTTGCTTTGCAAGGTTTCAGTGCAATCTGGTGCTTCTCTCTCTGAGCCTGCTCACACGGGGCTTTTTGAGTTAAGCATTCTGCTGGGCTCAGTTGAGCTATGAGCCCGTGAGCCAGAATGATCCTTGATCACCATACATGGTCAATGCAGCCCTTCCGCACGGCTCGCACCGGGCTGGGGCTGGCAGCCACCCTCATAATGCTGGCAAACAGATTCCTCGAGTCTAATTAAACCTCTGGGAAGACTAAACATCGTGAGTTTTTGCAGTGTTCTGAACATAAGGCAGCAAACTCGCTCTTCTTTGCGTGTCCTTGACTTGTGAGCAGTTGTAACCCTAGCCTTGGCTGCTGAGGTGCTGCACTGGAGCTGTGTGTAAATGCAGTGTTGTGGCTGATCCAGCCTCAGCCAGGGGCTGGAAAGGCCAATCTCCAGAAGTTCCTTCCAAACTCAATTATTGTGTGATTCTGTGCAGTGCTCAGCATGCTGGAGTCCTGATAGTTCAACAGGAGATGTCAGCATTCTGCAGCTCACATGAAAATGCCTTCAGTACATCAGGGTAGTCAAATGAACAAGAAAATTTCCTAGACTAGATGATGTCCACAACATGTTAACTGGTTTGACTACAGGACGGCTAAAACCCAGGTCTAGTCTTTGGAAGCCTTCTTAAAGTTTGCATCCTTATATTCTTCTGCAGTTTCAGCAGCAAATCTGGGAATGGGAATGGCACAGTGCAATTATTGATTCTTTTTTTCCTTCTCTCCAAAGTTATAGATTTATCTATGTCTTTTACCTTAGAATATAAATGGTTGGTTGCATAATTGCAGTTAAACTGGTACAGGTGTATTGTGCAATTGATTTGTACTAGGTTAACTGTTCAGAGCAGCATGAATTTTCCCTTTTTCTATTAGATATGTACCTTCAACTCAATAACTCACCATTGCTTATCAATATAAATATGTTTAAAAATATGCTCAAGTCCTAAGTCCTCATCTACGTCAAGGCTTTACAAAATTCAAGTTTATTTTGGCTTAGACCCACAGCTAACATTAAGACTCCTCTTGCAATAACTTCCAGTCTGCAGACATGCAGAGGTTAAATTTATGTAAGCACTCTTTAAAACCTGGATTGAGAAAATTCAAATAAAAGGAATGCATTTATATAGCCTGAAATTTCTAATAATACAGGTTAATAAATAATCCAAATTTTGATATAGTCACTGTAGATAGATGATCTTACTATTGATTACATAAATACTGGAACACAGAATAAAAGATCAGTAGAAATAGTTTTACATCAAAGGTAATGTATCTTTTCCCATTGCGATGCGAATATGCTGAGAATTTGTATTTTTCCTAAGAAATTAAATGAGTTTAAAGTCTCCTTAATCTCTATGTATTTAAGTGCAGTAAGTGCCTTTTTAAAACATAGATTTGAGTGCTTATTAGAGTGTCTTTCTAATTCAAAATTAACCCTCAGGGGTAAGGGAATGTGGTGGGAAAAGCCTATATTCCTTTTGCTTTGTAGAAAATATATGTGGGTATAAAAAGTACCATTTAAATGCTTTGCTTACTATTTCTGGTCTCCCAGGCTGTGTTTCCCACTGAGTTGTGCATCTTGTTACTTTCTGTTTCCCAACATTCATGCGTATTAAAGCCTGAGGAAAGGCAAAAACCAGGAAACTTTTAAGTGGGATCATCGTGGTGGACTTCTAAATCTATCACCCTGAGTAACACCTTATCAAAAACCTATTGAAATGACAGAGAGATCACTGTCCACCAGAAAGGCTCCAGCTGGGCTTGCACATTGTGCCAGGCTAGGGCTCTGTACAAAAATTCTTCTCTGTAAATCACCTTTCAGAAAATCATAGCTCTCTTCCGTATTATCTTACGTGATTTGACCTGCATGAAACCAACGGCTGTGGTTATAAAATTGTGCCAGCTTTTGTAAGCTACAGTAAAGTAAACTAGATGCAAGGTATGAAAAAAAATCATTGAAATGTACCTGTGTTTTATCAAGCCCATCTATGTGAGCTGAGGGCAGGGCTCTCTGATGTCCCCCATGAGCTGCCTTGGCATGATGGGGCTGAGGGGGGAATTGAGTGCTCCAGCAGAAGCTGATTGAGGAAGGGAAAGGGACAGAGAAAATTAACTGACAGAGAAATTTTTAGTAACTGTGTGTTGACTCTTATATTCTTTGTTTTAATTCTTAGAGATGAACCTACTCCTACATGAGAGCAATGAGAAGAGTGATGAGGGAGCTATTAAATGGCTATAGGTGATTAGAGAGCATTTACATCATAGACAGAGATCAGAGCTCCTCTTTTTTCACATCCAGCTGAATAAGCTTGAGGATGCATAGATACATAATGAAGTCATGCCCTTATGCTAATGTCAGACACAATTTTCTTTAGGTTCCAGATTTCCCTTCTGGTGCCAGATGTGGTATATTTTTATTGTCCGTAATTTTGGCAGCAGAAATGCCCTGCAGTGTTACAAAAGAGGGTGTTTCAGCTGAAGCACAGTGACTTGCAGTATCTCAGCTGGGAACTTTACCTCTGCCTTCTTCCTTTCCTTCTGTCCTTCTGCTTTGGGCTCTGAAGCCAGCACTCCCTGAGAGCATATGGATTTTGAACCCCAGCAGAGTTCATGTGGTCAAAGGGACTTTGGAGGAACGAGGGGAAGAAAGCACTAATCCTGGCCAGGACCTCCTGTGCACTTTGCTTATTTCTGTCCTGTTTTCATTTCTGCTTCCCTACTATTTTCTTGGTGCAAGTCATGGATTTTGTTCCTGGTGTATGAAACTAGCAAGCACCTAGCAGTGGCCAGGGAATGTGAACTTCTATGGTTGTTGCACTTCTTGAAGCCACCCTTTTGCAAACACTTTGTGTTTTTTTGTGTTTGGTTTCACTTTAAATATTTTACTGTCAAAATAAAGCCAGGTGTTTTCAAAAGGAAGTAAAATCACACAATATCTTTTCAACATAAATAGGAATGGGAATTATTTGGTTAATCTCGAATGATCAGCATCCCATCTTTTCACTCCAAAATCAACTTTATTGCTGTTTTTCCAAACAAGACCTGTAAGGCTAAAATTGAAGGAGCACTTAGGTATATTATATGTAGAGTACCGCTATTTCATCATAAAATTGTGAAATGTTAAAGCATTCATCATACAAACACTGAGTCACTGCATAGTGCTATCATAAATAAACAACTAAAAGCATTTACAAGCTTTGGAAGAATTTGAAAATAGCTAACATTCAGGCTTTGTAATTTGGCCTCTGCATGATTTTATCAGCCCCTTCTGAGAAAATGAACCATTTTAGACTAAATAACAGAATTAAAATGGACTCTGTTGTCTTGTGTAAAACATCTGTAAGAGACCCCTTTTGTTCCTTTTTTGACTTTGCAGAAAAGAAGAGCAGCAAGAAGGCAGAGAGTGCACAGGCTGCAAAGTTAAACAAGACTTTTGCACCCATCTTCCTTCAAGGCCTGACTGACCTCAAAGTAATGGATGGAAGTCAAGTGATAATGACTGTGGAGGTATCAGGTGTGTAGCTACAGAACAGCATTACTTTAAAAATTTAAATCCTGCTGCAAAGTGCTGAAAAGTGGTTTTCTCCATACTTTTAGCAGGTGTCTTTGCATTTTGAAATAGCATTTCTAGGAACCAGTTTTTTAAAAGCTAGGCTGGTCTAATGTGATCTTCACCGTGGCTTCACCGTCACATTGTCCATTTTTAACGTGCTCAGACCTGTAGAAGTGTTTCTTGATTGGAATGATATAATGATATAAGTTTAATATAGGTCCTCTTCTTGAAGAGGTCTTGTCATAGCTTTTGTTGTGAACCAAACAACATTGAGTTCCTGTCAGCTGGGGTAAAATTAGTGCTGCAGAAAGAGCAGTCCTGGTATGAACTTTGGTATCAGAATAACTCCTAATAACCATCTTTGTGGTGTCTAGAACTCATTCTCCCTCTCTGTTGTATACACGCTTCCCTTATTCATTTGTATTTTAATCATAATAAGACAGACTATTTCACATTGCACAGCATTGGCAGGGTTAATAATAGAAATTCCTGAATGTTTTGAAGATTAAATTGCAGAATTAGGTGTCAAAAAACCCCCGAACTTGTTCCTTTTCTTAAATGACATATGGTGGGGTTTTGTGTGTGTCTCAGATTTTTGTTGCTTTTTTTTATTTTTAGCTAACCCATCTCCTGAAATTATCTGGCTGCATAATGGGAAAGAAATCCAGGAGACAGAAGATTTCCACTTTGAGAAGAAGGGCAATGAGTACAGTCTGTACATCCAGGAGGTGTTTCCTGAAGACACAGGCAAATACACCTGTGAAGCCTGGAATGAAGTAGGAGAAAGTCAAACACAGGCTACATTGACAGTTCAAGGTATAAAGTTCCTCTTCACCTTATAAAGGGTGAAAGAAAATTATTATTCTAATGTGCTGGAGGAATGTCTATTTAAAATACATGAGTGTTTATAAGGTTTGTTGTGAAGGACACTCAAGTTCTCAGTCTCTGCATCTGAATTAAAAAGTATATTGAGCAGAAGCAGCTTTAAAAAAACCTTTTCACTCTGGAACATTATGTTACTATTTCAAAAATGCATTCCTGAGTCCTATTTCTAGGGACAGTACAAAACTTCTGCTAAATGCAGCTTCAGATTATAACTATCAGGCTTACTTAACTATGGGTTAAAGTAAACCTTTTAATATGTTTTTGTTTCTAATTGTTTGAAAAAGCTTTCTGAGAGCTAGGTATCCTGGCTTTAATGTTAGCATTGTAGTGGTAGCAGGTAAGGAAGACATGATTTCTGAAATCTGAGAACTAGCTGCAAAAAATTTGGCTTTGTGTCTCCTCACTTGATGTTAACCCCTCAGCAAATGCTCAAGTACCTATAAACTTCCTGTAACTGGGCACACACTACCTTTGTGACAGGGACTTCTTCTAGTATTACTGAATATTGGCGTTTCCTCATAGCCACTACTGAGAATTAGTGGAAATCACTGTGAGAGTTTTATTATTTTTAATGTAGAATGTCTTATCTGCGGTGTTTGAGAGAGCTGTTTAGTCTGTTGCCACTGTCTGCTCTGAATTCAGACTTTCCTCTCTCCTCCAATCCCACCTGAGATCCAGCCTTGGGGTCAGTCTTCTATATTAAATGCAATTTTATGCAATTGTTAATGATGATTTATTGCATGAGCTCTCAACTGCACAGCAGTCACAGTACTATTACTTGCCCGTAAAGCTATTCCTACCCATATTCTCTAAGGACAAATCTCCAAGATTCCTTTTAGGGCAGCTTTAAAGTCTCTTTGTTTTGCTCTTAATATAAGCTTGGATCAAGCCAGTAAAGTGCCAAGTAAATGATTAATTTTAGTATGAACACAAGTTACTTCCAAAATTAAAGTCTGACTTATTTTCAGATTAAAACTTATACTCTGCATGTTCAAAATAACGTTCCTTGCCTGTGATTGCTTTCCCTGAAATTAATTAGCTTAGTGGTGACATTCAAGTTTGGCATTTTCTTCTGATTTGTAAACTGTGTTTGTAAACTACAGAACCTCAGGATGGTATTCAGCCCTGGTTCATCAGCAAACCGAGATCAGTGACAGCAGCTCCTGGGCAAAATGTCCTGATATCCTGTGCCATTGCTGGAGATCCTTTCCCCACTGTTCACTGGTTTAAAGATGGAAAAGAAATAATGCCAGGAACAGCCTGTGAAATCCTGCAAAATGAAGACATCTTCACACTGGTCTTGAGGAATGTGCAGTCTCGTCATGCAGGGCAATATGAAATTCAGCTCAGGTATGTTTGCTGTGAAAAAGAAGGTTGTTCCCTTTCACCAATTAGTTGTATTTACCCTCAAGTTAAAATCCCCACTTGAAGAAGACAGGAGCTCCATCCTATTGAAGTGAAACATTTGAACACTAAAGGAACAGAATATTTCTGAGGGATAAAAAAGAACTAATAAAACTCCAAGAGAAAAGAAAGGACAAAGCATTATGGTTTCTTTTTGTGATCCTGTAAAACAAAGCTTTGTGGCAGCAATATGTGAAGCAATTTCTAGCAAGGAAAACCACAATCAGTGTCCTGAGTTTTAGAGCTATTGTTTATCATGTTTGACATCTCTCTAGGTGTTTGTAAGGATGCCTCTTTCCATGGGAACAACCTGTCTAGGAGGGGACAAGATCCATACCTTTAAAGGGAAAAAGTGTTCCCTGAAAACGTTTGAAATGTCTGAATCTTACCTGCAAATTGTAGTCTCCTTTTGCTGATGTATCTTTGAAATGAGGCACCTTGATGCTTTGAACATCTTGTCATTCCTACAAAATCTGGAAGAGTTGTTTTGAATTTAACTTTATTTTATTCTGGCAGAATAACTGTCCTTTAAATGAAGAGTTAGATTTGCTGGCTCTTTACCTTGTAGAAAGTGCCGCAACACTTTCCACCTGCAATGGTGAAGATTACATATCCCCTATGTGGTTGTGTAAAACCTTAAAGTGATGTTATCATTCCATGCTATTTACTGTGCATAGATGTAGTTGCTTTACTTGGGTAGTGTTTGTGCCTTTCTTTATTAAAATTACTTAATCATCATGAACATTTGAGTCCATTGCACTGGAAGAAAACTATTTGGTTTGCTCCACACACTAACTTTTTAGTCCAGGTGCACTAGTCTCAGTTGTCCTTTGCCTACTTGCAAATAAATTATTAATATCTTCTTAATACAAGGAGGGAGGGAATTTCTTAATAAATTCAACCTATTTAGCTTGTAAACAATGAGTTTAATTTTTTATAGTTATAGGAGTTTTTTTCCAACCAGTGTGGCCCAAATGATGCGTATGTCACTATGTAGATACCTCCTAGCTTGAAGGTATGTTTTCATGGACTATCACAGGCAGACACAAATTAACCTCAGTGTATTTTAGTATTTAAAGGCAAATGAGGCACTCAGTTTTCACCAGACAGGGCATTTTAGAAAATTATAGCTGTTGAATATCAAGATTTCCTATAATGAAGTTTTCCATATTTAATTTCAAGTCTTATTAGTAACATTTATGCAGGTAGAGCCACATGTACTATGACCTTGCAAATCAGCTCTTCAGTAGATTTAGGCCCTTTGTAGTCTACAATAACCTGTGAACTGGCTCATTTCAGAGCTGGCTTTTACAGGACACCCCAAGGTCATCTGCTCATCTGCTCATCTGCTCAATTCATAATGCTCATTTGAGCAGGTCATGTCTCCAGAAATCCTTGCCTTTATTTTCCTTTGGGGATCGGGGGTGTTTCTAGCACTTGGCATCTCTGGCAGGATTAGAAATGCCAGCTCAATTTCATTCAGGTCACCAGCCTCGACAGGAGAGAGCTGTGAGAGTTGCTACCTTCTGCTGGTACATTTCCACACTTCGGTGTGTGTGCCCTGGGCATGGACATCTTCTCTTATGATGTGCTGGTGGTTTATTTGAATTGAAAAGAGAATGAGATACTTCAGCAAAACTTCAGGGGTGGGAGAATGAAAGAGGGCAAAGGAGAGCCAAGAGAGCTTTGTGGAGGGTTTTGCTGGGACTAATGTAGGAAGTTGACTGTATTGATCAGGTGATCACTCAGGCCAGGTTCATCACTGGAGCCATTTTTTCAAAGTGGAAGCCTGACATTATCATTACTCTAGAACGTACATTTAGAAAATAAATTATTTCAGACAATTAGTACACGAGAGGAAGGAGAAAAAGTAAAGTTGTAGCTAGAAAACAACACAGCAGATTACATGCTAGTTGCAGCTATTCCCTAATCCTTTCACTGGAGGAATAACTGGGGATCCCACAGAGATCAGTGCATACATGTTGGCTTTTTCTAATCCATAATGAGTAATGCTGTGCTGCAATTAGAGCAAAAGGGATGCTGATACCTCATTTCACCCTGCTGTCATTTGTGAAATTCCAGTTGATGTTCAGGGTACAGAAAGTCATATGTTTTTAGGCTCTGGTTGCGTACTATGAGTAACAGAGAGGTAACAGCCCTGGGCATATCCAAAGAGCCAAAAGTCAGCTCTGTAACTTCAAGTTTGCAATAGAGTTGCAGTAATCTTCAGCACTAAATAATCTTGACTAAATAGCAGTTGAATTGGCTGCATTTGTCTTGAATACTTGATTGAGAATTGTTTATATATTCAGAAACTGTTTTAACAGTACCTGAGAGGAAGAGAGCTGCGTTTTGTGTCTTTCTTTCAAAAGCTCCTACAAAGTCCATTAAAAATATGGAATAACTGAGAAAACATAAGTCAATTCACTAAAGAGTTTACAGAGTTGACAGTAGGCTATTTTTAAACATATTCATTTTCATTTCAAATAAAATGTGCAACTCCTTTTCACATATTAATTTTAGAAGCAGGTTGCATAGCTGCTCTTAGGGAGTCGCTCCTTCTCCAACTCCAATTTAGTCTGGGCACGGTTTCCTACTAGTGTTAATTATTTTCCAATTTTCTTCTCCATTATTCTTAAGCTCTAAATTCTGTCTTGATACCTCCACAATTCTCTTTTTGTGTTGGCTGCTAACAAATTAAAACTGGTCTTAAAAATGTGGGTTTAATAAAAGATCAGTTTGACTCTTGCTGGTTCTTTCTCCTTTAGTTAGAGTGAGCTGACAAGGACGTGGAGCCCAGTGTGATCCTGGTGTGATCCATCCATGCTTGCTTGTTGGCTTTCTGTCATACCATCCCTCAGCATTATTCAGAATACTTCTTTGCTTTCACTATTTAGCAGACTGCTAAATCTGGCTTTTAGAAGAGTGGTCAATGTACCCCCTCCTGGTCCTTATTTTAAACCTACGCAGGCCTATGATTCCTCTACATTTGCATTTCTCATTTTAACTGTCTTCATAATATTCCATTGAGCCTATTATGTGTCAGGCTCAGAGGAATAGTGCTGCATAAATATTAAAAGAACAGATTTACCCATTTCTGCAGTTTATCTATTGACATTTGGACATTTTACAGCCTGCAAAATGCTTAAAATGGAAAATAGAAATCCTTTTCTGTAGTCATAAAAACAAAGATATCTATTTCCCCTCCTATCCTTTGCATCCTTCCAGTGATGCAGGCACTGGCATCCTGTTATCCCAATATGACTTTTCCATATTCTTTCACTCAGTGTGCTCATCATAAATGAAGAGGTAAACAAAAAAAAAACAAACTCTGAGAACGGGACAGACTGTGGTTTTTGAGCAAAACCTTTATCTTTATAGCAATACAGTCAACATGAGAGACCTCAGAAATCATCCTGCAGTTCCTCAAACAAATCATCTGCTTTTTTTATCCTTTTTCTTCTCAGACACTGTTTTTCTTCTCCCACACTCCATCTTCCATACAAGTTTGGTTAGTGTTGATAGTATTGATCTAGATATTTTGATAATCTGCTTAAAATCAGGGGAAAACATTAATTTTATAAATCAGTGGTACCTCGAATACCTCAAATTCAGGTTATATAAAAAGCACTCCTAAGATTACATTTCATTAGGCTAAACATTAAATATAGCTCTGTCTGTAAAATTCAGTTTGCAAACCTTGTTGTCTCCTATCAATATATTGTGTATTTTTAGAGAAGAAAACCATTACTCTTTCTTGTTCCATCCTCCCACTTAGTGCTGTAAAATGCAAATAACAATATTGTTCTTTCAGGTATAAAAAGATTTTGGCAAAACCCTCAAGTGAGGTAAATCAATGCATCCTCTTTGAAGCCAGTAGAGCTGTCCTGCTTTATACCAGCTAGAGTTGTGATCCAGTAGATTAGCTGTTTTCTTTGGGACCAAAGGGTCATGGAGTCTGGACTATCTCTCCATTTAACTCACAGAAAAGTTGCAAAACCTCCTTCTGAGGATTTGCAGTTACCTGCACTCAAGCATCAGATATAAATAAGGATCAACTTCTTTGCTCCTTTTGGTTCATTCTTGAAAAAATGTCATTTACTCTGCAATATTTATTTCACACTTGGTAGGCTGGTAGGAAATTTCAGTATGTCCCCCCAGTATAATTACAACTGCTTTTTTCCCTGTTCCTCCAGGGAGTGCTTCCTAGGGACATGCAGACAATAAGTCTCATCTAAGGTTCAGTGAAAATATTTGAGTAGGTTCTGCCAAGAAACTAGTATTTCAAGATATTTTGAACATAAAAGCCATTCCAGGGAAAACTGATCCCACAACAGGACACAGAGCTATTTTTAAAATTGCCTCCGGCTTTGCAGCTGGGGTTTTATTTGTTTTTGGTGGGCTTTTTTATTAATATTCCTTGACATTTTAAAGATAAGTCCTGTGCATGAGCATTCTACAGAATACTCCTGCAAAAGTCAACACTTCCAGGCACTTCTTCACCGCAAAGCTACTAAGCACAGGTTTTACCCATGTCTCTCCTTATTCCACAATAACAGAGACACTACGATCTGTCTGTGTCTAGGGTTTTGTTGACAAAATGCCAACACAGAGAATCTCAAGCTGTACAAGTAATGTTGTTATTGCCAAGATTCAAAACAGCAGAGACGTGAAAGACTTGAATTTGTGCCCATGTACTGCAAGGCTCTTTTTTTTCTAACTGCCCCTATGCATCTTTGCCTTGCCTAGATTCTGAAATGGCATAAATGTAAAACTGTTTACCAAGGCTCTGGAATTATTCTTGATTGAAATTGGTATCTGAATTACCCAATCCTTCTTCATTTTTCTTGGCTTGTTTCTCTTTTTCCATCCTATAACTCCAAGGTGGGTCAGTATTTTTAACTTCACCTTTTTATACTCCGCCACTGGATTCAGAAGACAAAAGTATGTTCTCCCTGCTCCTAGGATTCTCAGTTTGGTTTCACTGGAAGCAGGCCTTACCCTGGGAAGGCTACACTTTTGAACAGAGAGAGATTCAAGGTTTGTATCCAGTAGTCTGGTTTTCAGCTATTCACTTGAATCAGAAATCGTAATTAAGATCAAAAAACTACCTTATGAATCATTTCTCCATCTAGGTACTTGTATGTCCCACTGCTGCCATAACTTGTAAGTGCTTCCCAAGGTTTTAAAAATAGAAAGAACAAAATGCTCTCCTACTTTCTTACCCCCTACTTTATTTTCCAAACCCTGTGAAAAATAGCTTACTTTAGAAGGATTTACTTTGCCTGCCTTATTTGCTTCTTCACATATGCAAAGAATTTGCAGAGGGAAAGATGCCTTGCAGAAATGGGTCCTACAGAAATGCCACCATTCTTCACAGTGGTCAGGACCACATGCAGTATCCCTGAATTCCTCTCCTGGGACAGTGCTGTCTCTGTTACTTCAACCTCTCCCACTGGTGGCACAATTCTTGTGGACAAATATTTTTGCCAAACAGTCATGACAGAAGTTGAGCAGGGCTGCCTCAGCATTTAATGTACTCTGCAAATTGTCTGTACTTCAGCATGCATGGCTTGTCCTTGGTCACCTTTGGATTGGTTTTAAGTCCTGAGCAGGAGGGCTCTTCAGGTAAACCAACAGCCTGTCAAAGCCCTGCAGCAACGGTGAATCAGCAGTTCCAGAGTGTGTCTGCTTTCCTTAAAAACTTTGGAGAAGCAGAGAAAAAAACTCATGAGTTCCAAGAGTGGCAAAAGGGGCCAGTTTGAAATGCATTATATGAAAACAACAGGTTTTCAGCAGTGTTGCTACCCTGCCATAATTTTATGCCAATCAGTATGTTGGGAGGAGGTGACATGCTATTCTTTTTATTTATCTTTCCATTTGCCTTGCCTTCTTTATATTTCTCTTGCTTCCAAATGGAGGCCACATGTAAGAGTAAGAATGGCAGGTCTCCAGTGCAGGGCTGAGTCAAATACTCTCTGCATTGACTTGGATCCTCTCCTGCCCTTTGGACAGTTGCTGTTCAGTACTCAGATGTTATCTAGTTTTTTGTATTGCAGGAAACGAGGGTTGTGGCTTTCAGTGCTGTCCTCAGGGATTGCCCTCAACAGCAGTTTGTAGTGTACATGTTCTGACTTACTGGATATCAAAGTGTTAAAAACATTTCTCTGGCTTCTTGTTATTAGTGGTCTTAAATAAGATATGTTTCTATCAGCAGGGCCTTTACTTTGCAATCCAGATACTTTGATCAAACCTACCAATTTCTTTGTACTTTACATATTAGGCTGATCCACTGTTTCTGTTTCTGAAGCAATAGAAATCAAGGGAAATCGATCTGAGAAGGTGATGGCACTAATTGCTCTTATAAAGGCAAAGTTTTGTGCTGAATCCGTGATCTTGTGATCTGTGTTAATTATCTTGCCTTCACTGCAAGTTAAAAATGGGTGAAATTATAGGGGTTTTTTCCACCCAAAGAGTACCATATCTAGAAAAGTATTTCCGTGCTCTATTTAAAAACCAGGCCAGACAATATATTTATGGGAAGCTAGCAGTCCTGAGTCCACGTTTTAAACTTCAGGGCTAAGTGGACTTGAAGGTGCTCTTATCTAGCAAGTTCAAAGCAGAGCACAGCTGGAAAAAACTTCCTCTCTTGCCTTCCTCCCCTCCAGCACATGTGTTTTGTTCATGTCCAGGAAATGTTTTCAGTAGCAATTTTTTTTTTTTTCCAAAAAAGATAAATAATCCAGGACTTTCTAGTCCATTTACAAGCTTATACCTAAACTGGAAAGGACAGAAGTGTTTTCACTAATAAAAGGTATTTCTAGTCCTTAATCAATTCAAGTCTGGTTTTTTAATAGCAGTCAAGGGACTGGTGGCAATAGTTACACAACTGCTGCCCTGGGGGAGTTATATTTTGCGTTTGGCATCTCCTGTGTTAAGCAGAGAAGAGCTGTTTGGGGCTGGAAGGATGATATATATCTGTGTGAGGGAGGGAGCTGCAGGGGAGCGGGGAGCACTTTAAATGAATTCTTTAATGGGAGCCCTTTCCAGAAGGCATCCGTGGTATTCCTCTGCAAAAGGGAGAATAAGTACTCAGCACCATATATGGTGACACTTTTATGTTTTTTAATATAAACATGTACAGGCTGGAGCAATCCGTGTAGATGGGTTTTGCTGATTGGTTGGGCCAGAGGGGAGGGAAGGAAATGAGACCCTGTTTTTAATATCTTCGTATTAGAAAACTTAAGAGCTTGAGTTTGAATAAATAAACAGGAGGCAGAGTTGGAAAGATTTTCAGCTTTATAAAATAGCCCTTTCCTCTGTCTCGATTTTCCAGCTTTTGTATTTATTTTCCTTCAGCTTGTTTGTTTGCAGCTGCTTCATTCTGTAAATTGCTTTGATTTTTGTTCAGGGACTGTGTTGTTCCCAGGGCAGATAGCAACAGATCAGTAAAAGCTATTTGAGATAGCTTGGTTCCAAATATAAGGGGACCAAATCCACTCAGTCACTCCCCACAATACTGGGCATAGAAAAGGGGAATGCCACACAGGGTTTGAGCTGCTTTAGTGCAATACACAATCACTTAGCTCAGGCAAGTTACAGAAGAAGAAACCCCTGTTTTTCTGATTTCACTTAAATATTTCAGGAACCAAGTTGGAGAATGCAGCTGCCAGGTGTCTCTGATGCTGCGGGAGAGTTCAGCTTCCACAGCAGAAATGCTCAGAGAGTGAGTATTTTTCCCAGGGACTTGCATGGGTGGGTTCTATTTTTTGCTCTGTTAATTCCCTGCCCTTACAGACCCAGGCTGGCTGCTGTTCAACCTAATCCCCAAATGTGACCTAACAAATTGTTTTCATCATACAAGCTAAGCACATTGTACCAAGCCAGAGTAGAGAAGATCTTTTTTGTTTGTGCCCTTATATGGCTCCTGAAGTCATCATTGATGCAATAAACTAATGGAGTATGCTCCTCTAATCAACCTCCCCTTCTATAAACACATTTTGTTCCTGCTCTGAGATTGTTCCCTGACATTTTTAAACCAGCCCCTTTCCTGGCTCTCTCTTTCTTTTCTTTTTCGGATCATAGTGGGAGGGAATCAGCCAGCTCTGGAGAGCAAAGAGATGGTGGAGATCATGGTAAACTAACATTTGGTAGATCAAGTGGCTTCAAAAAGAACAGCAGCATAACCAGAGCAGCTGAGGAAGAGCAGGAAGACGTCCGAGGCGTGCTGAAGAGGCGAGTGGAAACTCGGGAGCACACAGAGGAGAGCCTGAGGCAGCAGGAAGCTGAACAACTTGATTTCCGTGATATTTTAGGCAAGAAAGTCAGCACCAAAAGTTTTTCTGAGGAGGAACTGAAAGAAATCCCAGCCGAGCAAATGGACTTCCGAGCAAACCTGCAGCGGCAGGTCAAACCCAAGACCCTGTCAGAGGAGGAGAGGAAAGTCCATGCTCCCCAGCAGGTGGACTTCCGCTCTGTGCTGGCCAAGAAGGGCACCCCAAAAACCCCATTGCCAGAGAAGGTGCCACCTCCTAAACCTGCAGTTACAGATTTCAGGTCTGTGCTGGGCTCCAAGAAAAAGCCACCTGCGGAGAATGGCAGCGCTGGCACCCCTGCGCCAAATGCTCGTGCCAACACTGAAGCCCAGAATGCGACCCCCAATTCTCAAGCCCCGGTTGCCAAACCAGCAGTGAAAAAAGAGGAGAAGAATGACAGAAACTGTGAACACGGGTGTGCAGTGGTGGATGGCGGAATAATTGGGAAAAAAGCTGAAAACAAAGCCCCAGCAAGCAAACCACCAGCAAGCAAAGGAACAGCTCCCTCCTTTACAGAGAAGCTTCAGGATGCTCAAGTAGCTGATGGTGAAAAATTGGTCTTACAATGTCGGATTTCCTCTGATCCCCCTGCAGCTGTCACCTGGACTCTAGACAGCAAAACTATCAAATCATCGAAGTCTGTTGTCATCTCCCAAGAAGGTAATTAATTGCATTACAAGCCAGCTGGATGGCACACTGTTATATCTGGCTCTTGATAAATAATATTTAGTTCATTAAAGGTAATGTAATATTTATTTAAGTGCTGTGCCAGTAACTATTTCCAGATGCAGCCTTCTTGTTACTTCAGTGGAGTACACAAGGAACAGTATTGTTTGACATCTCTTGCAGATTCCCCTTTAACAGCCTGCAGATGTAAATTTTATAAAGTTGAACTTCTTGCATTTT
Source organism: Dicaeum eximium (assembly GCA_013396995.1). NCBI lineage: Eukaryota > Metazoa > Chordata > Aves > Passeriformes > Dicaeidae > Dicaeum > Dicaeum eximium. Next base: position 5,414,328 of record VWZP01001440.1, on the reverse strand, counting down.
TAAATGTTGTTTACATTGCTAATGCTCTTTAAGGAGCTGGTACATGATGCTTATTTAAACTGAGCTTTAAGGATTTAGAACATTGAAAACAATAATATTATTGCTGGTTTACAAATTCTAATTGAATTCTTCTGTATGTTTAATATTTCATGCTTTTTATTGCAATAAGAAACACAGAAGCAAAGAGGGGTTGTGTCACAGAAAGAAATTGCTACAACTGCAAGTTAAGATCAGAGTTGAGAATAGATTTCCAGTGTATTTAATGCTCCACCACAGATGCTTCTGTTGCCATTACAAGCACTGAAATAGTTGAACTCCACTGGCTTTGTGACTTTTAACTAACTTCAAAACTGTATACTATTTCGTAGAAGTCCCCAGAGGGAATAGTTATTGTTTTCAAAGTGTTTTCACTTTTGAAGTGTTTGAAAATTTGAGTGGTTCCTTTATATTTTACAGTTTGGATGATCAAACCCACTAGACTGTTTTTTGCATGAAAGTTAATACTGTATCTAGACAAAATATATTTTCCTTGGGACAAAAATAGGAAGGAAGGACAATTGATAGCACAAAAAAACTTCCTTTACTTCATATGTGTTCCATAAAACACTGAGGGAATTATCTGGAGAATTATATCCTCTGGCACATTGTAGCAAAAAAGTTCATGTTCACAGTGAGAATTATAGCTTGATACAGGGATCTGCACTCTTACTTTTCAGTCTTACTATTTTTAGTGTTACTGAATGAGAATTAAATTAATATGCAGAACAGTTCAATATAACCAGTGAATCCTTGTGCAGTGCTCCAAGCACAGTAACACAGGCTTTCTCCTGAAGTGGATGCAGTCAGAAATAGCATTGTCTTCAGAGAGGCTTGGGGTACTCAATTAGTGCTTTAAGGAGATACCAAAGTAGATGGAGAAAGGCAAATGGTAGCAGGTGCACTGTGTCTGGCCTGTGTCTGAAGAAGCATAATGGTTTTGTTTTTTGGGTTATTTTTTTGTGAGTACGTGTTGATTTTCACCCAAGGGGACTGTATAGAATAAGTGTCATGTGAGAAAACATTGACTGGTGGAAATGCCATTCTTATAAAAAGGACTGACAGAATCAGTCAGTTTAGCTAGCCTTATGCTGGAAGCAAGATTTCAAGGCTTTTCTTGCAGTTGCTCAGAGTGAAAAAGAAATTATGTATCCCAAAGTTCCATGAGTCCTGTCAAAATCATCAGCTAGACAGCATCTCTGTACCAAAGCTGCTGAGCTATGGTGGAGCCTCCTAAAGTCCCAAAGCTTTAGCATTATGGTGCTGCAGAAAGCTGTTTTCTTCTCTGAAATAATCCGAGGAATTGACTATTGTAATCCCCAAACTCACGCTATAAAGTGGTACTGTGGAGCTGCAAATCAAGGGGAGCTGTTTACACTGAAGTGATCCTGATCCTAGAAATGCTCTGCCACCTGTCTGAGCAGGGCAGCAGGCTTCACCCCTCCAGTTTGTCTGGGCTGGGTGACACCTCTGGTCACAGCACCCCAGGGTGTCACACATTGACAGTGCTTTCCACTGAGGTCAGGATCAAAGCTCAGTCCTGCATAAGGAACCCACAGTTCCAGGACAGCTTCTTGCAGGGGTTGAAGACACTGCCCTTATGTTCTACTTGTACCTGCACTGTTACACTTGAACCATGCTTAGTAGTCACTGTTATCAGTATCTCAGAGTTAGGCTTCCTTCTGCAGATATTTGCAGAGGATCTTGGAAAGAAATATTACACAGGGCTCTAAGTTTTATCCTTTAATGGCAAGACAAGTAATGAGGATTAGAACTACTTTTTTTTAAACCTTATATGTTATTACATACCCTGTGGTACACTGAGAGGGTGCATTGCTTGATGGTCAGTTTTGGTTTTTTTCCTGACAGTACCTGCTAGCTTTGGCTCTTGGAAAAGTGTGTGTTGCTGCTCTCTCACTGTAAGATTCTTTCATGCCAACTGTTAAGTAATTAACTAGGTATGCATGATACTTTAAGTAAGTTCCAGATTTCATAGAGATTCAGTTTTCTGTTTCCCTAATTAGGAACACATACATACTTGAGGGAGGCAAGAGAGTAGGAGTAACTGGAGTAACAGACAAGAACTGAGAAATAGCAAATTCATTCAGTATCGGAAATACAGTTCAAGGGAAAGTGTATAGACTCATAGATAGTGTTTGGAGCAGCTCTAAACATAGAGAGCAACACTAACACTGGCTGCAGTACTCAGCAGGCCAAAGGCAAAGTCCCAGTGTCCATCCTTTGCCCCAAACACTGAAAATGCAGCGCTGTCACACCCCCAGGTGTACTTCAGCAGCAGTGCCTTTGTCAAAGCTTGGAGCAGCATTTAATGGGCCCTAGAGGTAATGCCTTAGAGTCATCCTCACTTGAAGGAAAGTTGAGTCTGTGGGGAAGAAGAGGAATTCAGAGCAAACAGACCTAGCTCACTTTGGTGGGTTTAGATCTTGCAAAGCCATTTTTTTATTTCTTTGGTATGACCTTGCTCCTCATTGTGTTCAGCAGCAAAATCCACTATGGAAGAGGATAGATTAGATCTGTTTTTAGCCATTTCACCAAATGCTTTTGTGCTGTTGTCATGTTTGATGGTGACCACAGGGGTTTTTTTCAGATTCACCAGATGTATTTCACAATAACTTATATGTTCTTAAAGAGCTGGATACTGGAAAATTCCCCATTTAGAGTAAAGCATGTCCATCTGCTTCTTAGCCACACTACAAGCCCATCTTTATATGGACTACTGTCCCACAAACTGGTCAGTGTAAGTAATGTGTGAACCCCCAGAATGCTACGTATTTGTGTTTTGGAAACTGAATTATTCCTCTCTGTCATTCCCAGAAGAGAGGAAAAAAAAAAGGCAAAAAAGAGACAGAAGTTTGCTCATCCCCAGGTGCCAAGTATATTAAGATAAATACATAAAGTTCAGTTTCAGGAACATGTGATTAAACAGTGGCATATTTGGCCAGGAAGGTCAAACTTAGAAGTATACTTGTGTATAACATGTTCACAGGACAGACAAACTGTGTAAAAACCATGTGTAGTCGCTCACTGAAAATAACTTTCCTTGGCATATTTGTCCTAGTTGATACTGAGGCCCTTTACAGTCAGAAACAATGCTGCTCACAGGTGTCCTCTGTGCTTGCAGAGCCTGACTGACTCTAAATTGCCCACCCAGGGCAGTTTAGCCATTGGAGTGCAGGAGAAGGGAAGTGTTAGCCCTGCCTCTGTACCACTGGAGAAGCCTGGGTACAAACACCAGCATCAGAATAGTCTCTGACTGGTAAGGCCTTTGCCAAAAGAAAAGCTAAACCCTGCTCCAAAAATGACCTTCATCTTCAGGCATATTTATGCAGCATTTGTGCTGATTTCTGGTAGTTAATCTAGGGCTTGCAGTGTATTCCATTGTTTCAGGGTTAAGTTTAGTTAGAAGTCAGAATCTGGGCAGCATTATCCTGAATGTCACAATCACAACAATAGCTGATACCATGTATGTTCCTTCCATTTTTCATTTCAACTATTTTCCCTTTGAAATCATGAACATCAGTACACTTTTTCTTCCATTCCTTTTTGCACTTCCCCAAATACTACTCTGTTGGTTGATTGGCATGATTTTTTGCTTAATGTATCATTTTTATGATGAAGTGAATTCTTGCACTATTTTTCTGATATGGTACATTTTTATTAAGGGTTTTATTTTATATTTTTCTTCTTTTAAACTTGTCAGAGTGCAATTATCTACATTCCTGAGATAGATATTAATGTGCTTTTTGCCCATTAAAGATCAAAATAAATGGTTGCTAATAATGACATAAATTAGACATTATACATTCATACAGTATGGGGTAGATGATGCATGGTTAAGAGGCACTTTAATGAGAGGCTGCTTTGCTTGAAGTTATGGGGGGTTTTTTATTTGTAAAAAAAGTTTTTAAGAAGGCTCTAGAAGGCATTGCAGTGAAGTTAGACATATAAGGACTGAGTAGAACAATTTTCCTCACAGGGTGAACCCTTTAGAGCAGGACCCATTTCTTTTATATTTGTATGTAGAGCTGGCCCAGCAGTGCCCTGTGCTACTGTCCTGCTGTGTGACTCGCTCTTGGACAGAAAATCCACAGAGAGAATTCTTGCATGGTTCCAAAAGTTGTTCTGTGAGATGGCAGAGAAAGGGTTTTGCACAGCATCCTTAGAAACTGGCCAGCAGAGGTGTAAGAGTGAATACAAGCCTAAACTCGCACATTTGCCACTTTTAAAGTCAGCTTGCTCAGCTTTTTTTGGATAGATTTAGTACTCTGTGACTATATAGGTGGAAGAGGAGCTTTCTGATATAGACTTAGGTAGCAGGGATGCTGTAGTTCAGAAAATGCCCTGAGTTTGTATTGCTTTGTCTAAGCCAGCAGTTTTTCTTCCCAAGTTTCTTGGCAGTGTAAAGATTTGCTAATCTTATTAGCAATAATGCCTTAACAACTTTCTTGTGACTTAACTCCTAAATCTGCCTAGCAGTCATGCAAGCCTGTGTCTGCCAGTCCAGCTAGGATCTGCCGTGACTTTTTTGTTTTCTTTTTAATTAAATTTGAGCAAGAATTTGATGTATAATTAACACGACTCTATGTACTACTGAAAGTAGATGCATTTTTCACCTTACAAAAGCTTCTTCAGAAAGTTTAAGGTTGGGGAGATCATCTGAGCATCAGTTCTGACACAATACCATGTTTGTCACAGGCCACATTTCCCTCTGCACTGTCATTTATGTCCGAATCTATCCTCTTCCAGAAAATGCATGTAGTGTGGATTTAAATACAGCAAAAGAGATATTTCCTATAACCACTGGCAATTTCTTGCAAAGTCTAACTATTCTAGTAAGAGTTTTGTTATTAAATCAAGAAACAAAACAATGCCTTATTTCTAACTTGGCAGAAAGGCTTTGACTCTGTAACCAAGATAGCTTTCTCCTTTTTGTTTGAAACTTGACAAGTCAAGCTCCTACTAACTTTCTCTCCATGATGCACTTCATCCAGCCCTTGGAGGTTTGGGGTCATTTTGGTTTGGTTCTCTTTCCAAAACCTCCTCTCCAGTTGCTGTTTGTTAGTTTATTATCCTATTTAGAAAAGAGGAAACAGAATTGTGTGTGGGTATCAGCATCAGTGAGAAGGAGATCACCTTCCTGTTGCTGCCCTTCCTTACTGGAGGTTATTGGTCCCCTTTCTACCTCACAACATTGGAACTCATATTTGTCATTTCTCTATTAAGCCTTTAAACCCCCTGAATATACAGCATCCCTTGCTGCCATCTCTGCTTTTCTTTTCACTATCTCAAGCTCCATTTTCTTTGAGTGAATGGGACTCATCTTAACAAGTAAATGAGATTGTTTGGGAGGACTATCCTGCTATCTTTTCCCTTTCCAAGATTCTTTCTAGCATCTGTAAATTTATAAAAGTTAATTTATGAGTACTTCCACGTCATAGATTACAATATTTAATAACTTGGATCCTAGTCTGATCACAGAGAAAATCAACTAGAAACAGACTGATTGATGATTTCCCATTGTCAGCTTCTTCAGGAGATCTTTATTTTGGCAGCTCTAACTCCTCCTAAATCAATGCCATTGATATAGTAATGTGGCATTAATTACAAGCAGAATAATGTGATGCATCACAAATATTTCAGTAAAGTTTAAGAAAATTACCTTTGCACAGATACATTTGCTGGTTTAAGCTCTAAATGTTGTGAATCATGAAAGTAGGTTTCTTACATTGTTTTCCTTAAAACTCTACCAGTTATCAATAATTATATTTGACATTTTTTCTTCTCTGAAATTCATGTGGGTTTTTTCACTGTTTTTTCTGTTGTCATTGTAACTGTAGTCAATATTTTCGTGGTCAAGCCACTTCTCATTTTGAAACATGTGTGACACTAGCACACATTTGAACTTGTCCAGACAATTTGAGATTTATTAGAAAATTAGGTCTATAAACCAATGAGTTCCTTAAAAAATCATTATGTCTCCTAGGCAATATTTCTCACAGACCAGTGTTTATTAATATTGCCTAAATACTCCACAGTACTTTTTTATACGATGGGACACAAATGAGAAAGCCATAACTTGAGTCTGCATCATGGACAGGAATCAGGAGGTTGGCCAGCTAGATGCCAGTCTGGGGAATGAGACTAAGGAGCTGTTTTTTGTTGGTTTGTGTATTTGTTTTATATCTGAGGTTGACTTTCTGTGGAGTTCCATGGAAAGAATGCAGAAGCCTAGAGATATTTTAAACTGTCTTGCACTATTTTTGAGTAAGTCCGAGAAGCCTTTAATAGCTCAAAATTCAAGGGAAAGGCTCTGTGTATCTAAATAAGAGTCTCCAGTAAATTATCAGCTTCTGTGGCTGTTGAGGTATTTTCTAGAGCTGCACCAGTCCCAATGTCTAAGTGGTAGATTCCAGTATTCATGTTTATTCCAATCCTGCCCTTCGTGACAATGTTTAAGGATCATCCATGGCCTGGTTCCTAAAAAAAAACAGAGGGTTGGGGTGACAAAATAGATAGCAAGTATTTTTAGCTGGCTGGGATTTGTGAAGTGCCAGGATTTCAGAATACCCAACTGGAGTAACCAGTCTGGGATTTCTAGCAGTTCTGAGAAAATAAGCTTGTTTCAGGTCATGATGGGGTTTGCAGAGGAAATACCAAATACTTCATTGAAAGACATTTGGCCTTCTAGCCCCGGGAATTGACTGCAGCTCTAGATCACATAACATAGGCCTGGTTGGGAAGTTTCCTGTCCTTATGAAATCTCATCAAGTTTTGCCTGGGTTTCGGTGGTTTAGGTTTTTTTCCTAGTTTTCTGTGAAAATAAGGTTTTGACAGCCTTGCTCCCTGAGCCTCCCCTTATACTCCTGATCCAACCTGGCCAAATCTTTCTGATCCATTGGCCAGTTTCATACCTAGTCCTAGTAGTCCACAGTTTGATGAATACTAGTGGTTGTATAAAGGAGAATGACCCAAATTATCTCATTTTCCCTTCACTCCTCCATTGAGGGCTGCTGCCATTGTATCTGCTGGTAGCAAGAAGCCCAGCAATCCCCATGTATTTTGCATGTGCTGTTCCTGTGGAGCTCCTGGGGAGAAAGAGGAAGTGGAGGAAAATAGGATGCAGATTATTTCTTCTGGGAGGTGGGAATTAGGAGGAAAAAGGACACGGCCCTTGAAAAAAAAAAACAGATTTCCTTCAACCTCTTTCTCACAAAATATCTTCATTAAATGAGTGTTGAGGAGTGACCCTGTGTCACATTAGTCTTCAGTGAGCTGAGGAAGGGCTTTTGAGCAGGTAGAAACTCCAGCAGAAGCTAAAGTAAGTTCTGCATTGTTCCAGTCCCTTAATGATTCAGTTATTCTTACAGGCCAGGCTCCTTTCCTGCAGTAAAGTGGCCAGAGGTCTCTCTCCTTCACATGTCTTTGTTCCATAATTTATGGGGTTTTGCAATAGCATCTTTAGGTTTCAGTGTGCAATCTTTTCTAATCATGTTACATAGATTTATATAAATTCTTAGACTGGAAGTTATCTTTGGCTTGCTCTCCAAAATGTCTCTTTGAACAACAGAGACATGTGAATTTATATTTGCTAGATGCCTGCAAGAATACTTTTCTACTGTCTCTCCTCCATTTGGAATGGAACTGCAGCTCGTGACATTTTTGGCTTCAGCCTGACTCATGGAAAAGCCTTGCCTCAGGGAGGGCACGTGGATTTTCTTTTCACCCTGTGGTTGGCTGAGCACAGCCCATGTGAGTGAGGGGTCAGTGCTCCTCTTCTGAGACAGTTTTCACATCGTTTCTCAGGGGAAAATAGTCATTCTTTAGAGCTGCTTGATTTTGTGGAGGGTGATAAAGAGGGGGAAAACTAAATTTTCCCGGATGTGTGTTTCTGGCAAACCAAATTTATTGGAAGCCATTTGAATGTTTTTTATAAGATTTTTCGTAAATAATGACATCCATATTTAAATGAGAGAAGAATCTGAATGCCAAGAGGATAATTGCCATGTCCAAACAGAGTTCATCTCCAAAGAGAACCAGTAAACTCCCAAAGTTCTTCAGATGGAGGGGAGTTCTTTTCAAGGTCCTTTCCATGGACCAGTATCACCTGTGCCTGTGCCATCTCCCACATCACAGGGGATACATTTGATAGGGAGCCTGGGGCTCAGCACTCTGGGAGGCTCCCAGTTACCAAAGAGAAAAAGGTGCTGGGAAATTTCCTTACATCTCAGGAAACAGGGTAAATATCTGAAAAAAAAAATCCATTCACTCTTAAATTCTTTAATTAGGAATGGCTGTGAGAAAGGCAAATGGAGGAAGGGGAAGGTTTTACTGCAGCTGAGGTGAGTGAAGTGTGGAGGTGTTCTGGACAGGCCAACAGCAGTGGGCAGAAGTGCACAATGCCTCAGGCTGTGTTTAGGGGACAGACCCAGCTTTCCAATGAAGAAGGGGAAAGCAGGCCCACACTTCACCTTCACTTAATGAAGGATATTTGGAAGGGGAAAGTGTGGAGCATTTTAATTGGGATTCACCCTGGGGAGGAGAGTACTTCATTGTTCCAAGCAATGCAAGTGAAAGTAAGGGACAAGGTTCTTCTTCCTCATCCCCCATCTACTGGGAACAACTTCTGTTTTGGTTCACAGAGTTTTAATTTTTAAGAGGAAATGTATTTCCCTTGGGTCATACCAAGCTTCCCTTGGTAAATAATAAGCTTATGTTGCATCCTGTGTCTGCAAACCCAATTAAGTCAAATTTTATGGTTTTGTTTGAAAAGAAATGAATTTGTTGCAGTGATAAATTTGATTGCCACTAATATATTGGACTTTTCTGATGGATGTCTTACAGGCAGTTATTCATTAGGCAATTCAAGCAAAAAGAAAATGTCTTACAGTTCCATTTTTAAACTTAAGCACTAAGCTGAAGTTCTGCTCTTACACATGTGAATGCCCCAGGGAGTGCTGGAGACAAGGCTGAATCAAAACTTTGATAATGGGCATTGGACAGTCACCTTCTTATTTACAGTCCTACTCTATGAGCACTTTTGGAAAAAAGTCACCCAAGTGAGGACCCCTGATCTCTGCTGTAAGACAAAGAAGAGCAGCAGAGGTGCTGCTCTGGGTCTGCTCTACCTTTAGCAATCAGTTCAGGGCTGCGGGGGCAACTTGGAGTATCCTAGGGAAAAAAGGTAAGATTTTTCTAGCAGAGAAGATCACCTGCAGTGAAGGACTGGCTCTTTTGATGCCTTCTGCTCCTTGCTAGCACTAAGGTTTCTGTGAGCTGCAGCCTAACATGCATTTGATCTCTCCCTCCTGTGTCCAGGGACACTGTGCTCACTGACCATTGAGAAGGCCATGCCTGAGGATGGGGGCGAGTACAAGTGCACAGCTGAGAACCCCGCAGGGAAAGCTGAATGTGCTTGCAAGGTGGTGGTGGAAGGTAAGTGCTGTGCTGGGTACAAGAAAGCCCTTTCTTAAAACTTCGTCCTTTCCAACTTATTTCCCAAGAATGACCTTTAGGAGCTACTTGCACGCACACACACACACACACACAAAAAAAAAACCAAAACAACAACTCTACCCCCATTCCCTCCTCCAGTTTTTGGTCAATAGGTAATTCAGTGTCTACCATAAAGGAGCATGAGCAGAGAGACAGTACAGAACCAAGGGCTCTGCATGCTTTGTGGAATAATCTCCTGCTGCCCAGTGTATTTCTAGAAGGTTTTTCCAGCAGTAAGCTGGACTTGTAAGATTTTTTTCTGAGCTGTGTGCATCCTTTGAGAGCCAGTGAGAATTCCCTGTGTGAGTCTGGGTGTCAGTCTGCCTCAGGACTGCATGTGGCACATTTCTCACTCTACAACTCCCCAGTTCTTTGCATTCACAGATGTTTGGTCATTTGGTTTTCTAGCATAAGTGAGCAAAAATAAACAAACTAGCAGCTCAACCATGCTTGTGTTCCACAGTCTTAGAACATGAATAATTTACTGACTGAGGTACTTGTTTGCAGCCATGGTCATGCTGATGACACTGTACTCTTGTTAAATAGTCTTGGCCTTGGGCAAGGCCTAGGCAAGGCTGAGTGAGACACAGACTTATAAAGCTGCCATGGAGTTTAAATTATTTAAGGGGCTTTAAGTAACCAAATATCCTTCTTATCAGCTCACCTTTTGGTGAGCTTATTTTTAAATACTTTGAGACTTTCCATTGTGAACTAAAGTGAACACAAAACTAGACAACAAACTTAAAAACAGAACTTGGGTACTGAACCTTCACAGCTGTGTTGCAGATGTGGTATTTGTGGCAGGAGGTCTAGGAAAGAAAACTAGTATTTTTTTCCTAATGTTACATGACACAAGGTAAGAATGTGATTCTCTAATCACATTCCTTAAAGGTCAGTCTTCATGTAACTGGAAAAGGAATTAATGACACATAAATTTACAATTAAATATACCTGTAACTTCTGTGATACTATGGTCACAGTGTAATCTGTCTTAGATATTTGATAAGCTATTGGATATGGTTCTGTCATTTAAAGTAATAAATTTTGTCAGTGCGAGTTCAAAGAACAGGCTTTAAGCAAAATCTAGTCCCTGAAACACCTTAACCACCACAGATCCAGAGTGTTGAAGGATCAGATCATCAAAAGCTTAGCCTACAGTAGTTCCCTAGAGCTGCCCTAGCAACTTTTAAATGTCTCAGTCACTTATGTGTTTTTCCTCTGTCTTCTGATCTCCTTCAAGTAGTTACTTTTCTTCCTGAAGCTTCCCTTAGCCTTCAAGTTCCCTGCTGGACAATGCATGCTCTGGGAGGCTGCAGGTGGAGTTTGCCTTGCAAAGTCTTGATCATGGGAGGCTGTGAGTCCTTGCCTGATGATGAGAATGACATTACCTCAGCTGTCTGGCTTCTGTGGTGGTGGCAGCCACGGCTTTAGGAGCTCACTGCTCACATCATGTTGGGCACCAGGATGACCACATTCCTTTCCTCCATGCTGGCTGCCTCATCTGCCTTTTTCATTCTCCACTGGCACGCTACCGAGAAGAGGTTTTTGACAAATGGCACCATAGCAAACTCCAGCTATTTAGGAAAGCCATTTGATATCCCATGTCTGGGACTGGCAGAGGGGATGACTGGTATTTTTAAATTAGAGTTGTGATCTAAAACAAGAGTTGAGATTTCTCCCTTATCAGTCCGCTGTCGGGATCCCAGATGCTGATTTTTAGACTAAGTAACCATAAGCATTCTATTTCTTTTGACATCAGGGACCCAAGTTTGGAGGAATGTTGGACTTCAGTTGGCAATCTGTAGAATCTGAGTGTCTGAGATCTCACACAGCCTCCTGCTCTGAGTTATTTACTAGGAGATTTTCCCTCTGTTAGGAAGGAAACTTAGATGAATTTTCACACACTGGCATCTAGAAAAAGGTGACTAAAATAGCTGTTTCCATAACATTTATGTCATCTTTTTCTCTGGTCGCTAACAGCTCCCTCCCTCACAAATACTCTGAAAGCTGAATATTTGAAAGCTGTAAAGTGATACAGCCATTGCTGAGGTCATAATCTATATTGATAATCTTTCTTCCAAAGATAAATGTCAGTATCAAACAATGTAACAAGCAGATCTTGTTAAGATTTGCATTTTAGTTCATAGAATCCTAGAACAGTTTGTGTTGGAAGGGACCTTAAGTATCATTTTGTTCCAACCCCTACCATGACCAGGGACTAATTCCCACAGATCAGGTTGCTCAAAGCCTCATCCAGCCTGGTCTTGAACACCCCCAGGGATGGGCAACCTGTGCCAGTGCCTCATGACCCTCACAGTGAAGAATTTCTTCCTAATATCTAATCTAAACTTTGCCTGCTTCAGCTTAAAGCCATTCCTGCTTGATGTGGCACTACAGATCCTCGTGAAAAGTCCCTCCCCAGCTCTCTTGGAGATAGTTTAGGTACTGGAAGGGGCTCTAAGGTGTCCCCAAAGCCCTCTTCTCTTCAGGCTGAACTGCCCCAGATATCTCAGCCTGTCTTCATTGGAGAGGTGCTCCGGCCCTGTGATCGTGCTCAGCTTGGTATAACCTTAAAAAAAGTTGCACCTTTTTATTTATATCTCATGTGGGATACACATGGAAAGGAGTTTTATTGACTCCTGGCTGTTGGTGAACCCTGCAGTGATGAGCAGTTTCTGGGTAAGAGCTGTGCAATTGTGAAAATAGTGGAATCCATCAAATTTCAGTCCTGTGGTGTCTCTTTTGCTGTTTCTGTTTAGGAATAAACAAATGGCCAATATCTTCTTGCAAAGATTTAAACAGATGGAGGAAATTCAAAATGGGTTAATCTGAATTGATCACACAGACAATGGAATAGAAGAATTCATGGCAAGAGATTCTTTTGAATGAAATGATGCTTTGATAACAGCTTTGTTTCCCTTTTCTCTGCACTGCCTGACACAGCTTTGTGCACGTTGTATTTGGTCTGTTCAGCTGAAATACTTATCAGCTTAGGTGGGACCTCTTGTCTAGCTGCTTACTTGGCTTGGGTTCTTAGTGCAGCTGCTTTTGTAGAGGGTTTTTCCCTCTCTGCTCCCTCTTCCTTTCAAAATGTAACAGCAAATCTCCAGCAAATCTGTGCAGAAAATTCTTCTTAAAAGCCTAAAGGACAGCAATTTCCTCTAACTTTGCAGAAAGATCCAAAATAAACCTTTTATTAGACAGCTTTTTCATTATTGATTTTCAAATAGGATTTGTATTTTATTATTTGTTTTGATTGCAGATGCCTCAAAGACCTCAAAGCCTACTGAGAAGAAGACCAAGAAGCCTAAGCCCACACTTCCCCCAGTGCTGCCAACAGAGAGTAAGTGACTGTGATTTGATTTGCTTTCTTCTCAGTGGAAACAAAAGAGTGCTTTGGGATTCGGTGGTCATTCCCTTCTGTTTGCAGACATAGTATCAGAAGCCTGTGCTGTTTCTTTAGCCCTTGCACTTAAGGCATGTGAAATGAGTTTTTGCCATGTGGGGATTAGAAGAGCCCCAACTGTGAGTTCAGACCTCGCCCCTCCACTCTCTGTTTTTCATAATGGTGCAATAAACTTGTGACACCGATTTATTTTTGGCTGCCTCTCAAAGAGCACAGAAATACTTGAGTAGTTTGCTTCAATTTGTGTTGTGTCCTGTGTAGACCATATGAAGCTTTACTATTGGTAGGCAAAACATCTTGACTGAAATGCCCTGTAGAATAATCTCTCCTTTTTTGGCATGACTGACCGTGGAGAGTGGTTTTGCAAATTTTGTGTTCTTTGTTTTAAGCCTAAATGCTTAACTTGCTTCTAATGCTTTCTGAAATAATAAATTAGCTGTAAATTCACATGTTTGCTACTCAGCATACATGTATTTGGTTAAGAGGAAACTTTAAATGGTAAAGACAGCAAAATAATGTCAGTTTAGGAATTCCTAACACCAGTACTTCTTATGAAATTAAGGGATACAGATATCTCTTAAATCAAAACTGGGCTTTGAAAATTGTTTATCTAAGATGTCCACCATGTGAGTTCCTAAAAAGATGTAAAGACGTGGTTTAATGGAAACATGAAATATTTTATCCAGCTCTCTCAAAAAATAAAAAACAAATAAACTGTAATCTGGTCTTCCAGCAAGAACATTTTCAGCTGCTTTCAGCAGGACTCAGAGCAGTTTTATAGTGATTGATGATCACAGGTAATAATTGTGGATCTGGAAATGTGACTTACATAAAACTATGCCCTGGGCTACAGCTATTTCTGAGTTGCTGTCTGAGCATTATAACTCTCTCTCCAGCTTCTCTTTGGGGATGTGGGAAGAGTCACACTGACATGCTCCACCTCTGCACCTGAGCTTCAAGTGCCATAAATAGTAACAATTAAGAACAATGATTTTGTTATTGAACATTGATAGAAAAGAAAATTTTAAAGCCATTTAAATCTCCACAGAACAGTGTTTTGATCTGTTTTCTATGCACACAACACACACATTTCCTCTGATCCTCCCAGCAGTGTTATCAATTGCAGCTTTCCCAGGAGAAAGTGTGAGTTGGGAACTAAGTCTAAATATGGAGATACATGACCTGATCCACATCCTGCTTCTTTTGCTTCTGGTTTTAGTGGTAATTAAAATAGATAGCAAAACAGAAGCTACCAGCTCTGGCTGCAGAAATATTTGGGAAAAGAAGGTTGAAATAATGGGGAATGGTTTTTCTACATGGCATATTATTTCAGTGTTTCAAGTTCTTGAACTTCTCATAAGCTCTTTTTTTCAAAATACCTTTAGCACATCTTTCCTGCTGCACAATAAACATCAAGGTAACCAGAGAGAATGTTAAGAAACTGGGCTGTGAAAGAGTTTTTGGAAAAGCTTTGAAAAATACATATTTAATTTTAAAAGGATTTGGCTGCAGAGATTTCACAGGTGGTTTTTAAGACATAAGTCTCTGAGGAATGTGAGTATTTGTCTTCTGAAATAAGTTTTTATTTATATGTTTGTCAGCGGTAAAATACACAAAACAGATCCAGTGGACTACACAGTTCCAATCTACACTGAAATTCTTATCAGATGTAGAGACTGTAAAGTTCCTTACCTGAAACAGAATAGGCTTTACAAGTCAGATGTTTGTCTATCTTTATTGTATATCTCTTGAGAAAAGGGGTAATTGAGAATAACTGTGAATTAAGATGTCTCAGTCTAATAAGGAGATATATTTTTACTCTGATATTTTCTGGTCTTTTTTGCCACATCAAGTTACCAACAGTTATAATAGGAAGTAGAGTGTACAGATTGATATTGAAGAAAGAGAGAACAGAAATTCCTAATAATATCATTAGAATTATTAATTGATTCTGAATTTTGAGTAGTGAATTCATTCACAGCAGTGTATACTCTATAGGATAGAGAGACTATATACTATCTGTACCTTTTAGAAATACTTTTCAGGGAAAAGATCTTTATTTTCCACATTCTGTTAAGAAGTGCAAGTCAAATTTCATGGTTAGCAGCTATATCATCCTTTTCTCCCTTCAGATAAATTACAAGTGATCCTTGGGTTTTTTTGCCCTAGTAGAAACTTTAAGGAAAGTAATTAACTTCAGGTTCCTGAAAGCAAAGAGGAATAAATTTCTTTTTGTGGAAAAGAGTGAATATTGTCAGTATGTTAACCTGGAGAATTTGTCTCACTGTGAGAATAGCTGCTGACTCAGGTCACTTGGCTGCTCATTCTGACAATGTTATTTAATTACTGGAAGCTTGGGGTTTGTAAGCTACAGAAGACCAATAGTAAGCAGAATTTGGGGCATTGCTTCTCTGATAAGCAATACATACTGGATTCTGGTGTAGAATAAGAAGACCATTATGAAGGAAGCTCTGTGCCATTCAGTGATTAACAACATCTCTGAATGGATGCTTGCAGTGTTTACTGCAGAAAGATTGCTCCCATGCTGGCAAATTACAAAACCTACAATTTATTTCCTTTTTCTTAGAATTAATATTGTGTCACCAGAATTTAGTAATAATTATGCAACCCTCTAAGGATAAATAGAATAAATAATACTGTTTCTGAGAATAAGAAACAGATTTACCTTTGAATCTGCGTGCAATAAAAGGGAGAAGAGAGGAAGGGCTGGATGGAATGAACGTCTGGAACTGGTTCATTCTTTACTGACTGCACTGACTTGGGCTTTGTCACTTGGGTCTTTGCTCAGTGGATGCCAAATGTTACTGAGTTAGAATAATAAAGTGTTATGTTTCTTCTAAAAGAGGCAGTGGAAAATTGCACCCTTTCATTATTTATCATGCTGCATGCTGTGTGCCATGCCAGAACAATCAGTGGGTAATATAAGGGTCCCCCTGGCTTGACACAGCCCTGTAGCAGAAGCACTAAGCCAAAAATTCTCAGCACTTGAACATTTCTCTAGAAAGCTTTGAAGCTGCCATGAAGGGATTTAGGCACCCAGTTCCCTTTGAAATTAGAACTTACTTCAATTTAAGTTTAAAGGGCTTATTTCAATTACCAAAGCCACTTGCAAAATCTTCAGTGCCTATTAAATAAATGTTTTTGTCACAACAGACTGTGGAAAAATCAAAGTTCTGCTTGAGATTTTTAAGAGTAAATAAAGATTTGAATGTTTACAAATAAATATTCCTTTCTCAAAAAAATATATTATACTCCACACTTGCAATTTTTTTTTTATCCTTAATGTGTCTTAAGCAAAGGACCAAAACAGAAGGAATTAGCCCAAAACGAGGCAGATTTGTTTGCAAGTCTAGAACCCAGCTTTCTTGGTCCTCAGTGTCAGGATTAGTGTGCATGCAGTATTGAAGATAGTACAGATTTTTTTAAGTGGCATCACAATAGTTTACATAAAACGTGAGCTCTCCAAAAGGCCTTTTTTTCAAAAGTTTTTTTCAAGATTTGCCGACGAAAAAGGAGTATTACAGCAGTTAGATTCTATTTTTTTCTATTTTCTATTTTTCACTACGGCTGAGCCGTGCAACATAACTTTACTATAGTAGGAAGAAACTGTATCTCACTTATTGCTACTGAGGAAAAAAAGAAAGACTTTAATGCTCTATAAAATAATCCTCATAATCTAAGCATTGGATTAAAGTGTTTGGAAAGAAATACCCAATGTTTTTTGTAGGGCTAATTCACAGCACTGCTTCCAGTAAATATTAAGAAATGGCAATTATCACCTGTCACAGTTATTGTTATGAAAACCTAACAGGATATCCTGGATTCACTCTTCTGAGCAACACTTCTTAAACCCACTGTTCTCATATCCAGACCACATACATTGAAGGGCTGACCCAGCACTGAGTTTGGTTGCACAAGTGTAAGTTCTTCTGCTCCGTTAAAAATAAAGTTATGGCAAAGAAAACAACTTTTTCTGCACACCTGCAAGTTATTTAGCAGTATTTGGTAGCTTGCTGATAGAAATCTTTCATATATGCCACCATATAGAACATTTGATTTCATGTCAAACACATTTTTGGTTAGGTAGCTGTGATCTCTTGCTGATGGTTATTAATGTCACCACTGACACTGCCCAGATCAAATCCTCCAGAAGGTTTCACTGTTACCTTCCCAGATCTGAATTTTTAACATTATTGGTACTTGAATGCAACGCTGAGCAGTGACATCTCTGGAACTATGTACCATAAAAGTAAATATGCTAGACAGGAACCCTTATTATGTTGATGTATTCTTGTCCATAGTAGGGAGAATTCTAAGTGTTAATCACCATGGAAAAATTATGAGTCAGTGGCCAAGTGATTGACATGAAGTTCTGTTATTTATTCTTCAGTAAACAATCTTGTCAGAGAATCCAAGTCTGCAAGCACCATTTTAAGAAAATGCCATTAAAACATTAAGCTTGGTGTGTCCAATTTAGTTAATATATAACTAAATCAGTAAACACTTCAAGTTCTCTACTGATTTCTGTTCTATGAAAATAATATGAAACATGGCATAGATGAATACAAAATGTTTCAAAATCTTCATTTTGTGACAGATTGTTTTGTCCTAAGTGTAAAACTTGCCACTTTCTAAGGGAAGAACTCAGTTAGTGAGAAAGTTACGGTTCTGGTCAGAGATGTTCTTTTAATTGCACGAGTGTGGGCACTGGGTAGCAGCTGTGATCTGTGACTGCTGCTGACCTCTTTGGTCTCTGGGATAGTCTGAGATGCTCTTGAGGGTCAGTGAGGCCAATGAGTCCAAGGCAGTTCCCTCAGTCCCATTCATTTCCCAGAGGGCTTTTGCTGCTCTACTCCTGGCTCTTGTGAGAGCCAAGACATTTTCTGCACAGTGAGTGCAAGTACTTAGTGTGTTGGAACAATATGAATTACATTGTCAGAGACAACTCTAACCAAACTTTTCAAGGAAAAATTAATCTTTTTTCCTAAGCTGAAAATTCTGCTCCCAGTACATGTAAATCAAATTGCCATTAGCTATTTTTAAGACCTAAATAGGATTTCTTCTCTGAAACTCTAAATTACGAAAGGTGCTGCCTTCCTTCCTGAGGCTGGAGGATCCAAGGGTGAATAGCTGTGCCACAAGGCCTGACAACCAAGTTGGGCTGAGGTAAAAAGGCAAAGCAAGATTTCATCTGGTGACTCTGAAGGTTAGTTGCTTCCACAGATGAAAAGTAAATCTGTTACTGTACATATAAAATGAGCAATGAAGAAACACTAATTTGTTGTCCAAATCCCTTCTCCTGAGTGCCCAGTTCAACACTGTTTCTCTAATGCTGGGCATGCATTTTGAATCTCTGCCAAGTTACTCTACAGTTCTCATTGTACTGACATTTTCTGAGTTAGTATTGGCACAGAACAGTATTTTCCATGTGTATTTCATGGAGTCCATCCTACATATCTGTATGTTGTCAGAAGAAGACAGAAATGTTTACTGACTGTCTTGAGGAGAGAAAAATTACTGGTTTTTGCAATGTGGCCTTGAACTGAAGAGGTGTCATGCTTCATTAATTTCCAGTTAAGTTGTTGGCTAGAAATTGCACATCTGAGGCATAGAATAGAAGCATTAAATTTCTTCTCTATAAAACAGGGACCTAAATCCACTGGCTTAATTAATGTCCAAAAGCAGATAGCACCTAGCTCTTCCCAGTGAAACCATTTGGAGCTCCTGAATGTCCTGATGACCTGGCAGCGTTTTCCTATGGAACAGGCTGGGTAGCAGGGTACTAACCTACCTTAGATTTCTGTCCTTGCACACTTGGGCACAGCTGTTAGTGTCTAATTGTAGATGTTCTCACAGGACAGGAAAAAAGGTGAAAGTTAAACTTAAGAAACTAATCTCACTGTCTTGCTCCCACCAGAGCTCTTGGAGCATTTTACATGGCCTGGATTGTTTGTGAGCTTTGTTTGATACTGGAGCTCTTCTGCGCTGCTCAGATTTGCTTTAATTGTAGAAGTTGCTCAAGAATGGTGCCACTAAACTGCTGTGAAATTGTTTATTCCTTCAACTGAGCTGTTTTCAAATACTGATTTATTTTCAGTGTACCAGATCATATTATTGAAGCTCTGAGTGTGCTGGTATATGCTAGCTCTCTTGTGACTGGAATGCAAAAGTATTTCCTGGGTTTTATTTTTGTTTTCAGAAGGCAGAGGCTGTATATTTCTCAATTAGAGGACAATCTCTGCATGATTTAGAAATGAAATATGGGATGTTGCAACAAAATGACAGTTGTTTTTAATGAAAAAAAAATAAAAGCTTTAAAAAGCTGTTATGAAGCACACAAACTCAAATAACTGACTTACATGGAATTAAGTTTTCTAATTTCTGCTTGTCATCAAATTTAAGCCAGAGTTGCTTTCTGTTTTATTGTATTTAGATACTAAACAGTTACTTGGAAACAGAAGGAATTTGCTCTCTGACATGGAATGAAGCAAAACTGTTTAAACTTCCAAACCTTGAAGAAGTTTTCAAGCTACTGGTGATCAGTGCATTGTATTTGTCATTTTCCCCTCCAGCAATTAGCACAGGTTTATGAATGTATGAACAAACTTTCTGCTACAATTGTAGCCATCATTTTTCTCCTGTTTCCTTTTGTCTGTGCTAAAATCTGTAATGAGTTTTGTGCCATCAGCTAAGTCTGTGACAGAAGCAAGGATAGAAGAGAATAATTGACTACTTTGACCACAGGGCCAATGC
Organism: Dicaeum eximium; assembly: GCA_013396995.1. Taxonomy (NCBI): domain Eukaryota; kingdom Metazoa; phylum Chordata; class Aves; order Passeriformes; family Dicaeidae; genus Dicaeum; species Dicaeum eximium. Next base: position 5,394,599 of record VWZP01001440.1, on the reverse strand, counting down.
TTCACTTTTTTCTGGACTTCTAGCTCTCAGTCATTCCATGCTTTCTGGCAAAGCAGGCAGTAGTGAAGGTTGGCAGAGAACAGTCACTTTTGAGTCAGGCCCAGATATCTACCCCCGGAAGGGTCTGAAGGAGGTTACAGTGGGATTCATTTACATGGTGGGGAGAGAGAGACCTCATGATCTCACATCCCACAAGCCTGAAGGATCCAAATGAGATGGCAAAGAAGGAGCAGATACTTGAATCTGGGCTTTCCATAAATTTTCCATAAATACTCTTTTTACCATGGTGTCTGACACATTACAGACATGACTTCTTTTTTCAGTTTCTCTTGAACTCTGAAAATAACCCGATTTAGTTCCTCTAAGAAGATGAAATCTTGACATGTTTTGGATGAGGGGAAAATGGTTTTCTGTGTGCCTGTGGTATGAAAATATGTCATTAACCCTTCTTCTCTCCTGAGCTAAAATGAGGCTGTTCCACAAGCAGACAGAAGCAGGGATAGGTTTTGTTCTTTATGTTAATGGAGCTAGGTATTAACTGTACTTGTTCACCAGGTGCTGAAATCCATCACTACAGAAGACATGCACATAATTTTAGGCATGTCCCTCAGGAAAGACAGTAGGAATTATGGTTTGGTTGGAAATACTATCTTGAGTACTGATGTTTTTTTCAGATCCTAAGAGTTTCACTTCATGCTTTATGAAAGCAAGTTGTGCAGAGAGCCATTTCAGGGGAGGGCTATTCCTATTTTTAGTAAAATTCCAAAAAAGGGAAGCAAAAAAGAAAGACAGAGGCTTCTGAGCATATCTGCTGTCATGACTGCACCATCAGGAAAAGGAAGAGCACAGCCACATGTCCAGCAGCTACTGTATGGGGTTTTTCCCCTTTTTGCTTTGTGTCCCCCCCACTCAGAAACAAGCTCTATAAGAGGCAATGCTGCCTTGTAATATTTCTGTTGTTTCTAGAAGGCAGATTCATTTAAGGGGGAAATACTAGTCCTTTTACTTCCAGGCTCATTTTTCAGCATCAGCCTGTTTCAATGTAAATACCAAAAGAAAGACAAACCATCTTTAAGAAAAAAAATGCAGCAGAAGCAGACTTGAACTAACATTTCCAAGAAGCTCAAATATTTTAATGAAAACAATCATTTGACCTTGTCAGCTTTGAGTAATCTTATTAGACTTTTTTTTTCACTAACTGTCTCCAGCAGCCTTTGAAAAAAAAAAAAGTTGCATTTCAAAGAGATGCATAAGATGAGCTGGTATTATTAAGGAAGATCTAAGAACAGTAGAGTGCACACTATTAGGCAAAGAAGCCAGCTACACAGAGCCAGAGACCTGTCCTTGTACTCATCCCCTTCCACCCTGCCCCAGCCTTTCATTTCTGCTCAGGGATATTTCTGTTTGCAAAACAGGATATTCAGCCAGACCTTCCAGCACCCCTTGGCAATCTGCATGGTTTGATAAAGTCCAGGGACAGTCTGTATATCCTCAGTTAAGTGAATATAATGTCCTGGTGGATAAAATCTAAAATTTAAACCCAAAAAATTGTACTTACATATAAAAAGCAGTGCCCTAGCTGAATGAAGTGATGAGTTCATGTTCTCTGTTTGCTGCTATGGAAATCTTCATGAGGTGAGAGTCTTTTAAACTGGCTTAAGCATAGCTGTTCCTGTATGCATGCACCTTGCCTGGTACTAAGGTACTGCAGCTAATACACAATGTCAGCCAAGATGTGATCTTTGAGTGAAAATCATACTGGATTCAGGAATTTGCTTTATTTTTCTGAAAAATAGCAACAGTATCTGCAACCCAAGATGGCACTTGACAAATGGTGCTTTTTCTTCATCCTTGTAGCTCTTTGTTTATATCAGGCTTAATGGAGTGTGGAAGCAATCGAATTCCTGTCATTGCAGCTTGTATTAAAAGCCATTGCAGCTCTGAGAACAGACCCAACAGCTATTTCATTTCAGTTTAGAGAAAAGGAGAGAATCTGCTGTCGAATACAGCACACGCACAAACAAAAATGTTTACATGTTTGTAAATTGTGAGTGAGCTTACATGGGGTTGTGCATCTAATGAGTAACTAATGGGTTATTTCCATTAATAGGGATGTTTAAGAGCAGGTTAGAGCCCAGGCTCTGCAGGCCTTCCAGCTGGCACCTGATCATATACATAGTTCCATCCTCATAATAAGGTTCCAACCTGAAATAAGAGTTTCAGCTCAGGGTGTGACCACCCCATGCCAAAGAAGAAAGCTGCTCTGAAAACACCACTTGCTGCCTTTGCTTGCACAACTTGGGCAGGAAAGAGGCTGTAGAAATACATCTGCTGTCACTTACACAGCAGCCAGGCTACATGCCACTCTGTTGGTGGCCCAAAAAGTAATGTGTCCCTTTAATGAGTAGTTGTGCTTTTGAAGGCCTCAGTTTAAAGAGGGTTAAGTCCCCAAGGAAGATGTGGCAGCACAGATACTTTGCTTACACCCTGGTAGTCCAGGAATACTGGGATAAACGCCTCACAAGTACTCATCTAAACCTTAAACTAGTTTTGTTGGGCTGGCAGGTGTTGAAGAAAGGCTTCTTTGGGAAATATCCAACTCTTCTTTTTTGTCTCAGCCATAAGTACTGTGAGAAGATCCTGCCTCTCCTTTTTTGTGTTTCTGGTTGCTACAGAATCAATAAATTCAGAGCATATAAAAGCCAAGCATACTTTCAGGGAAAACTACTAAACAATGGAAAGAAGGTGGAAAAAAACTTTGCTGTATTCACTGCATAAAGTGCTTCAGAATGAACTGAATAAACACCAATGCTGACAGCTAAGCCATTAGATATTTTTAAAGTCGTTTGGTCTTTTCACATCCTATACCACATCACCTACTATCTCCAGTTACTCTAAAAATCAATCTGTCTGTTGTTGAGCTATAGCATTAGACTCCCACAGTGGTTTTGCAACTCATGGCTCCTGATTTTCATGGAGCATCACATGATGTGTTGCAGGGTATCATGCACAGCTTGTAGTTTGCTGCAACCAAAAGACTTAAAATCGAAAAACTGATTTTATTGGTTTGGTGAAATCAGGGGGATAATTTGCTGCTTGGTGTCTTTCTCATTTGTAATAACTAAATAAAGAAAATAAAAGAATGGACCAAAAAAATTCAAAACTTTTGCATTTTTTATGACCATCACTAGGCACCTCTGTATACTCTGCCAGATACTCAAAAGCACTAAGCACATGCTGCTTCCGTTGGAGGCAACATCTTAAAAACCAGACTACTTTAATCATGCTGCCTAGTTAGGCATAAGAAAATAAGAAATGTTCTTTCACAGCAGAGGCCATTCTCTGACCAGGATGCTTAGAATAGCAGGCAAAAAGAGAGTGCTCTAAAAGGAATGAGCTCCTTCACTTCTGGAATTCAGTGGTTTGAAGGCATCCAGACTATTGCATTTAATGGCTACCACTATACATAACTCCTATGAATTTGTCCTTCTGAACCTGTTTATGTTTCTGTATTGTAGAACATTACTTGTTTGTGAAGATAGATTATGGATGTTATTTTTAACTCAGTGTTTCTCTTATGGCCGCTGTCTGGTAACTTAATTGGGTGTCCTCTAGTTCTTGTTTTGTGAAAAATAAATAGCCATTTTCTCCACTATTATTCTACTTACCCTGCACAATTTGTAGAACATTGTCTTCCAAAAATGTATGGACCCAGATTTCAAGTTCTAAGCCATATTTTTGTAGCTATAACATTGTCTTTTCAGAGTATAGCAAAAAGTTGTCCCTGCTTAAGGAAGAGGATGAGGCAGAGGGCTGGTGCTAATACCTTTGGTATATCACTTTGGTTTCTTTGTGAGCTCACTAGTATGAGAAGCAGCACATGAGATCATTCAGCATTGATTATGCTGGAAATCTAAGCAGAAATTCAGTATGAGATGGGTCTTGGCCCAGTGTTAAACCTATTAAACTGTTGTAAGGAATGAATGATGACAGATCGTGGGAAAAGTGTAGAAATTTCTTTGATTATTTTAAAAGTTTCAGCTTCAACTCTGAATATTCTGAAGATCATCCAAGATAAAAGTGGTTTTAATTCTTTAGTTTAATATGCTGGAAGAACATATTGTATTTTCAAGTGCCAACAAAGCATTGCTGTGGATGTTTGTGGTTAATCTGGTACCTTGCAAAGGTCACCTTTGAATTCACATGGTTTGTTGTTTGTTTGTTTTTAACTAGGTGAAGCAACAGTGAAGAAGAAACCAGCTCCAAAGACTCCTCCAAAAGCAGGTGATTTGTTGCATGTGTCACTCACTTTTACCGGTGCAGCTGTTTGCCTACTAAGTTTATTTGTATATGTGATTAAATGGTAAGTAAGTCAAACCTGTTTGCACCGTGCTAAGAATTATATTATGAGCATCCAAAGAAGTTACTCTCAGATGGACTATAGCAAGATCCTGCAAAGTGTCAGTGGTGTGTAACCCTTTTGCAATTCCACAAACCTTGGCTTTCTATGAAAGAAATTTTTGTGTATCACAGGATCCTCTGCATGAGTAGCTACCACAGTAGCTATACTTTTTCTCATCACTGGCATTATGGTAACCTCTTTCTGTGTTTGCAGTCTCCGAGGCAAAGCTATCAATATTTAAAATTACAAGGAAATTTCCTCTGTAGGAACCTTTTTTCAGTGTCTTAAAACTTCATCAGACTTCTAAACTGTTCAAGCTGCTTCCCATGCCAGATATACACCTCAGCCTAGTCTCCTTCAGATATTTCCAAAACAAAAAATGCTTTTAAAAGGTCAAGTCTAGAGTGGGGGGAACCCACTTTGTTTTAATTACTTTGAAAAGGAAAAGAAAGCATTTTTTTCATGCCCAGTAGCCCTGTGCTTTGTAAAGAATGTTACATTTGGCAGTGAGGCCATTGTAATGTTAGGGAATGCCTCTTAGCATTTCTGTCAATATGTCAAGTCTGCCCCTTCCCCTCCAATACACACACACAAGAATAATTTTTTTATCATGCTGCTTTTATAAGCAACAGTATAAGTTTCACCCTGGAGTTGTCCAGCCTATGATATTTCTGGCATCTGTGCTTAGCAGCTTCCAGGGGTCTGACACTCTCAGCAGCACAGCTGAGAGCCAGGAAGGAGCACTGTTAGCAGGAGATGTTCTGCCATCTATTGATACTCAGGCAGTGAGAGAGAAGAGAAGGAGGAATGCCTGATTCATGAATAGAGGGGAATGAATTGGACTGAAAGGTTTGAAAGAAGCACTGTGATACACAATCAAAAAGATCTGTCATTGCTCATGGCAAAATTTAGTGTGATAGAGAAAGACATCAATTTTCTTCCTTGTCTCTCATGATGTTTCTGTGCCACAAAATGTTTATCTGGCTACTGAAGCCAGAATCTTCATAGGCAGATCTTAAGCCTTAAATGATCTGAATTTTGTTGATGACATCAGGGAGCAGGTTTGCAGACCCCTCAGCATATGCAAATTGATAAGAAGGTAGCTGGAACCATTCTTCAAAAATACAAAGTTACAAATAAAAAGAAGATTTTCTGAAAAACCCACAACAAAATTTCATAAACTGTATATTTGAAATTGGTGGTTGGTGCCAATATTTTTGTCTTTTGATGTCTGTATCTGCATGAGCAAACTTTGGATGGGTAAATTGTTATTGCTTCAGTCCCCTAGAATTAACAAATCCACAGAATATTTTTCATCACGAGCAACAGGTAATCTGGATTTCAAATGCTGCTCTGAAACAGTTGAGCTGAGAAATGTATGTGTTTTGAATTTTAAGAAAACTTAGAGTCCTTTAAAGGGTTATTTTATTTATTTTATTTTTTCCCTTCAGCTGCTCCTCCTCAGATTACTCAGTTCCCAGAAGACAGAAAAGTCCGTGCAGGTGAAGCAGTGGAATTGTTTGCCAAGGTGGTAGGAACAGCACCCATAACTTGCACCTGGATGAAATTCCGTAAGCAGGTAAATTGTTTTCTGGTCTCTTTTAACAATCATTGAAAAAGCAGAGTTGGAAAAGAACACAAATTACCATCTCCCATTTTTCCATCTCCCTTCATGAGGAACTGGCAATGTCCATGTTGCTCCTGCACATGTTTTCCTCACCTCTACTGAAAACATTCCACTGATGAAGATTTCACAACCTCCATTTGCAGTGTTTATATAGCCATAGTGTTAGAATATTTTTCTAATGCCAAACCTAAATCTTTCTTGCTTCTGCTTTGCTGCTTGACCCCTCCTGTAACAAATTATAGTTTCTTCATGAAAAGTCTTGGACCATGAATTAAAGGATAAGTGATGGGAAAGATAGAGGCATCTGAAAAGTATCTGTCATAGGGAACATTTCTCTCCTTTTGAAATTACCTCTTCTTTGTTGATTCTGGGTCTAAAGTTATGTCAGAGGGGCAAAGTACCGTATAAAAAATGTGAGTGAATTGTCCTGCAACACAAATGTCACCATTCAGGGCACAACAGCAATCCATGCCATCAGTGCCCTCACTCCCTAGGTTTAAAGTTCCTCCTACTTGAATTAATATCTTTAAACTATGTCACATGTCCATAAGGCAGTGTCTAAAGAGATTTGCTTTAACAAAGCTATTTAAAATCACTTTAAATCAAATAACCCAATATGCAAGTTCAGGCTGGAAGATGAAGTGTCACATTAGGACAGAGCAAATATAAATATCTACTGTAGCTGCTGTTCTGTTTATTTCATTCTGAACTTGTTATGCACTCTATAGAACACAAATAAAAACATCTCCTCCTAGGAGGAAGTTTAGACTCTAAATCCAGACATGTCAGCATTTAATTGAAAGAATTCCAAACAGTTTGTTAGTGCAAAGGGTATTCCAGAGTCCATCCTTGCTAACTCCAAATAACCTCTTACTTTTGGAGAAAGGGTGTTTTTTTTTTCCTGAGCTCTTATATTTCCTTAAATTTCTTTAGCTTTAAGACTGGAGTTAACCCCTGCTTTCCACAAAAAATAGGTCTCAGGAGCTTCAGTGACATTCAGTGTTTGATTTTGCTATGCTGTGTCTTAACATTTAGGTAAAATCTACCCCTATGGTTTGTGCAGAATTCTGAGTTCATTTTTGAGTAGAACAATCCTGTTTACCTAGATTTTAAGGCCTTTTTTATATGCAAGATCTATGTGATAACAGGGTCTAGCAGCTCCTAATGCCCATATCAGATCCATAACCTGTGATTCAAGATATTTTTCCTTTGTAAAATGGTATTTTACTATCATTATACTTTCTTCTTTAGTTGCACAAAGTTAGACAAAGTGAAGTATTGCAAAATCATAAATTAAAATGACAAAAAATTTTAAACTATTCATTCTGTTGAATGAGATACAAAAAAAAAAAAAAAAAAAAAAAAAAAAACAAAAAAAAAAAAACCTTCAGGAAGGTTACCAAACACTATAGGAGGACAAGTGAGGGCAGCAGTCTCTCATTTATTAATTTAAAAGGGGAGCCACTTACTGTGTCCTGTGGTGCACCATAATTTTGCTTTATTTTATTTTTATTTTATTATTTATTTTGCTTTATTTTATTATTTTTTTTTCACTTACACTTCACCACATATTGTTTTACACTTGGATTTCTTGCTTTTCTATAACTGTGGTTGATTTCAACTCTGTTCCACTCCCAATCCTAAAAGTGAAAACCAGCCAAGTGTTTTGACAATTTACTGGGAGTTATTTGTAGTTGTTATTTGAGCTTGAGTTATTTGATCCAGCAAGTGGTGAGCTGTGATTGCAGCCCTGCTGCTGTTTGCTGCAGTGTCCTCTCCATTTTCCTTCCTCACATTCCCTCAGCTGCAGCACAGCCACAGTGGCCTCTCTCAGGTATATTCCAAAAGAGTATCTTTTGCTTGAAGACAGGGAATGTCATGAATCTGTGCCCCATACTGTTGTAAGCCATGGCAGGGTAGTGGAGGGGTTCTGGAACTGTGCTGAGCTAAAGGGGGGAAAGCCTTGGAAAGCCTTGGAAAGCCTTGGAAAGCTGCTTCATTAGCTAAGTCCATCACTGAACTCTGCCAGCTGTTGAAGCTTCTTAACTACAGCTCAAAGATCCAGCCCATGTTCCCCACAATCACTGCAAACCACTGAGCATCCTCTCAGGGCTGTCTCTGCATCCTTTCAAGGATTTCTGTGCATCCCCTCAGGGCTTTATCTGAATCCTTTCTGGGCTTTCTCTGAATAATGCAGATCTAGTTCTACTATCACCCCTTGACTAATTTTAACGAAGCAAAACATCAAAGACAGTTGAGAATCTCAGACATATGTTGGCAGGATAGAACAATTTTCAGTATAGTTTAACCTTACATAATCCCATTTGCTAACTTTCAATTTCAGTTATGCTAGGAAAATCTTTCTAAAGTTACTTTTGGGCAGATAGCAGTGCATGTGTTTTGTCTCAGTTAAGGAAAGAGCAGGGAAAGTCCTGTTCTTAAACTTTTGATTTCTTCTTCTCTGAATATATGGGACAAGATAAGGCAAACTAAATAGCCTTCATTTTTAATTAAATTCTGAGAATGTCTTGGAAGAGTCACTTATCTAAGAAGGAAGTGGTGGGAGGAAGAAGGGCATTGACATTATGTTTTCTGCTTCATAAGAACACACTGTACAGCTTCTATAATTGCAGTGTGGCATTAGGAGGTTTTTAAAGATCTGTCATGTCTCAAGCTAATGCTGATGAAAATCTAAGTCACCTTGGCCATTTATGCTATGATAGCTCCATTTCAATTAAAAACTAGCTCATAATATGCCTGTGGTATTCAACAGAGATTAGGATTTTTGCTTCTCCAGAAAATTAGAATGATATGGGAAAGCACAATATGCTCTCTTGAATGTCCCTCTGTACAGCTACAGTGTTGTATCTCCATTTCATACAACATTGTCTTCAATTGTTCAAACCCAAGAAACTGTAACCCTGGTTTGTGTGGAAGTACAGAATAAGCCTGGTTAAAACAAGAGGGTAAAAGTCCCAGCTAAGGATGGTCTGCATGTATGGATGGTCTGAGGGGGAATGGCAAATGAACTAAGGCTAAACCCTTGTTCCACTGTGGTTTCTCTAAGATATGGGAGACCAAACTTTGTTCTTTTAACACTTACACAGTTTGCACTTTCAGCCTGTCAAAGAGAAGTTAAAAAGGGACACTGCTGTTCCTTAGTGGGGTTCCAGCAACACCAGTGCTTCCTATGGCCTATGAAGCACTGGAGCCATTATAATGTTCCACTGCATTTCTAGATTGTTTGTGTTGATTACACAGTTTACCAGCTGCACATACTTCTGTAATAGAATTATCTGCAGATAACACTCAATAAGTTAACATTGTATTGTGGTTTGAGCTCTTTCAGATACAAAGAAATCTATCACATAATTTTTCTTTTAATTTGGCAGATTCAAGAAAATGAATATATTAAAATTGAGAATGATGAAAACAGCAGCAAGCTAACAATATCATCAACAAAGCAGGAACACTGTGGATGTTACACCCTAGTTGTAGAGAACAAACTTGGCAGCAGACAAGCACAAGTCAACCTTACAGTTGTTGGTAAGTCCATAATAATATTTTATTTATATACTTATTCTTCAGACATCCGTTGACATTTGCATTTTATATAATGATATGCAACAGGTTAAATAAAATAATCAGTTAAGAAGACTGAAATAAAAGCTAGTACTTAAAAAAATGGACAGTGACATTGTAATAAGAACTATAAGCAAGATCAGTAGGACTATACTGTTTTTATTTGGAAAAATTCCTAATTCCATGGTGATGATGGTATAAAATAGATAAAATAGCTCATGCTTGAAAAAAAAATCGGCCCACAAGATAAAAACAGCTCAATTTGAAATTCCTACCATCGCCTATTGTTTCCCAGGGACAGAAAGCAGTGAATAAAGAGTCTGTTTTAAATATGGAACCCTTCATCTGTGGGCTTTTACACAGGTATCTTAAAGCTCCCAACAGCCTTTTCAGGTGACACTCCCAGGCCATCAGGTTTGCTGTAGCAGACTGTGGACAGCTGCACAGACATGTGCACTGGCAGGCAGTTGCAGTTTATTTGCAGATAAAACTGCACCTAGTGAGGATCAGCCAAAATCTACATCTGTGACATCTAGCCCTGGAAGGGCTGATTGAAGCCACCTCGGTGGGCTTGAGCAAAGAGCTCCCAGGGAAATCCAGGGAAGTTCTATAAGCAAAGATGCGATTTGTCTAAAATCGGGGTCTGGTAAATTGGGGTGGGTCTGGTACCTGTGCTGCAGAGGGGTTATCACATAAGGTGACAGCCATGAGCGTGTGAGCAAGCAAGAAATGTGGGTCTAAGGCCCAAGATGAATGTCTGACTCCAATGAAATCAATGGCAAAATACCTTTAACCCAAGCTGGACTGGAGATTCATTCCAGCAAGCCAGTGAATACCATACAAGGTTTAATGAGTTCAATCACACTTTCAGGTACAATATCCACTGAAATAGACTGAATGTGACTCAATTGCATGTTGCTCTACATATTGTCAATAGAGGCTTCCTGATTATTTAAATTAATGCCTTTAATCCAGTCTGTGGCTTTAATTGCAGTTAAAAGATAACTGAATGGATGGGTATAAATATCAAGTAGATTCCAGTAATATGCCAGAGAATTCAAGAACAGAAGAAAATAGAATTGGTATTTTTCCCATGATGCATAGATAAATTGTACTACCCCTGCCAACAGTGGGTTGTACAGGTCAGAAGTACAGCTGGGTTAAAAATGAACACCATTGGTCCTTAAATAAACCTATACATTGGTCTGGGTATAGGTTTTAGCTGCAAAACCCCAACACAGCTGATTAGCAGCTGGAAGAAAGGCAGGAGATTAATTGCTCTTTACATTTCCCTCCTTTTCACTCTTTCCTAGGCAACTGCTGCAGGCAGCTAATTGTAGCAGGTTATTGGGCAAGATGGATTTTTTAGCTGCACAAGGCTGACAATTCCTATTATCTTGTTACTGTGTGAGCCTTGACTCATTATTATATAAGTCACTGGTTTATATCCTTTGGAGCTAATTGGTTTGAAAGTCTTTGAATTCTATAACCTTATAAAGCTACATCTCAGCCTCCTGCTTTGCTCTTCCCTAAGAAATGTGCCAGAGAACCGTGGGATTCCCAGAGATGCTTTTGGGAGAGTTGGGTGAAGAATCCTTACAACGTGCAGGAGTTTGCCATGTGTTTTGGCTGATGACAAGCTCTCTGTTTCCAGCTAAAAAGAATAAATTCCATCTTGTAAAATTGCCAAGCTCTTCAGTGAGGCATCTCGCTGATGTCAGCACTGCCGAAGGCATGACAGGGCCCCACAGCTCCTACCTTGCTGCACGTGCATTTTAAGGCCAGATTCTTCCATCTGGGCACCCAAAAATGTGGGAAAAGGGAGCAAAAATGTCTTCCTTCTAGGAAACGGGTTAGAATCTCACTACTGAGATAAAATTCTTCACACTGTTTGCACCTTTATAGGTGTCAAATGCTCACTGAAGTTGGGAGGTACTTTTCTCTAAAGCCTGTCAGTCAAAATAGGGAAGCTATGTTTCTCTGAATATGCAAAACCTGGGACTTCTGAGCCTACCAAAGCTCATCCTTAGCCCTAAATTCCTGCCTGTCCATTCTCTCTGCTCCATCCCAACTACTGGGAAGAAACTTGCCCTCCCTGCCCTGACCCCACTTCCATAATAATCATTGGTGGAGAAAGTCCTGCTGCTACAGATCAGCTCTGATTGCCTCAGCCCTTTATAATAAGGCTCTAAATTTTGTGTGAGCTGCCTCCCCAAAAGTTTACTGAGAAAAGGCACATCCATGTGTGTGTGTTGTGTGCTCAGAACACTGCTGCCTGACCACTGCATTTTTATGTGTTGAAACTACAAATGCAGAACATTGGCTTTCTGGAGGAGTGTGTCTGAGCAGACCCAGAGCTGCATTTCTCAAAGGGCTAGCTAACAGGCTCAGCTCTTCTGAATTTTAGCAAATCAAAGACATTTGTTAAAATATAAAATGAAATAAATATGGAAATAAAGATGTATTTATTTTATTATTACCTCTTACAACCATGTAGGTTTCAAAGTCTTCATGCTGATAGGCAAGTTTCTTATGTGAAAGACTCCAGTACACATTCCTCAAATTAAATTCCGACTGTAACACATGACAAGGAGCAGGTTGCCCAGCAAAGTTGTGCAGTCTCCATCCCTGGAGGTATTCAAGTTCAGACTGGTTAAGCATCTGAACAATCTGGTCTGACCTTATAGCTGATCCTGCTTTGAACAGAAGGTCTAAAGATCTTCCTGAGGATATTTAAGACCATCCTGGATCTTGGTTTTATACTTGCAGTTGTCAAAGACCTTTCTTCACAATAAAATAACATTATTGACTTAACCTCCAATCAGAGGACAAAGGATTGAGCTTATCTGCTAGGATTCAAAGCAGAAATGATCCTGCTGTGATTTAAACCCTGAGTCCTTGATTGTAAACTCTATCTAGTACAATTTATAGAAATTATTTTTAATAACATTTAAGGAAACAAAGATTCCCTGCATTCCTTTGAATTCAGCTCCCAAAGTCTTAAATTTAAGTGTCAGACTCAGGCCTCAACTACAGTCTTAACTGAACTGTGCAAGGGTTCTGACATTTAAAGCATTTAAATAATTTACGGTTTGATGCAGTTTAGGCCATGGGAAAGGATGCTCTTGAAAGAAGCCCAACTTCATTCTAAGGGGTTTTATTTCCTTTAATGAATATCAATGAACAAAATGTCCATTACACTCAGCTTCCAGTGTGAGCTGTGTGCAGTCCACACAGCAAATGCACTGATACATGAACAAGTTAGAGGAGACTTTTTAAATAATGTGTGGTGCTGAGCACACAGCACTCAGCCACAAGGACTGAGCCTTGTGATTCATTGTATAACTCTGTACAAGCACTAATGATATTGGGAGACCTGCAAGTCTGTGAGACATCCAAGCTAAGCAGTATCCTTTTAAAGGGTTGACTGGTCCCAAAATGTCCATGTTGAGCTCTTCTCTATTGTTATGATCAGCTCTCTCAAATAAGCAATTTCCTTAGCTGACTGATCTCTCTAGGGAGATTTTGTAATGTGTTTCTGGTTGAAAATCAAAACAGCCTGATGTGAGATTGAGCTAATGATTTATAGCAGACAGTGTGTCAGATTGAAGTGGACTTGCATTGCCAAAGCTGTTAAATGAGCCAACGATGAGTTTAGTGTAAAATATGACTGATTTAGGCAAGGTAGAGCCCTCAGTTTACAATGACAGCAAGGAATATTCATTCCTTTCATGCCACTTATTAGATGTATTTAATATATATATCAAAATTATGATTCTGAATATTTTAGCTGTGTGATACCCCAGGCCTGTAACTACCTTTGAAAAAGAAACTTGGTTTTCCTACTGGCTAAAGCTGGGTACTATGACACAAGGTCCAAAGAATAACACAGAATTCAACAAGGGTATCTGGCACTAGAGAAATAATCTGTTCTGCAGCTATGCTACAATCTTGCCACATGCTTTTGGGCATATTGTTTCATGTTTCTATGCTTACTTTTTAGGGGCTTTTTGATGACCAGTGTTTAGTGAATACTTTGGGTATTAATGCTGTCTTTTACTTTTTTAAAGACAGAAGTAGAAACACATGTACTGCCTAACTGGGGGCTGAATTTGACCAACCTTGTTTGCCTTTTATAAATCCTTTGGGATTTTTACTGTTCCTGATGTGGTATTTTGTGTGTATATATGTATATCTATATATGTATATGTATTATACATACACACACACATACACACACATATGTAAATATCATGGTGATTAGTAAGCTCTGTGGTAGATATATGCAAAAGAATGAAAGCAATGTCATTAGACCCTGAGAGGCCTAAAGTTAAAAGTTATGGTGTTCTATTACTCTCAGCATTGGTGCATGTGCTGTGTTTTGCAGCCCTCTCTGCTGATGGAAGGTGATAAACCATGTACTCAAGGACACACACACACACACACACACACACACACACACATATATATATATATAAAATCATATTGCACACAGACATGCAAGTAGCATAACATGAATTCACTAATAGCTGCTCCTCTGCTTCATTCCATACTCGACTTGGGATAGGGAAGTTACTTTCTGTGATGAAGGTGTCACTTGTATGCCTTTAGCAGAATCTGTGTTGAGCACAGTCTTTCCAAGCACAAATGAGAAAATACAAGTTTACTTGAGAACCAGATCATCACTAACTCCAATAGTCATTGAATGTAATGGTAGGATAATTAACTGCTGCTATGAAGGGCTTGGTTCTGGTTCCACAAGTCACATATATGCAAGCTATATTAGCATTTATTTTCTTCCCTGAAACTCTGTTAGTGGTAGCAAAACCAGCAGTGCACAGTGACCCTTTCAGCACTGTGACTGCATTGTGTGAGATCCTGAGAAATCTGGCACAGTGCTCACCACTCAGACAGAGAGGACCCAGTGGTCAGGGTTCTGTGTTCCCTCTCTGGAAAAGTTAAGTGCAGACATCTGGGAAGCAGACAGTGAAGCAAGACATCCATAGACATTTTGACACTGAATATTGCAGCTCAGAAGTGCAAATATGAAAGATTCTGAAGTTCTTCTTTTGAAAAGCATCAGATTATATCTTGCAGTATCCATGTGATTCCCTGTTTACGGTCAGGTCATGAATGCAGTGAATTTCCTAAGAATATGTGGGTGGACTTGCTCTGTAACCTTCAACCTCTCAAATTCCTCTGGATTGCTGGAGTATTTTTGTCACTGGTTTTATGGTTAAAGGGCAACTACACTGGTGCTTAAGGAAGAGATGTCTTATGTTGCTGCTGTTGTAGTTCAAGAATATAGTAACCTCCACTGTCAGCTTCCCACTAATGCATAGTGACAAAACTCTGCAGCCGTACCAAAACTAAATTTTCACAGAAAGACAAAAACGTGTAGAGGAAAACCAGTTTGTGCTGGTTACTATGTATCAGTGCTGGCACACTAATCCAGGTTTATCCCTTGAATGGCCATGTAGTTTCAATGTCATTTCTGTTAGGAGAAATTTCAGTAGAACTCTGTGCATAGTTGCTTTTTCCTGATGCTTACCTTTGGCTTTTTTTTTTGAGGAAGAAAATAAATATCTTGACAATCACAACAAAATTCCTCTATTTTACCTAGTTACTCAAAAATGATTCATCACAACTCCTGTATGCAAACATGGGGTTCCTAAGACCCAAACTCACTCTAGTGCAGACTAATCCACTGATAGTCCTACTAGGGACACTCCTAAAATTTATTCTGCCTTTCAGTGGGCAAGTTTAGGAGCTCTAATTCCAAATCAGTTATCGAAGCAGATACCTAACGTGCAGCACATGAGTAATCCAAACAGCTTGTTGATTCAGGCTCAGGAGCAGATGGTTTAGAAAAAGGCTCCTGAGAATGCATTATATATTTGTTTGTTCCATTAGGCCTGTGGCAGAAGGAGATGTTCTTGTGCTGAGGGCATTTGCGTGGGAGCGGTGAGCTCTGGTTTCGTTCCCAGCTCCGTTCTCCTGTGTGTCCTTGGGCAAGGTCATTTTACACTTCCATGCCTCAGTTACCCCAACAGCACAAAGGGATGCTCTGGGCCACCAGTATTTGTGAGCTACTTTATCCACAGGTCTCAAAAGGGCAGTTTTTAAATAACTTCATTTTATGTCAGAGTTGTCAGGAGGAGCAATGTGGTGAGAGTATTCTGCGGTGTATTTTACAGGGGAGGTGTAAATTTCAAAGTCTGGGCTAACAAATCTTTACCAAGGAGCCAAGAGGCTCCTTGCCTCTGCTGTTTCATTAGGGGAAAACTCATGTTCATTTCAGTTTCTCTTGAGTTGTTTTGCAAGAAAACACAGGCATTTTCTAGTTTAACTTTATCCTAAACCTGTGGTACACCGATGTACAGGGTGTACGTTAGTTACAGGAGTTAAGGGGGAATATCTCTACTTGTAGCACTCCTCTCCCTTGGAAAAAGAGCTGCAGGGTGTAGTTTTCCAAGCAAAGCAGCGAGGTCTGCCATGACCCCGAGCCCTGTCAGCAATAGTGCCGAGTTCAGTTATGACCTTTTATGGTTTTGCTTTTCTCCTGCTGATGGATTTCAAATGAAAGCTTTGCCAGTGCTGTCGGCATGGACAGTGTTCAACTGGCTTTTGCAGCATATTAAATACCTTCCCTGGCTAAACAGCTTGTGGAATGGAATGAAATTGTTTCTTTCTGTCTGTTCTTTATCTGGCAGACAAATATCACAATAGCTAATAATAGTATTATACAGTAATATGATAACTGGGTTTAGAAAGAAAACAAACCAATTTTGAGAACAGATAAAGAAAACTACTTCAGAGACATTGCTTCAGTGCTGTCTCTGTTCATAAAAGAGAGGGAAAAAAAACTTTTTGGAGGCTGTGGTTATACTGTGCTCAGTTTTCAGAGGCTTTCTGCTGGAACAATACCTCTGCTTAAGAGCCAGGGCCGTGCAAGCTCTTAGTGCACAGCAAACTCTATTGCCTCGCCTTGGCTCAGCCTGACCCTCACAGCAAGTAGCAGAACAATTTCCATTTCCCTGCACTCAGTTAGATAAGGAGATTGCTGCCTTTTTTGGTCTCTTGGAATGGTTCTTGTGTTCTGAGGGCTCTGTAAACTGAGCCATGTGCAGAAAGCAGTGAGGTCTAGATAGCACAGTCTCATGTCACGTGGGTGTCCTGGATGAGCTGTGGGTTCGTCTCCACTGCAGAAAGACAGAAAGTCCCTTTGCTTATGCAAAGGAATTTTCACAGAATCACAGAATATTCTGAGTTGGAAGGGACCCACAAAGATCACAGAGTCCAATCCTTAAGTGAATGGCCTGTACAGGGATTGAACCCACAACCATGGTGTTATTAGCAACATGCTCTAACAAATACACCACTGAAAAAAAAGGCAATCGCATCAAGTCAAATTTGTCTGATAAACAGCAATGATTTAAAGGCTGAGCGTGCTTATATTTTATGCTTCTCAGAGTGCACAAATACAAACTAATTAAAGTTTACTTCAGGCTGTATATCAAAACCTGTTTACCAAAATATTTGTGAGAATTTATCTGAGGAAGAAGTGCAGCTGAATTCAGTTTGAATGTAATAACAAGTGTGTGTTTCAGTGCTGGTATGGTCTTAAAAGTGGCTAAAACATTTCATGTGGGGCCAGCTCATGACATTATCATTTTTCCTAAGGAATACATGCCACAAAGAATAAACTGGAATCTGACTCATTGCTTTTGGGGTAGTGGTAATTTACACCTCCCTTTGTTGAGAAGGAGGGGGTTTTAATCCGTGCCTGCTTTGCTGGATCACAAAAGGCTAAAAAGCAGTAGAGCCCTCCTTCACATCACCTCCAGTCTCCTCTTACTCCTCTCTGCTTGGCTTATGGTTCACAGCACACAGGAGTTGCTCCTGCTGCTTCCTCTGTGCTGCTGGTGTCAGCAACTTAATGCAGTCTCTGTGCTGCTGTGCAAACAGTCCCTGAGCCAGGTTTGAGGCCAAATTAGCTGCTCCTCTGCCTGCCACAAGGCCTTGGAAGCCAGCTTGGGGCAACCCTGCTCATATTCCTAGAGAGATTTACATGCAAAGGCATTGGAGTTTGTAGGATTCTGACCAGGTTCAACAGGACTGTGTGGATACAGCCAGTCTGACCATGATCATCTAGAATATCATAAATCTTGATTTAGGGGTTATGTGTGTGCTATAAGTTGGCCAAAGCTGGAGTACCCCTAGTTTCATATGGTTAAGATACCTTATGGTGGCTTTCTTTTGTTGCATGTAACAGTGAAATTGAAGTTAGAGCTCAGTATTTTAAATTAGTTCCTTCTCCTATAGAAATGTGCAGAAGTGCACTTTTGGATGTTCTCCCTTTGTTCTAGTTCACATACCAGATTGTAGCTATGGATTGTTCCAGAAGAGGAAGAACAAAATTATGGTCCATTAAAGCCAATGTAAAGCCCTCATAATATAAGCCCAAGTATGAAATATGATTGTGCATGTCAAAAACTGCACATGACATGCAGTGGAATATTGAGACAGGCAGCTCACAGACATGAATGGTATAGTAAACACTAAAACAGAAGGACAAAATAGAGAACTGTGCTTGTCTTCCACACCCCTCCTCAACTCATGGGATGTTTTCATTGGAAGCAGTTAATTGTGCTGATAGAGATTTCACATTCCAGAAGAGAATGTAGTTTGGCAAAATATTCTAGCTTTCAATACAGACAGATGAATACAGGGTAACCTTTAAAATCCCCATAGAATAAACTATTGAGAAACAAAACAGACACATGGAGAGACCATCTGCAGATTCTCTGAATGTGCAGAGCTGTAGAATACCATCCAGTCTGATACCAAGTCATTTTTAAGCATGGTAAAATGGTACATATACATAAAAAGAGCAAAGATTAGGCTTCATTCCTGTTTATGATCTCCCATAGCAGCTACTACAGTATTTATACACTGAACAGATCTGCAAGCAGCAGCACATGATAGACTTCAAACAGAAAAGTGCATCTTTCTTGCTCAGTAGAGTCCAGCCAAGGTTGCAGGTTTTCATCTCTGCCTACTGGGAAAAATGCCTTAGGAATATAGAAATGTTCCCAAGCCCAGCAGATTCTAGTCTAAGGCCATGGAGCATTTCCTTTGCCACTGCTATCCCCTTGGCCATGAATGTTTTCTCTGCAGTGCTCACATACCTAAGCCTTGCTTCTGTAAACCATGGTGGCCAGAGGGACTCCAGTTATCTAGCTGAGTCATGGAAAGAGAGCTTACTGAGGGAACTGAGGCCTAGGAAACTGAAAATCATGCCCAGAGTTTCATTTGGACACAGAAGTGTGTTGAAAGTCAGCAGTGAGAGAGTGTATTTTCATGTCCTGCACAGGAAGCAGGCTACTGTGCTCTACAAATACTGAAAAATAGGCACACTTGCTTCATATCAGTTCAGTGCACAGCAATAAAGCAACCTAACACTTTATTTTAAAGCAACACTTACATCCAGGTTTGGCTGTGTGCATAGCAGATGTCAGAGAATCTGCACTGCTTTGACAAACTCCAACAGATGTCACTGTAAGGGGATGGACTACTGGCTTGGCTTTTTCTTCTAAGTATTTTCCTCCTGCTATCTGCAACTGCTCTGCTCTGTTTGGATTTAGGATAAATCGGCTGTTACTTATTCAAGTTCTGTCTGCATTTTGAGATGATGCAGTGATGGTTACAGAGGAGGAAAACAAGACACAGGGCTGAATATTGCACTCCTGTAAAGATTTTGAGAAGGACAGAAAATCATTCCCAGCAAGGTCTGCATGGATGACAAGTTGCAGTGAAAAGAAGATGCTGTTGCCATTGTCTGACTAAAATCATACAATCCATGTGTGCCACGCCAGCAGCTCTCTGATGGCTGCTATGGGTATGGCACAAACATGCTGATCCTGCAAATGCTGTGGGCACTGAATCCTCACTTCTTGCAGCTCCAGGGAGGCTGGGACAGGACTAGTACAGGGAAGAGGGGTGCTGCTGTTCGGGCACCAGGAGCTCAAGATTCAGTTCTCTTTGCTACAATCTCTCTTTCTAATCTTAGACAAATCATGTAAGTCCTCTGTGATTCAGTTCATTATATATCTACTCTATAAATTCATGCTTGCTAGTAGCCCCTTCCATTCTGCCAGAAAATGAGGTGAGTAAAATGTGCCTAAGGAGGACAATAAGCTGTTCCAGAGGTTAAGGACATCTGGTCTCTGACATGTGTTTAACAAGAGATGTGCTGTATAATGATGACTCCTAGTGGAATGGTGTTTTAAGTGTTGCCAAAATTAATAAAGATAATCTTGATTCTGGCAGTCACTTTTTCTTCCACCTGGGGGTTCTCATACTGCAGTGGCATACTCGGTGTCCACCTCCCTTCCTCTCTCTCAGTCTTTTCCCTCATACTTGAAAATTCTATTTATATATCTTCTAAATGTTTAAGTTGTGGAGGGAGATGTATTTTTCATCACAACTGAACTAAAATGTTTTTTTCAGGGAAGTCATTGGGCAATGAAACTTGTACTCTTCCAAACAGTGAACTGATACTTAACTATCTTGATCAGATTAGACTGTCCTAATTTCCCTCTCTATGAATTAAACCACAGGAGTCAGAGGAGAGGTTCCTCTGTCCAAGAACCAAAGGCATGTTTCTGACAAATTGTGGCTATTTCTGTCAGCTCAGTAATTTTCCTAGGAATGATAATTCGTGTATAGAGGGATATTGTCTGTCACAATGAGGCTTTGATCAAAGTCTAAACAACTCCCCCCAGCATTTGGATGTTTTTATTGCTGAGAAAGTGGCAGTATTTTTGGCTGCTTTGTCAGCTCTGCCTTTCCTACAGAGAAAGTGGTAATGTCCATTAGCAACTTGAACAAGCTAAATGGGACAGGATTTTATCAGTCCATGTTCAGTGTAACCACTGTTTGTAGCATCTCACACTTTCTACCTTTTTTGTTTCTCTCATTTATCCCATCCTTTGATTTCTCTTTCAACCTTTGTCCCCTAGTTCATCCACATCAACATCATCATTTTTTTGTAGGTTTTGCTAGATTATTTCTGAGAGGATTATTTCCAGATAAACTATTTGTTCCCTTAAAAGTCTTTTGAAGTACTTAAATTCCACAGTTATTTTCTAGCAATTTATTTTAAAAGTCATCATTTTTCTGTCTTGCAAGAACATAAATTTCAATAATTAATCATTAGACTAAATCTTGAAAAAATTGTACAACTGCAAGGCTGTTGTGTTTTCTCAGGTGTTTGCATAGTTGTCTGCACATCTGCACACCAGGTTCTGGTGATACTGGTTCTACTCATCTAAATAAGGACTTCAGTAGCAATCCTCTAACTGAGGAAATACAAAAGTTTTTATCTTCCACTTCCTCAACAATTTCCAAAATGCATTTGAGATGTAAAAAAATCTCACTATTTAAATGATATATTCTAAATTGAATTCCTTCTTACCGAAAGGTGCAGAAGACTTCCAAAAACTGCACATAGACGAATTTGTTCACTGAAGTGTTGGCAGGTAAACTTGTCACCCTTCAAGGCCTTGTTTCCATGCCAGCAGAATGGTTCTAGTATTTCTGCTACCCAGGTGTATTTGGATGAGTGGCACTTTCTGAGGCTGTGAAAGCAGTGGCCCTGCAGTGTGGAAGCAGATGAAGGGAGCTAAAGAAAGCCCATCACAGCAATGGGACTGTTCCAGGGGTATTCCTCTAATGGAGATCCCCAAGGACTGGTTTGCACTATTGTGGGAGATTGCAGCATAGCTGGGACTGGTTTTGTCTCCACAGCTTCTATAATGATAGCTGTGAAGCAGAGCGCTGGAATGGATAGAGAAGGGCTGTCAGCTAGGGCCAGGAATACCCTGATGGAAGTTGTGTCCCTGACCCTGATGGAAGTTGTGTCTCTGATGCTCACGTTGTGCACGTTTTTGCAGACAAACCAGACCCGCCTGCCGGGACCCCTTGTGCGTCGGACATCCGGAGCTCCTCGCTCACCCTCTCGTGGTACGGCTCCTCGTACGACGGCGGCAGCGCCGTGCAGTCCTACACCGTGGAGATCTGGAACTCGGTGGATAACAAATGGACAGACCTCACCACCTGCCGCAGCACCTCCTTCAGCGTGCAGGACCTGCAGGCTGACCGCGAGTACAAATTCCGCGTGCGGGCTGCCAACGTGTACGGCATCAGCGAGCCCAGCCAAGAGTCCGAGCTGGTAAAAGTTGGAGAGAAACAAGAAGGTTAGTTCTTACGAGGACAGAAAACATC
The DNA here is from genome assembly GCA_013396995.1 of Dicaeum eximium. Lineage (NCBI taxonomy): Eukaryota > Metazoa > Chordata > Aves > Passeriformes > Dicaeidae > Dicaeum > Dicaeum eximium. Next base: position 5,372,700 of record VWZP01001440.1, on the reverse strand, counting down.
TCAATTCCATTGAACTCTTCCTTAAGAGTTCCTTAGGGAGGCCAGAGAGCTGCACGCCCTCCTTCCCACGTGTCTCTGTGGTGAACGCTTGTGCTGGGCCGTAACTGTGCTCAAGTCCTTCACAGACTTCATTTGGGGTTCTGAGCACATCAGTTTTGCATCCTTGCAGTGTGGAAACTTGGCTTCAGGGACCCCAAATCCCTCCCTTGTGAAAGCAAGCACTAATTCTCATTCTGGCTTGCTGGGTGAGTGCTGGCTGACAGAATGCTGCAGTTCAGTGCACAGGTAATGGGAAATGAAACTTTTCACAGATGTTATATATTCAGTCCATGCCCAATTGGAAAATGATGGTTGGTGGCTCACCTGAAGTACTCCAATGGATTCATTATAGTTTATACTGGACGCACCATGGAAAAACAAACCATAAACACTATCCCAGATTTGCTTTTGGAAATAATGAATGTGCTTGCTGCTAGCCAAGCACAGAATATGCAGCAGAAAACAAATTGGCACCTTGCAGCTAGCTGTATTTCCCGTGCTTTCAATCCCAGCACGATAGAGTACCTCAGTCCTGTGTGCCCTAGTACACCCAGCCTGTGAATTCAAGGCTATCCTACTTAGCATGTTGGTTTTGCAGCATTATGGATGACAAAAATATTTTTCAGGGTTTTTGGTTAGAGTTGCATGTACTTTTAAAAATATTTTTCAGTATCTTTTACTTCTCAATTTTATAACGAAAAGCGAATTTTTACCATTTTTCCTGTCTTTGAGGAGTGAACTGTGTGTTGTATCTCCCCCTCTTCATTTACGTGTGCATGGCTTTGGAGCTTCAAGTGTTCCACATAACCATTGTGAAGTTATCTTTTATTGCTAAAAGAAGACAAAATTATAGCAAAGTGATGCAGCATCACACAACTGTGTAAGCCTCTCAAACAAAAGTAAATAATATTTCTCTTCAAGTGCTAAATTGAATGCATACTGAGGAATTACTTGCCTCTATTTGCAAGATTTAAAACCAATCTAAATCAAGAGGCACTTTCTCTTTAAAGCAAGGAAAATAATATTAGGAGTAGCAATAAAATTTAAAGGAAGCTAGATGCTATTGGCTCTCCATAATAAAATTCCCTGTGTTTGAATGCCCTCTTTCTTTAGTTGCAGGACAAACACCTTCTAGGGTTGGGGACCTGACTGCTCTCTATGTTTTTCCTAGAGCAACCACTACCTGTAATGGACCAAAGCAAACAAGTTATTTTTCCTTTTAAGTCTGAGCATTTTCTTACATAGATTTAGTACAAAAGGCTAGAAAGTGTATGAGTCATTGCGACACACGTTAAAAAAGCAACAAAAAGGTTGTTTTGAGCAAAAAGAAAATGTGTTCTGTTTGCAGGAGGGGGGAGGTTGTCTTTGTGCTCTGAATTTCAGGGCTTATTGATTGCAATTCTTGGTATTGCAGATAGTGTGGGAAAAGAGCAAATCATCTAAAATGTGATTTTTCAAGTGTGTGAATATAACTGGTGCTTTAATTAAAGGCAGTGCAAAACGTGTTCAGCACCTGTCAAAGTCAGGACTTTAAGCTGCCATCTATGTGAACTTAGCTGAGTAACTCAGGATTTTCTAGGCTGCCAGGAAGTCTGATTACTGATTTTCATACTGAGGTGGCCAGCACATATTAGCAATGTCAGTATGATCTTAGTGAAAAAACGGCATGGCTAAATTTTCACTGTGCATTTAAAGAAAACTAAAATAAGGCTGTAAGTCACAACAGATTAAAGCATGCATTGCCATGTTTGAGGAAAATTTGGTACTGTTGACTCACTTCTGAGAAAGGTTTTAGCACAGCTACTCAGCACTTACCAAGCTCAGATATGTACCACTTATATAATTTAGGCTTCCACTTAGGACCAAACTGTTCCTATTCCATGGCTTCAGTGCAGTGTCGCTGCAGAACCGGGCACTGACTTCTTGTCTAAGCAGTATTTGGCAGACATTGCCTCCTGGCAGCCTGGCTGGGAGCATGCTGCTCCCCTACACAGCCCTTAAAAGGGGAGGAAAATGTTATGTGCTCTGTGCAGGAGTGGTTTGTAGCTGAGGAAGGTCTGAGAGCAGCTACCCCGGGTGGGGAAGGCTCCCTTCCCTCCCTGCTCTTCTGATAAATCTCTGCAAACCAGATATCTGTGCAGGCAANAAAAAAAAAAAAAGAGAGGAAGGCTTTAGCAACAGACTTTATCCACTTGATTGGCTTTGCTACCAGCACACAGATGCAGCATTTTGTGTAGGATGTGAAAAGTTGATGCCTCAGACCAGATATCTGCTCCCCCTGCACCCTTTATTTCTGTTGTTTTCTTCTCATCCTCTGCGTCTAACTCTGTGCTCTAAAGCACCTAACAGTGCCCAGAGTACTGCATTAATTTAATAACACAGATCTGTTGACACAGGGGGGATAAATCCCTTGGTTAGGCTTGCACTCCATTATGACAAAGTGCAGCTTCAGCAGCTACAGGAGAATTAACAGCCTTTGCAGTTTCTCAAATCACTGGTCACAGCCACAGGTCTTAGGAGCAAGCCCAAGCAGTTTAAGTAATGTTTAACAACATTCCAGCTATAGCCCCTTTCCCCTCCTACCTGCAGGCAAAAAGCAGTGCTACAGGCAGTTCATGTACATGAAAAATAGAAATGAAAATCAGGACACTCATGCCAGCTTTTACTCTGACTTAGGTCACTGGGTTCACCTGTCTTTGAGTCTGCCTGCAGAACTGAGGCTCCTTTTGAACCTCAATGATTACAGAATTCTGCCATGCTCAGGGGAATGATGCTGTTCAGATTCTCTCAATATCTTGAGTCTGAAAAGTTTATCTTGATGCTTTGCAGGGAATCTTTTCATGTACAAACTTGCCTAACTTTTGGTTTCACAATTCAAAAAAGGCACATCAAAGCCAAGAAAAAATTGTCATTGAACATGAAGTGTTACTGATTTTAATGTTTTTAATTTATTTTCTATTTCCCTCAGGCATTCTAAAGGTATTTCTTAGGGTACTTTGAACTGATGCAGTATGCTGATGTTTCTAGTATGCAGGTATAATTGACAAGTATTACAAATCACAGGAACATGATTTATTCAGAAATAGTGACTAGATTGTGACTGGATAGTCAATAGTGATGAAGAAGTGGTGAAGAGATTTAATTTATGAAGTTAATGCACATATTCCCTGACTGCTTTTCGCTGTTTTGCCATAGGGTCCATGTCACTGTGAATAATCCATGTCACTTTGAATATCTTCTATAAAAGTGCCACATCCCATATAAAAAGTTATTCATGTCTTTTTATTTTCATCACAGAACCTAAAGAGGATGAAGCAGAGCTATCTGACGATGGTAAGAACTGCATGTTTTAAACAGGACAAATGCAAATCTGTGTTCTTCATTCAGGTTTTCTGGAGGTTTTTAATCATGGTCCTTAATGCTTATTTGTAGAGGGGAAAGAAACAGAGGTTGAATATCGGACGGTTACGATCAACACTGAACAGAAGGTGTCAGATGTCTATAACATCGAAGAAAGGCTGGGATCGTAAGTACTGGGCTGGGCTTTTAAAAACTCAGCTTTCAAGGCTACCAGCCAGTTACAAAAATCATGTGCATTTATTCTATGACTGTCTTGTACTTTCCACATCCCAGCTGGGCTCCTTTGTTGCGATAAAAATAGTTTTTTACATACGTTGGCTTCCATTCCATAAAGATCCTTTGCTCCTATTAGCTGATAATTTTAAATGGGCACTACATGTATTTCTAGTAAGGAAAACGGAGCCCACATATGAACAAAGCTTGAGGATTCATTCGTTTTTCAGTGTCCTAATAGCTATCTGAAAAAAAAAAAAAAAAGTACACATTGTGTACTTGTATTTCCATTATATCCATTAGTGGTAATGAGATTATCCTGCCCACGGGCTGGAATCTCTGTTGACAGTGGCCATAATCCCAAGAGCATTAATACTATTGCTGAGAGAAGGTCAGTGATTAGCCTGGCTGTGTTTGTCAGGGCCCCAGCTCGTGGTGGTGTGAACTGCAGGCCATGATAATCCTTCAGGATCGGTGCTGAAGGCCAGGGGATGCTCTGTGCTGCCATGAACAAATCCTGAGAAGTTTAACACAGAGGTAGAATTGTACATTACAGCAAAGGGAAACAATAGTACTGAAGCCTTGAGCATTCAGATTCCGATTTCACCTAAATCCTGTACCTGAGGAATCCATCTCTTGCCCCTTTAGAGGTGTATGACCTATAGAAAACTGTGCAGAAAGACCTGGATTAAAGCCTGGTAGGAGTCCCAATTTTTGAACCCTCCTATATAAGACTTGTTAACTGGAATGGCAGAGTATCTCTAAACATGGTATTCATTCAAAAGTTCTTGCAGATCAGTGTAGAATAATACTTGATACTAAGACATTTTAATTTCAGAACTGAATGGTTGTGCTGGAATATTTAGTAAATTGTTGCTATTTGTGGTGGCCCATATATTGCAAAAACATTTTATGGAAATAGTTATATATTTTCAGGGGAAAATTTGGACAAGTCTTCAGGCTTGTTGAAAAGAAGACTGGAAAAGTTTGGGCAGGAAAATTTTTCAAAGCATATTCTGCTAAGGAAAAAGAAAACATAAGGGATGAAATCAGCATCATGAACTGCCTACATCATCCAAAACTTGTCCAATGTGTAGATGCCTTTGAAGAAAAAGCCAACATCGTTATGGTTTTGGAAATGTAAGTATAAAGCAGAGCACACTGACAAAGTTAATAATGGCGAAAATAGTTGTGTGTACAAAATAGCAACTTACAGACACAGGATTGTCAAACCCTTCAGGATTTGCTGGGCCTGGATGGTTTTCAGATCTTGCAAGTTTTTCCAATTATTTATCCCACTTGTTTAAACTGTGTAAGTGAATCTGTGTTAATCTTTTTAAAATCAGTCAAAATCTGCTACAGTTGTTACTGTCTAGTTTGCTTGTTTCTTAAAGTACACGTGGTGGGGTTTTGCAGCTTTACTCTTATTGCCTGCTTGGGAGAGGTGAGAACAAAGTTAGCTGCCATTTTGGACTTCCATTTAGAACCTAAAATGTGTTTAAGGAGAAGTTCTTTTATTTTAGGCAGTTCTAAACATGTGTTGAGCAGTCTTCACAAACAGTAATGGCCAACATGAGCAATGTTTATATCATCCATAAGGCACCTGCTTAGTGTGAATCCCATATTTGTGGGAATACCAGCTGGAAAGAAAATTAAATCCTGATCTGTGCTGATCTGTTTCTCAAAAAGTTACTTTAGTTACAGTTCTGCTGTCACATTTACTTCATGTGCTCTCTAATGCAAGGAGAAGCAGTTTTTTTGCTGGCTGGATGTTCTAAGTAAGATATAAATTGTTTGAGGCAAAAGAGACTGTATGTCTATTTTGCTTGCTTGGCACTTGCTTAGATTATGTGCAAACTACTACTGCACTGGCATATTTCAGAGATTGGATTTTACAACCATGGAACTTATGTGCAGGAAGGTGTTTTTATTTTTAAATTGAGCAGTTGAGCAAACTGAGGATGGTAAGGGAAGGGAACCCTGCTTAGCTTGGAACTGAGAGCTGGCAGACCTAATGGAAAACAGGGAGATTTATAAAGAGTCTGGAATAGCATATGGCTTTACATTCCATTAGTTCCCCCCTGACAGCAAAGGGGTATTACTCTTCAAAAATGTAGAAAACTGCATCAAATTTAAAGTAGTTTTGTCACCCAGCCTCACTAGTATGTGGTTTTTGTTTGGGGTGGCCACCTTTTCTGGTTTTTGAGCCCCCCCTGACATTTCCATGGTGTTGAGCAGCAGCAGAGCAGGTCTGGGCACTGAGGTGCTCGTGTGGCACCTCCTGGCAGGTGACTTGGTAGCCTCTCTACTGTCATGTTACCCAGCTGACACCATCCCAGCCCAGCAACTGCACCTGTATTGATAAAGAGCCTCCAAAGGATCTTTTCTGCTGTAGCTATTAATATATTATTTCTTTGCATATCAAAGAAGTTGTGGGAAACAGCTTTAAAAGTTCTTACAATCCAAGCTGTTTCCATCAGAGTTTAAATGTATGGATTTCAAATAAATCGAGCTCACTTGCTATCAGTCTCCTTTAAATCAGATTTTAGCTGGGACTGGCATTTAGGAGCTCCCCTTCTATTCAAATTGATGAGAAGCACCCTTTAATTTTTCTTCCTGTTACTTATTCTAAATAGTTCATTCTAATTTTATTCCCATACCTTTCCTGGAACCATTTAAACTTTATATTCTCTGCTTTTAATATTTCTCATTACACTATTTTATATGGTTTGATTTCATATTCAAAATAAAATCAGATTTTTTTATTATTACTTTTAAATTAAACACTATAATGATGTGCTCTTGCCTGGAAACCTTTCCATCTAACATTTACTGGAAGTCAGAGGCAAATCTCAGGCATTTCCTTTTCAAATATAGAAACATATTGGTTCCATCATTAGAACTTCAGTGGAAAAAGTAAATCTGAAAATAGCAGCATGTTGTCACTTTAATTTGGCACTGGGGGCTAAGTGCCTCAACATTTTACATGCTTCAGATAGTCAGTTTATTTTTACATAGATCAGAAGGAGATTATTGTAGTGCAAATTAAGATTATTGGTGCAAAATCTCAAAACTAAATTCTATCATTTGATGTGATTTAAGCTAGCAGAAATTACTTGAGTATTTTCTTTTTTCTAAGGTAAATTTTTTTTGATGCTGTTGAGTATTTGCCCGGGCAACTCCAAGGTAGATTCTTCTCACTGCTCCTACTGGACCAAAACCTTAGATGAGTATTCTGTGATTCCACAGATAAGAATATTTTCCTATATGACTCATGTAGAGAAGACTGAAAAGAGGAGAATCCAGAAAAAAATAGAGATTTGGATTCTGAACTAGTTGTGACCGTTTGAATAAAGCCAACTTCTCCTCCTGTGTATGTGTAGAACCCCATCCACACTGATTTTATTCACTTCCTAACCTGGCAAAAATCAAACTGGATTTGGCTCCTGATATAAATGCAAGAGTATTCATCCCATAAATGCATTGCAATTTAATCTACCATTGCTACCAGAGTGTTGAGAGCTCCCATGGTAAAAACAGCAGACAAGTGTATTTACAAATAGCATATTTACAAAAATATGCTAAAAAGTGGTGCTTGAGACAATGGTACAATTTCTGAAAAGTTTTCCTTTTAGGGATCTGAAAAGGGTGGCACTTTTATAGTACAAATAATCGTCACTGTCTGCGTTAAACAGTCAGAAACAACTGGAGCATTTCCGTATGAGGATGGTTATCATCTGGAGTTGCAGAGTACTCCAGATATGAACATTCTGCCTGCAGATGTTTATAAACACCTATACTGGTTAATGTCTTAGCAAAGCAACAATACTCTAGATCCCCTGAATGTTTATTCAACAGGTCTGGCAATACTATTGCTTTATGTTACAAATGTGCTCTAATCCCACATAACCTCTCAGTTTGTCCAGCATATGCTCTTCTTACTATTTTCATGTTCATAGGAAACCGCAATAGCATTTTAATTACATATTTTCTGAAATTTTATAGCCAAAGCAAGAAATGCATCCAGAACTTCAGATGTTTCAAATTCAGTTTGATACATGAGGGATATAATCATGTATCTGGCAACCTGCAAACATGGCAAGGCCGCTTTTCGGCTGCGTGTTTTCCTTCTGTAACTGAAATGTGCAATTACATTTGGCAATAACCATGAATGCTGCAAAATATTAAACCATATAAAGACCATGGTGTGTTTAATTTCTAAAAGCAAAGCTGCTCTTCACTGTGTGCTCCTTCCTTTATGGGTCATTCACCCACAGCGTAAGAAAAAAGTATTTCCCATCTTTGGATGCAAGCAGATAAATTAGTTGAGTGATTAATTAAAATATAAAAAAATAAAATCAACAAAAAAATCCCAAAGAAAGAAAATAAAACACAAACTTGAACAAAAACAGAATTAAAAAAACCACCAAACCCAATAAGCCACAACTTAAATCATGCTTTATTAAATCTAGGTTAAAAATGTCCCACTTCAGTTGCACGAACAGTTCAATCCAGGAGATGCAACCCTGGAAAGACCAATTATTTCACATCCTAAATTAGCATAAAAATCGAACTGACCTACAAGGAGTGTGATGAGGGCTCAGCTAAAAATACCAACACAGAAAGTGTTGTAGGTTCTATCCTTCTCCTGTCATAGCTGAGGAGGAAATTCCCTCTGAGCTCGCTTGGGTCAGTAATTTACCCTTTGAGCTTTGCGTTCCAGTTAACCCTATCATCGGAATTTCTTCCTCCTTCAGCCTCAGTCACTCTCAGTCTCTCTTCTTCCTGAATTTTTGCTCATCTGCTTGCAGTTTTGTCCTCTTTCCCTGGGACCATTCCATGTATTTTCGTTCTGTTTCTAAATGATGTTATGTGCCCTTGTGCACTGATGGATCACAGGAGGGAAGGGAGAAGCGGGAAGTGTGTGCTCGGAGTCAGGAGCAGCGTTACAAGCATGTGTCTGCAGGGTGGCAGTCACAGAGCACACACTTCACTGCCAGCTGCAGGTGACACAGTCCTAGAGGCAGGATGTAAACCCCTCCTGCCTGGAATAACAACATGGGTGTTTCACAGTCCTCACCTACAAAACAGATTCAGAACAGAAAATATCTCTCAATTTATACCACACAAAGAGGGGATTCTTCCCACGTGACCCTCGTGTCTATGGAAAATGCCATTATAAAACAAAGATTGCATCCTGAAGTGACTGCTGCAAGCTTGAACTCTCTGTATTGCTGTAAAAAGAAAGCCTGATTATTCCCCAAATTAATATGTTACAGAAGTCTCTTTTTATTCTGTCATAGGGTTTCTGGAGGAGAACTCTTTGAACGAATCATTGATGAAGACTTTGAACTGACAGAGAGAGAGTGCATTAAATACATGAAGCAGATTTCAGAAGGAGTTCAATACATTCATAAGCAGGGTATTGTCCACTTGGATTTGAAGCCAGAAAATATTATGTGTGTCAACAAGACTGGTACAAGTATCAAACTCATTGACTTCGGTCTCGCAAGAAGATTAGGTAATGAATTCTCTGCCTGTCTCAGTATCACAGGGGGAAAGGGAAGGACAAGCAATAATTCATGCTACCTGTATATAGAGAGTAAATAGATGTTTCCTATAAATATTTCTGGTTTTAGGAAAAAATAGAAAAGGGAAGAAGAAGACATTCAAGAATGAGAGTAGGGCACCTCATCTTCAAGAGGAGTTTGCAGTGAGGTGTACAGAATCTATCTGCTTCCACAGCAAGGGATCTCTGTAGATTCCACCTAAAATACACAGTAATGCTAATATTAAAAATATTTAAAATATTTAATACTAATATTAATAATATTAAAAAATATTTACATTTGGTACCACAAAGCACTAACTCTCCAACTAAATACTTAATGAATACTACAAATCCTTGAAACGTTTTTAACAGCAGAAATTAAGGCAATGCTCTAGAAGCCTTTCAGATAATTACAGTAATTTTATATTTTCCTGTCATTTTTATCATTTCTTATCTTAAATAGTAGGATATTCTCATATATGTTAAACATCAGAGGAATTCTATAAAGAGCTGTGTAATAGCACGACTTAAAAATAATGCAACAAGGGGAAATTCCATTTGACAAACCCTTCATCTTCCTAAGCTGCTTTTTAGCTGCTTTCTATCATTCATTTAGGTCTAAGCTTCCAACATGATCTGCAACTTGAAAGCCAAAGACCTTCAAAGGTTCTTGTCTTCATATTGTTCAGCTCTAAAAAGCAGCCCTTCAGTTGTATTTTCAGTGTTAAACAATACCAACATCCCACACTGATCCTTTTTCATCTTGTATTTTCACAAAAGAAATAAAAATCATTCCAGGAATTAAAAGGAACAAAAATAGTTTATGAACCTGTTACACTGGGAGACCTGAGATTTGTGGCTTTCCTGACATTTATTGGTTGGGACAACTTATATGAATTCCTACTCTCTATATAATGGAATCCACAGCTGTATTCTTCCTTGAAATCTTTTGCCTTCCCTCTTTGAAAAAGTATTAATTTAAAAAATTGTAATACTTACTTAAAAGTAAATAATTATTTTTTGAGAAAGCACAGGTGAAATAGTACCACCTGCCTTTTGTTATTTGCCTAAATGCAGCTCATCCTACTTCTTTTGACACTTAAGTAAAAGACTACTGCATTCCCAAGAATATAATTTTACTAAAACAAATGAGGAATGGTTTGTTGAATGAATAAGGGAAAATAAATCTGCTTTGAAGAATTTTAGATTATGTTCTGGTCCAAAACTGTATTAAATGAATCTTGGTCACATGGACGCTGATAACTCAGAGATAATATGTTTATTTTATTTATTAAAAAAAAAGATAATAATTGCCATTTCTGTTCCTTGACCAATGTAGAGCCAGCAGTGTTCTGGGAACATGAACTGATTTAGTTCTTGTTCAGGAAACAGATGAACTGTTAAGTTCCAGTGCTGGTGTTTTTGTGTGAGAGATGTGGGAAAGATTTTAGCCCATGATGTTCCAGCTGTCAGCCTGAAAACTGTACATTTACTGCTGCACTGAGTGGACTTCATCAACAAGAGATATAAAGTAAACACAGAATGGCCTTTTTATAGAAACTTCTTCAGCTACCTTTTTAACTTCAGACCACAGTTAAACCCACGTTTAGCAAACAGCAGATCCTAGTTTCAGCAGCCTGTTCACCTCCATCAGCTTTCCCACTTTTCTCTTAATCTTGTGGCATCCCAGGGCATGCCAAGGCTGACACCAGCTTGTGAGCTGCTCCAGTCATGCCATAGCTGGGAAATCTCTAAGCTCCAGATAACTTCTCTCAGTGTAGAAGGATGAGAGCTGTGGGCACTAATGCTGATTCTGATTTTACAGCACTCTACATTTGTTTGGCTTAATATGCTGCTAATTCTTGCCAGGTTCCATTGTAGTTATTTGCTCTTCATCAGCCTGCCATTCCGGGTAACTCCACCGTGGGTGGCATTCCCTAGGAAGAGAAAGGTCCTTTCCATCCCATGCCCAGCAAGCATAAGCACTGTTTTAATTGCAAAAAACAATTGTAACATTTCAGTTGAGATGGTTTCCAAGAGTAGAAAACAGCTTTTACTGTTTCATTTACTGACAGAAATAGCTAAAAACACTTCACTAATGCCTGCTTCTTGCCAGTTGTCTTATGTGGTGCACTGAGGGCACATTCCTCCCCCTTGTGCTCCTTCAAGCTTTGGGACTTGGAAATTGGCTGTCAAATTCACTTTGACATTGATGGATGTGGGATTGGAGCCCTCATCCTACAGACCTGACTCTGACTGGGCAGACACTGCTCAGCCAAGGGATTGCTGAAGGGAGCAGTGGCTGATTCTGCACTTCAACTTCTGAGATTTAACTTTTTGTAACTAGTGCAAACTAGTGCCTGTAAATATTCAGTGTTTTGATCACCTTTAAAGATTTTAGGCTCAGCTCCTTCTGCAGTCATCTTCTGCAGCTAATTAGTTCTCTTGCACTGTCAGGAAATACCAAAGCTGCAGTGGGATATTTTCCTGACCTTTTTTGGTGTGCTGAGGAACACATGTAGAAAATTGTTTAAGATAAACTTCTTGACGAGAAAGAGAATGGTTTTTGAGTACTGTAAAGATATATTTTTTAATCAATTGATTATATACAGTGTCAGCAACAGTTTCCAGCTAGCTTGTCAGCTTTCTATCTGAACTAAGGGATATCCAAACACAGATCTTACTTGTGTACTAAGCTTGTAAACAACTGGGTAAAGACTTGACATATTACTGCATAGAAAGGGTCTTACTCTTTTCCTCTTTTTTCTTTTATACACAGAAAATGCTGTGTCAGTTGTTTCACACTGTATGCTTGCACTCAAATGCCATGTTTCAAAAAAACCCCCACATTTCTCTGACCTGTGGGCAGCACATTTTATACACCAGCCTTTTGCATACACAATTGCTCATGATAGTTTACACAGTGCACAGAAAAGCCTTCAAACTTGGATGTGAAAATCTGAGCCTGACATTTGGATCATGATGAAGCTTTTAGAAAATAGATTCACTGTGATAAATTTCAGTACTTTCTAATAAGGACAGTTTGAAAAAAATGTAAGTGTTGACTTTAAAATGAAGGTGGATGGGAAGATGGGATCTTAGGCTTCCTGTTGACACTTTGAAAAGGCAGGTGCTCTCCCACTCCTCATTGCCACTGTGGAGAACACATTGCCCTTCTTTTAGGCTAAATTATTTTAGATGCTGTGTTAGAAAAAGTTTCAACATTTTGGAGTAAGAAAAGTCTGGTTATGTGACTGGAGGGATACTGTGGAATACTTTTTGAATGTGCTTTTTAAAGGATAATCAGAGAGCAGGAGGGTCTTGATGTTGGTGAATTTGCATGGGAGGATCTGGGTAATTTCCTGCAGCTGCTCCCAGGCATTCTTCTCTCTGTTTCTGTCTCTAAAAATGGTGGGAGTAGGGAAAAGATGTGAAAATAATGTTTCTGCCATTAATTTACAATAACCATACCTGAACAGAGCAGAAAAGGGTGTCACAGCATTTAAAATGGAAACTGGCACAAGTGCAAGTGAATTGTTGTGGTTGTGCTCAAAAGCTGCCTCAAGCATGGTGTTCAATCATTAGGCAAGTTATTAACCCCATACATATTTTAAATTTCATTTGGTAAATTGGGGATTTGTGTACCTCAAAAGAGCACTAGCTCAGGTGATTTCATGAAATGCTTTAAGAGCTTTCAATGGAGCTAAGTTTGGGAGTGGAGTCTGTACTGTGATCAGTATTTATGTTGCAAAACTTGGTAAATTAAGTTCTGGTAAATAAAACTGTTCTATCCAGATTCAGTGTTGTGTACAGGTTACTTCTTTTGTAGACTCCTCAAAACTTTGATTTGCTGTTGTTTGAGGATTTTTTAGCTTTTCTCTTGGTTACAGAGCTGCAAATCCCTGTACTCCTGGTAACCTTAACAGGAGCAGGACTGGGATGTGTTACATCTGTTTGCCTTCCCATCCATATCTGTTTTGTTTAGATGGTAATCTCTTTGGGAGAGCAATGGTTCCTCATTAGGACATTCTACTGTGCCTAATCTGGCTGCTGCTCTTGCACAAAAGATAAACCTAATGCAATGAATCTCACTTAAGGCATACACTGATGGTGCAGGCAGCTGTGCAGACTGGACATGAGTTTCTCAACCTAAATCCAAGGCTGTTTCAAGTCAGACACAATTTATATTCAGACATTTTTATATTTTTACAATACAATTCTATTACTGGGATGTGGGGTTTTTTTCCCCCAGTCCCTAAACTATTCCTTAGTTTCCTTTCTTCCTGATCTTGCTTATTCTTTTCTTCTTCCCATCAGATTTAGAACAAGCACTGATAAAAATGAGCCTGCTGAGATTTACCTAAGAATTTCTAGCTTAATGACTGGGTTTCACAGTATACTAGAGGGTAGACATATCACTCACTTGCACACTGGCAGCATAATCTGGCAGTACTTGGTTATGAACAGGTTTTTCTCTTACCTCCATCACTGTATTTTCCAGCAGGGCAATACTGGTGGGTCAACACAAGGAGAATGTCAAACCAGTTCATGTGTCTCATGACCTCATTTTTCAGTTCATATTGGTAGCAGTAGCTTCTCTGTAGACCATTTTAAAAGCATCCACTGAATGTTTAAGCAGAGCAAATCTAGAATACCTGTGCTACAGGCCAGCTGAATAGGAGTTTGGAACAGCTGGTGGTTTGTGCTTCCCCTTCACTACAGGTGTGCTTGTAGGCAGCCTGGTTTTGAGGGCATGCCCAAGTCCAGTTTTACCTGTGAGGTAATGATCTGACTGGTGCACATCATCTGCTCCTCCTCCTCTTCCACTACTGGCCTCACTTCAAATTTAAGAGGCATGCAACCCACTATTGATTTTCTTTCTTGTTTACACCAGAAGAAAATGTGTTGGATTGAAATAGTTATTTCCTATTGTTATAATTTTAGCACTACTGGTTCTTTTTACCACAACATGCAGAGCCTCAGGCTTTAAAAAATGTTCAATAACATGTGAAGACTGGAGCTTCTTTCTGACACTGGAGTCCTGCAGTTCTCTTGTGCAACTGATAAAGGGATGGAGGCTCAAACACTTTTTTATTTCAGGATATACAAATCTGAATTAAGTACTGATGGCTCTCCTTTTTCGTAGATTTCGCCTTGTGGAAGCTCCTTGTAATAGGAACATTCTTATCTGCCTTATACAGTGCTGTGTGCTTGAGGATGCTTAATAAATAATTCTTTATTGCTAGACATGTATCAGCTAAGAAAACAGCAATTTGGTCATCGTTTATTTCTTCTGATACAAATCTTTAACAAAATCACAAATATTAGGGCAAATCTGGTTTTCCTGTTACTGGACAGTAACTGTTTTTTAAAAATCTCCATGCAACAGTTAATGGTTTTCTCTTTCATTCTTCACAGAAAATGCAGGCTCTCTTAAAGTTCTCTTTGGGACACCTGAGTTTGTGGCTCCAGAAGTGATAAACTATGAACCTATTGGATATGAAACAGATATGTGGAGTATAGGAGTTATCTGCTACATTTTGTGAGTACTTTTCTATTCTTAAATTCACAAATCCTGACAGTTGCTGAACATACAAAATTTTCATCAACTTCTGAGGTTTTCTGGCCTTTTTTTTTTGTTTAATTAGCAGCTCCAGCATGTTTAATACAACTTCACTGTTCTCTAAAGGGTTCAACTGGAAAACTGCAGAACTGGCAGTTCTGGAAATGCAACTATTTGTTGTTGTACCTCTTACATCATAAACCAGCAATGCTTCATCTAATTTAAAAAGACAATGTGACTGTTTTATTATTAACTTCAAACTATTTTTCCTTTCCAGATGTTAAAGAGAAATATTTGAGCATGCACTAATAACCAATAATTTTCATTCTTTTATTCCATGAGAGAAAACTTTAGTGAAACATTGGGGTCCCGTGGGACACACAAATATCTCAGCATTACCATATCTGTTCACAGTGCATTTTAATTTATTACCAAGCACAAGCCACTGTATAAATACATTTTATAAGCAGCGTGGATTAAGCTCGTGGAAACACTTCAGAGGATGGTTGGCTGCAGCTCTTGGTTACATATTTGAGTATTAGATTTGATTTTTATATATTAGTCGATGCAGTATGCTTATAAACATCAGTCAGTCTAGAGAAATGTATATGAAAATAGTATCTCTATGCCCAGACCAACAAGTGGTTTTCTTCCAGCAGTGATTTTACACATTCGATGCCATATAAACAAGTGAAAAGAGAAGCTTAGTTTCTAGCATGGTTCCTTCTCCCTTGTTCCAGCTTCAGTAGTAAGTCAGTGACAGATCTGCTTTGCACTGGTTCTTTTAAAAGACTCCTCTCAGTGCCTTTCTTCCTTTATTAAAGAGTCCCCTCTGCCCTGGCTACCCTGCTCCTGGACACCTGGCAATGCACAGTTGTTTGCCTCACTTCTACTCAGTCCTAATGTGCTCCTGCTTTTCTCATGAGCCTGCACTTGTTCATGCTGTTCCCATCTCCAAACCAAGCAACACAATTTCCTTACTTGGCCTACGCAAAAGCTACCACATCGACTCCCTCTTACTCCCGCAAAGACTCGGAATATTTCTGTTATCTTCAGTTTCAGATGTGAAGTGCGCTCCACGCTTCAAGGTCACTTCGCTCTGCCAGTTTATTTACAGGACTTCTATTTTCCATTCACTCCCAAGCACTTCTTTCTACATCTTGAAAGCTCCTTCGGAGCGTTCGGCAGCTCCAGCCCCGCAGCCCGCCCAGGCAGCGGCGCTGCCCAATGCCCGCGGCGGGAGCTGCTCCGGGGCTGGGAACGGCGGCGGTGCCGGGAGCGGGAGCGGGACTCGCTCGGTGCTGCAGCGCCGCCTGCAGCCCGCCCGCTCCTCCCGCGCGTTTTGGGACGCTGCTCGGCCTGCGGGGCCCTTGGCTGTTGTCAGCGCCCCTGGCGAGTGTCCGTGTGCTCCCAGTCTGAGCAGCGAGGCACAAGGCGCTGCTGGCACCGAGTGCTCCCGGGGAATGCAGCCAGGGCGGCACTGCTGGGAACAGCGGCACCGGCTGACACACAGCGAAGGGAACAAGTGGGGAAAAGGCGACATGTCTTGCCCAAGACCAGTCTGCTTCTTCCCAGTTTCTCTGTGCCAAGCAGGATATTTGGATGCTGTGCCATTCAGCTGATGGGGTTGGGTGGTGCTGCACTCATTCAGCTGATGGGATACGACTTGTGAAATATATTACGACTGCTTGTTTGCTAAGGTATGTTTAAGCTCATTTAACCCATCATGAGGGGAAATCTCTTGAGGGGGAATCTATGCTATTGCCATAATAATAATTAGCAGTGATAATCAGCTGTTGTCTTTCTTCCCTTAAGAATAAAGTAGCAGAAGTTAGGGAAGACCCGTGAGTCATCACTTGGACTTTATCTCTCCACCCCAGCCTGACAGAGGTTCCCCATCAGTCTTAACTTTCTTACAGCCCAGCTATTTTTACAGACTCACAACTATGAGCCATTATCCAAAATGAACTATCACATCATCATTACAGAATGCAAATAAAAGTCAATGAGAACTGCATTTCTCTTTAGTTGCAGCTCTGCTTTCCCTTTTTGATTATAAGCTCAGAACTACCAAATCTCACACCTGAAGTGCAAGACACACTCACTTGGTGTCTGTCCCACACACCATCACTGTGCATCCCCTCTCCCCTGCCGTGGGAGTGGGGCCATGCAGGCAGAGGAGAGCACAAGGGCAGCTCTGCCACAGGCAGCTGATGGCCCAAAGCTGCTGTGCCCATCTGTCCAAGGGAAACAGCAGGGAGCACAGGACAGCATCACTTGACATAAAACCTGTCTAGAAAGTGACTGTGTGTCCATGATGTGCTGCACAACAATGAATACAAACTGGCTTTAGCAGAGAGTGAGTGAGTGAAGGGTCTTCCCTGCAGAAGAATAAATGGTTGGGATGTAATCTTAAGTAGGACAGGGTGACAGCACTCCTCCAAAACCCTGCAGCAAAACCTCTCCCCAGCCCTCTGCTATGCAGATGTAAGTACAGATATTGCACTCCCTGCTGGGATACTGCATCTGCCTTCCTTATGGCAAGACTGATTAAATTCCATCCTACAGTTCATGGGTTCCCCTTCCACATTTCTAAACTACATATTAAATCCTTTTAATCTTCCTGGATAACTTATTCAGTCCTGTCTCTTCATCTGTCTTTGTTCTTCCTTAAATTTCTGTTTGTATTCTCCACCTCATGTTTTTTATCTTCCACTTTTATCTTGTACTCCGTCCTGTTCTCCATCACAGTACTGTTCCACATACTTAAGTTGATCTATTGCCTTTGAAATAACAGGCCACAAATATTATAGCTTGTGTATATCATCTCCATTTATGTCTATTTCAGTGTTTCTTTCTGCATTTACAACAATCTTTATCTAATGAAGGTTAAACCTCCTGAATTCTTTCCAACTCTTTCTGTTCCATTTATTCTTCTGGGCATTGCTGAATTTCCATGTTTTTTCTATTTCTAGTTCTTTTCTGATGATCAATTTGGATAGTCATTGTTTTGAATATTTAGTGATCTGAAACAATTTCTAGTTTTTGTTTCAAACCAATTTTCAGTCTAAGGTTTCAGCACTGCATGGGTGTACATTGAATGTGGATTGCCCTTTTCCTTCTGGCACCAAAGGATCCGAGTTGTTCCAGAGAGGAATTGTCTGTGGCTGATTCAAACCCCTGCTTGCATTCCAATGGTTTTCCTTGCTCTATCAATGCCAGGCTGTGTTTATCTTTTCAGCGTAGTTGATCTCTGTCAATTGATGTTTTTTAATATACTTTATCTTAGGCTGTGTTTCAATATCACATTTGATCTTGCTGTTCCCTTCAGCACCTTCCTAAGAGCACACACCCCGATTCTTCAAACATTCCCTTTCCCTTTTATCCATTGTGTCGTTCATCACTGCTGTTCCCCCTCCCTTGTTTGGCAGTTTGGGTTGGTTGAAAGATCTTTCAGCATCGTTCATCTTTTGGGTGTGCTGGCTTGAACCTGGATAAAGCCAGGCACCTCTGGCTAACTCTCGGCTCTATGTCATATTAAAAATTTATACCTCTTTGTGTTAAAGATGTGAGAGCACTCCTTGTTCTTTCCGCAAACCAAGTTAGGAAGGCTTTAAAGTCAGACTGTACCACTCAAAAGAAAATACTTTATTTGTTGAGTGGCACTGGCAAACTGTGGTTCCTCATTAATCTACTGGGCATGTGAAACAAGGAGGAGAACAGCAATAACACCCTTGCTTCAGCAATGAGCTCTCTTCCTTTACATGACCTCAGTGATCTGCTTCTTCCAGAGAGGACCAGTGTGGGCTAAGTGTCCCATGGATGTGTGTCCTTCAATATCCTCAGACTATTTATTTGCTTTAGTTTACTTGAAAAAAAAAATAATTCTCTACATGATCTCCAGGGTGCAAGTGTCATCATCACATGCTTATTTGACATGCCCTGCACAGGTTTATCAGAAGCAGATACCAAAATCCATTCATACTGAGATCTATTACTTTTTTTGTACTGCCAATGCAAGGCAAAGCCTGTAAGGAGGAGCTGGTGCCAGCAGTCCCAGGTTGGTGCAGCAAGCACTGCTTCCAGAGGAATGCTCACAGTCTGACCCTTTGAGACAAGCAGCAAAGCCATCTTCCCTGGATTACTGGGAGTCTTAATGCAGAGATTTCCAGTTGAAATGTCATGGTGTTTGCTACATAAGCAATGAAATTTGCATCCACATTGAACCCTTTTCATCTAACATTTCTAAGTCTGCACTCAGAGCTTTGTTAGAACAGACCAATAAATGTTAAGGAACTACTAGAGGATACAATATATTTCTTCTTTATTTAGAAGTGGAAACTGAGAAAGACTTTCTAAACAAATGGTTCTTAACATGCCAGGAAGATGCCTGGTAAAGTAGCTGGAAAAATGTTTTCAGTAAACAGCCTGCTGCTTGTCTAAGAGCTTAACTTCACAGTGTAAGCTCAGCGTTAATTTTGTGGAGCAGTAGCTCATCTTTATCACTTCAGCATTCCAAAAAGAAATTGTTTCCATTATCTGTCAAAAGAACTGCTGGACCATTATTACTTTAAATGGCTATTAAGGAATGAACAACCAAGACTTCAGTCAGTGAAATCTGTGCTAGAGATAAAAAATTTCTGGCTATAATCTACACTAGTTGCTGGATTTTGTTTTCTGACTATAGACAAGGATCTGGTTCTCCTTAGAAGTATTTCCACAACAAGGCAACTGATTGACAGTGTAAAACTGTAGTAGAGAGAGAAAATTATTTTAGATGTGTAAATCTGCAACAGCACATTCAGAAATACAAAAATAGATTCATTGAAATGTTTGAATGGGCACTGTTACACTGGTCAGAAATGACAAAGTGAGGGGAGGCTTAACTGAGATCCAGCTGGTAATTTACCAAAGGTATGGGATTGAGCAATCCTACAACAGCATTTAATATTTTATCAGATAATTCTGTTGTACAATTCTAAAATTTAAAAAAATCAAATACACACGCACACAAAAACAAAAACAACAGCCAAAGAATTTTTCCCCTTCTCTAATCTTCTCATCCTTTAATTTATCCTCACCCTTCAAAAGCTGTGTGGGACATGCAGTACAAGCACTGCCTCTGAAAGCACCACGGAGCAGTGGTGTTTCCACATGAAGCAATGTACCTATAGCAGGTTTTTTAGTATGCATATGATCTCTCACTACTGCAGCTTTAACCTCTGGAAACAGGCCAAAATCTTGTCCACTGTAGTGCAAGAGCTGCACAGCACTGTTTGTGGTAATACTGTGCAGAGGTCACCTCCGACATACCTCGATCAAGTATTGAAGGGAAATGGGATTGCCATTGCTCCGGCTGCCCAAGTGCATCCTCTGGAAGCTTAACTGGATGAAGAGAAAATGCACATCCCCCTTTTGACAATGAGCTAAAGGAATACTTCACACACCTGTCATTGTACAAGCTGCTGGCTTGGCTGAGAGTGTTGTTCTTACCACAAGGTAAAAATGAGACAAACCAGCAGTCAGCATGTGGAACCCACAATCAGAGCTGTGCTCTGCATGAGATTTTTTCACTTGCTAAAACATTATGGAGAGCACTGAGATTGTCATAACTGAGCAGATGTTCAGATGTTGGAGAGGAGGTGGTTTTAAGGCCCTGCAGGAATGCTTTGTGATTCCAGGACAGAGATTCCTGTGCTTCTGGGATGTACCTGGCCGTGAGGGCTGGAGGGGTGCGGGCAGAGCAGAGCCATGTGCCAGCCCTGCCGTGCTGTCCTGTCAGGCACAAACCCTCTCTCCTCCAGGAAAGCAAGTGTCAAACACAGGGAACAGGTAAAAAGGCTTTATGGGGGCATTTCTGGTACGTTCATCTTTCAGCTTCTGGTAACTTGTGCCTCTTGTATCTTCATAAATGCGTTTATGCCACCTTACACATTTCAGTGTCAGGATTCACTGTTGCATTCGAGTGCACCACATAGAATGGTAAGTAAGACAGCAAATACATTCTGTTCTGATTTACCTTGTTCTGCCTGAGAATAAACAAACCTTTTATCTTCAGCTCATGTATAATTACTAAGAAGTTTCTGAAGTACACACATAAGATTCTAGAGTCTGCTGTACTGCACACAACTTCCAGAAATGGTAAAAGATTTAGTGTCTGCTCTGAGTGAGACTTCAAAGAGTGTGTGTTTCTGCTTTGCTTGTAAAATAAAAGGCTTAGGAACAGATCAGATTTTGAATGTAATAAGATCCTAAAAAGAAGCAAAATAACTTTTAAGGAGATCATTCTAATATTATTAATCTAATAGCTCACTTTATTTGACCCCAATCTTTTTTTAACTAGTCTGTTCTGTGATATTCACTGGCACCATGATATTAATACAGTATTATTTCCATGTAGTGTTTTCAGAACCATAATAAGTTACAGTTATTTTTCTAGATTTAAAAGAAAGGAGTAGCATTGGTTAACACAATTGTACAAAGAAATCAAATAAAGCCTGTGAAAATTCATGAAGAATAGCTTATTCTGTAAATAGCATGCCAGCAGGACCTGGAAAAGTGAATAATTTGTCATTCTAAGGACTAAGCAACCTTTCACCTCTAAGGTTTTACTGGAAGTGTGATATATACAGGCATCAAAAGTATCCAGATGCACAGTGTAATAAAGGATAATGCTCGACTGGAGAAAGAGACTGCAAAAATGACACCATGATGTTCTGTAATTGCCTTTTACTGGCAGTTTATCTGGTATATTGTATAAAAGCTCAACCTTGGAAGCTCAGCTTAGGTTATAGGAGAGCATTATTTCCATTTCACACATCATCGTGATGGATGGAGAACATAAAGACCAAATTACTTCTGGATGCATCTGCATAACTCCACAGCCTGCAGTGATGCAGCATTGTTTTATCTGTCTGTATAATTCAGGGTGGGTTTGTTTACAAAATAGCCCTGTGGATTTCATTATTTCATTATGCATCTTTCTTCTTGGGGTCTCTCTGCAGGAGGAAATGGAATAAAATGTACAAAACCCCCCTTGGTTTGACAGTAAAGGAAGCAAAATCACCGTGAAACTAGATGATGTCCAGAAGTCCCTTCCAACTCTGACAATTCTGTAATTCTGAGGAAATGTCAGGGGGGAAAAAAGGATATTCCATTGAATTTGGTGTGGAAAATCCAGTATTAGTTATGCAGAACTAGATAAGTCATTTAACAAACTACTTTGCTCCAATTTCACCTAATCCTAATTCGCCTCAAAAATGTCTTGGGAAAAGAGAAGGAAACTAGAAAAATGTGCCGTTCAGTTTTGCTGGCAAAACTCTAGTTTCCTTCCCATTAGACTATCTGTAGTTAGAGTCCTTTTTAATTTAATTTAGTTTTTAAAGCAAGCTTTTATTGATAAAGAACTGCAGAGCATGGGAGATGTCACACGCGATTTTGGCTTGCTGCTCTGGTAATTTGCAGATTGACGTGGTTTGTTCTGTGTCTGTGTCTCTTCCCTCCCCAGGGTCAGCGGACTTTCTCCTTTCATGGGGGACAACGACAACGAAACCCTTGCCAATGTTACCTCAGCAACGTGGGACTTCGATGATGAGGCTTTCGATGAAATCTCTGACGATGCCAAGGACTTTATCAGCAATCTACTCAAGAAAGACATGAAGTAAAGCCGCCGGACTTACTCGCTGCGCTCTCTGTGTTTGCATTTAGCGGGAGTTGCCGTTCGTGTCTATGGTGGATCCCCGCACGGCCGCAGCACCTCTGGCCATGCTTTATAAGGAGCTGTGCGTGCCCGCCTGGGCAGCGCTCTTTGTGTCGCTCGCAGGCTGCAGGGGCTGAATGGGGCTTTGGCTTCCCTCCCCTCGGGCGAGGGGCACCCGGGGCTTTTGTGCGGCCACCGCGATCCCCGCTCTTGCGTGACACACATTCCTGCGTGACACCTTCTGTCTGGCTCTGAACGGCTTGCAGTTTTGCCTTGTGTCGCTTTTAAGTGTGGCACCTCTGAGCAGGGAGCTTCCCTATAAATGTAGTAAAATTGGGCAAAAAAAGAAAAAATCAGAGTTGGAACCCCTGTTTGCAGAAGTGTTTGAACAAATCAAGGAAAGGAAACATACTTCTTCCAATGAGTTTGCAAGTGGATGGATGGATGGAGAACAGAGGGTTATTCACATGTGCACCCTGAGCAAAGTGAAGAATAGGCGTGGCAAGAGATTTGGACATTTCTGTTGTGTTAGATCTTCAGGAGGCTATTAAGTGGTGGGATGGGGAAATCTCTGTAAGTGAAGGAAAGGAGATCTGGGACAGGGTTCTGCCAGCATGAAGCATCTGAATCACTGCCATTGTGGCTCTGCTGTATGTGTCCCATGCCTAAAAAAAAAAGGCTTTTCCTGCTTTGTTTTCTAATGTTTTATTAACACTTAAAAATGCTTTTCTTTTTGAGTTTTCTCTAAAAAAGATCTACAGAAATTGTGAAAGCGAGTTTAAGACGTTAGAATGGCTGGGAAAGCAAAACCATGTGATCTTTGTTGCTAAATTTAGGAAACAAAAATCTTCTCCCAGCAAAGAGAGCACAAAATAATGTTAGAGCAGGTAGGTTCCTCTCTTGTTGTTGGCAACACTGACTGGTCTTTTTATACAAAAACAGGAGTCGCTTAAATTGTACTCAATGTCTTCAGCATCCCTGGCTGCAAAAAGACACCAAAAACATGGAAGCCAAAAAACTTTCCAAAGATAGGATGAAGAAATATATGGCCAGAAGAAAATGGCAGGTAATGAACAGGACATGGAATTGGGCTGTATATCCTAATAAGTCTCTTTATTTTAAATGTTTATGATTCTGGGGAATGCGTCACATCAGCTGCTGGTGAAAGCTTCAGCATGGCCAGGGTGGGAATGCAGGACAGCTCTGGCATGGCCAGGGTGGGAATGCAGGACAGCAGGTCTGGTTCCTGCAGTTGGGCAGTAGGAGGGTGCACAACTGCAGGTGGATTACACAGGATGATCCCATTTCAGGCTCCTGAAAGGTATGAGCTCAAGTATAGTTTTTTCTGCTCTTCTGGGGGTATGCCTCTCTCCCTTCCCTGCCCTCTCCATGCCACTGAGAGCTGGAGGATTGTGTAATTCTTAACAAACCGGAACAGTTCAGGTAAAAGTTACCTGTCTGGCCTCCCTAAAGGTACCTTAATTTGTGGCAGTTTCATTTCTCTAAGCCAAGAGTTCTGTCTTCTTGGAACTTCCCCAGCTTCCCGTGCATTCAACAGACTGGTTTTCTGTAACACATTCAGTCTGCATATCTTCTTTTTTCCTTATGCTGGAACTGGAGTTGTAGGTCCATCTGTGCCATGCTGATAGCTACAGGAGTTGCTGTGTGAAATCCTGGATCCTTTTGAGTAGCCTACAAAATACTAATTTGTGTAGATCTACCTTATATTCCCTCTTACTTTCTACTCATTTCTTGAAGCTCGTGCAATACAAGTGTCTGCACTACAGCCCTCATAGTTTGAGCATATTTTAGGAGCCTGGTGGTTGATCCTGGGTCCTGTCAGAGGTCTGCTCCCATCATGCAGATGGTGCTTTCTCATTCATTTCATATCAGCTCCTTATGCATGTTGGATGAAATTCAGCCCAGCCCAGAAGGCTGTGGAGAGAGGCGTCGCCCCACCAGGGTTCAGTTCCAGTTACACAGGACAGAGCTTCTCTGCTAGCCCTCCTCTCACACAGTGCTTTTTATCCACAGCTAACAGAGACATTCATTTAGGTATGAGTTCATCAGGGGAAGTTTATATCTGCAACTAAATTTGGTCATTCAGTCCAGCCTGCTCTGTCTCTCCTAGAACAACTGAGCTATATATAAGCAGTTTGTCCACCAATTCCAGTGAGGTTTGCAGAGATCCCAGATAATTGGTCCGAAGCAGGATTGTTGCAGAAATCACATGCCTGTTGGATTGGAGTGATCAGAAGCCTTTTCTGTTATGTCTTAGAAAACAGGCCATGCTGTCCGAGCAATAGGAAGACTGTCATCCATGGCAATGATTTCTGGGATGAGTGGGAGGAAGGCCTCTGGGAGCTCGCCTACCAGCCCTATAAATGCAGACAAAGCAGAGAATGAAGGTAAGGATTTTTTCTGCCCCATATTTTCACCTGTCTCTGAATCAATCCTCCTAAAACTTTTAACAAATTGCTAGAGACCAATCATCGAGTTGGATATTACTGCTCTCTCTCTCTCTCTGTTTTTATCTTCCTATTTTTTAAGAAATCTATCAAAAATTCACTGTTCTTATATCGTCCTGTGATTCAAAATGTCACAGTATAAGCACAGGCAGTAAACTCTTTTCTTTTTAAAGCAAAAGAATTGAGGCAGATTTGTCAGCTGCACTTTCTCTGAGTTTGGGAATGCATGTTTATACAAAGATGACAGTGATGTATTGCCTTCCCATGCAAGCAAGCAAGCAATAAAATATTAACACTTGCTGTAACCATGGCACACACCCTGCATTAACCATGCTCCTCAGACACGGCATTTAAGGAAATGCCTGCATTACTCCCATATGTTCCCAGATGAAATCTGAATTAGTGGTGTGTAACAGTCAGAGGTGCAAATGTTTGACACTGCTGAAAATCAAGCAAGTCATTTTGACAAATCCACATAGACTGTGGGTCTGATGCAAGTGGAGCTCGTTTATCCCTCTGACTAGCAAAAGTCCAGGTTTAGTTAGAAACAAATTCAAGGGAAAAATACTGAGGATTCGTAGCATGGTGGCCCTGTACATCCATTTCTTTCTATTTATGGTCCTTTTCCAGCTGCAAAAGATTGGCACAAACTAAGCAGCCATCGTCCTTGCTGTCCCATTAGTCTGACAGAATTAAGTGAAATAAAAGGTGCTTTCATTACCATTTGGTAATTAAAAACTAAAATACATCCTTTGAGAACATGCCCTGTAAAATTGTTCACTGCCTCTTTGCTCTCCTCCAGATGCTTTCCTTGAAGAAGTGGCTGAAGAAAAGCCTCATGTAAAGCCATATTTTACTAAAAAAATCCTTGACATGGAAGTCGTGGAAGGAAGTGCTGCTAGATTTGACTGCAAAATTGAAGGTACTTGGAATAAGCGTGTCTCTTTCTTTCCTTCCTTGTCAGCTTTCTGCACTGGGCAATTGTTTCACTTTTTCAATTTTTACTTCTGTATTATTGTTGAGTTGGTGCCATTTTGCTTTACAAAATATCTGCATGTCACAGCACAAATGTGTTGCAATAACAGAAATTATTTGGAGCTTGTTCTGTACTTGCCATAGAACAGAAGTCTCCAGGAGTCCACATGTGAATCACTAATTTAGAATAGCAAGTGGGAACTGTCATTTGATTTTTGAGGGAACAGTAAAAGCAAGATGCAAAGTAGAAGCATAAATTCCAATAGTATACTCTTAGAGAGTGCCAGTCAGAGACCAAGAATTGGTCAATTGTCTGAAATGACAGACCAGTTTCAGGTCATCTCAAGATAACTTTAAGCCATACATACATTTTATTAAAGGCAAACAAGTCCCTAACTGCATATGCATGAGAAGTAAAGATAATATTCTTGTGCTGGTCACATAAGTCACATCTAGAAAATACTGTTCTGTTGTTTGGGGGTTTTTAACTTATGAGTTCAAGAAAGAAACCTCAGACTGGAATATGCAAAGTATAAGTTTATGAGAAGAATGTAAGGAGCATGGGCATGGTCAGCCCAAGACTAAAGGCCAAGACCACTGGCACTTCTGCAATGAGACTGAACCTTCTGTATCTCAGTTGTGAATAAAAAATAGAAATTTTGGAAAGAAGAGCTGTGAAAACAAAATGGGTAGGGTCAGTACCATCCTGCATGTGTACAAGTTAATTTATAGTCTTAAAATGAGGAAATCAGAAACTGCCTCATCGACCTTCTGCTTGTTTCTATGCTCCAAATCTTTCCCTGCCTGGGTTTCCTATCTCACAGTGGAGATGTGAGGATAGATTATTATTGCTGATGGAGGCTCAGTGTGAGGGGTACATGCACAAGTACTGCATGGAATAAAACAGATGGATGTACCACGGCTGGTGTCCCAAACTTCACAGGGTATTGCTGTGATGTTCACTGTGTATTAGGGATTCCTGCACTTTATTTCTGCTCAGTGAGGAGTTATCCTCCTCTCCCAGTCCAGAACTTGGCTGAGACCACAAACCTTCAATTTGTTACAGCGGCCAAGAGTACTGTATAAGGGATTGTTCTGCAGCAGGCATTGTACAGCGCTGCTCCGAGGCTCAGCAGAGCCATTTGCTTCACAAAAGGCTCTGAATCTCCTGTTGAGATGCACAATCAAAATGCTTTTCTTAGACTTCCTCACTTACCCTAACAAACACAGAAAAGGAGAGTGCAATGTACAGGACAGGCTGGCTTGTAAGGAACAGATTAGGAGGAGGAAAATTCAGAATAACCACAGCAAAGCAACCTGAGAGGGATACTGAATTGTAAGCCCAAAACAGTTTACCCTTGAAATTCCAAATCTCGGTGCTGGGAACTGTTGTCTGCGGAGAAGCTGCAGTGTAACGTGAGCCTCAGGTGCTCTGTCAGGAGTTCCCCGCTGGCTGATGGCTGCAGCACACAAAAAGCTCTCTGCAGACACTGCTAAGGGACGGGAGGAGGAATCCAGCCAGTACCGCAGCAGTGCTCACGTGCAGTTTTTGCTACTCTTAAAAAATAGTTTCAGGTAAAAGTGAAGTAAAATAGCCTCACATCATCTACATTTATTTTTCCATAGAAGTCAATGAAATATTTGTCTGTCAACACATTGGCACGTCCATACACAGGAATTAGGGCACAAGGTAATGAGTGCTGAGTTAATGCTCGTTTATTGCAGTCGCTGTTCTCTCTCCACTCTTCCAGGCTATCCCGACCCTGAGGTGATGTGGTTCAAGGATGATCAGCCTGTCAAGGAGTCCCGTCACTTCCAGATAGATTACGATGAGGAAGGGAACTGTTCTTTGACTATTTCTGAAGTTTGTGGGGACGATGATGCCAAATACACCTGCAAAGCTGTTAACAGCCTTGGGGAAGCCACGTGCACCGCAGAGCTCCTTGTGGAAACAATGGCAAAAGAAGGAGAGGGAGAAGGAGAAGAAGATGAAGAGGAGGAAGAATGAAACAAGGCTAAAAAAAATATTTAAAGACTCTCCTTATAAGGCTCAGAAAACCAAGTTATCAAAAGCACCTTGTGTGAAATGTAGGTCTTTGGGGGGTTGTTATTTCAGCATGATCAGTTGATACCTGTTAGCTTTATGTATGGGCATTACTTCAAACCAGCAGGCTTTTTAAGTTGCTTGCATGATTGGATTGACTTTAAACAAGCCATCAACTAAGTTGCCCAGACTACTTTTAAAATCAAGTGTATGGAAACTAAGTTATATTCTGAAAATCTTAAAGAAAAATAGTCTATTTACTGAGCTCATTGCTCTTTACCATCACTTTTCTCAGCCAAAACCGCAGCTAAGTTGGCTCCCCAAGATCTGCTTTAAAGGAATTGTTGGCCAGACATGCAGTGAATCTCTCCAGTCCTGAGGAACAGGCTATCCCCTGAGCTGTATCTTCTGTTAGGGAAGGTTTGACACAGCCAGCATTGCAATTTGTATGTTGGCATGGTTCTGTTCTTGTTTGCTTTAAGCAGAGTCTCACCGACCAAACTTCAAACATTTTCACTGCCTCTGTCAGCAAGCTCTTAGTGCCCTTCTATGACTGGCTAGCATTAAACCTCCAGGTGGTTTCCTGAGATACTCCTGATCTTGTTTTTAGCCAGCTGATCCCACTTTGTCATCCTTCCCTTATGGAGCCTGTCACTTCAGTGCAGTTGCAGCTGCCTACTAAGAAACAGACTGAAAACACAAAGACTGAGAATATTTTCTGTGTTTCTGGTCAGTCTAATAAAGACTTATGATTCATATATGCTGCTGTGAAAAAACAGGTTATTGCACAATCTGTGATTTCTCTGTGCATGTCTGTGGATGGAATCCCAGGTTAGTTAAAGTTTAACTTGCATTTATTTGGCAATTGCAAAACAGATTTCAACTGATGATAAGCTGGAAACTCCCACAGATTTTTCGAGTAGCCAAAAGATAGTAGCCTGGATTACAAACTCCTCTATTTTTAGCAATTTCCAAAGAATCTTTAACCTATATAGAACCTATTTCTACCTTATGAGCTTGACTGTCTTGTTTTTGTCTTGAACCTCCACCAGTAAGGCTGTTGTGTTTTTTAAAAACGCAGACAAAACAAAAAAATCCAAACCCCATTTTTTTCTCAGAAATGGTTAACGCACTCAGACTTAGTAACTTTGCTTTCCTTTCACAGTATTGGCACTTTTAAATTTTTTTTTTGTTGTTGTTCAGAGGTAATATCAGAGGCTGCAAGGTGATTATGCATAATCCAAAACCAGTGTGTCTTAAATCTATGTATCATTCCAAAAGTGATTATTTTTCTTTTCCACTTTTTGTGTGTAAAGTGCAACCATTGGCATTTCAAAGGTTACCTCTTTTTAAAAAAGACATTACCTTAAATCCAAGAGTTCTGTCTGTCAGTGTACTTTAATACAGGTGTGTACATTATCAACCTTAGGTTGTTTGATATTACCTAGTTGTGTATGTGTTTCATATGATTTGCTCTTCTACATTCAAAGCTCAACTAATGTGGGTGACACGATGGTTTGTAACTGCTTTACTCTTTGTTGCTAAATTCAGATTGCCAGCATGTCTTTTCTTTTTGATTGATAAAAACCTCTTGTTATACTAAACACAGTATTGCCACAATTCCTTATACAGAAAGGTTTTGAATCTGATTTAAAGCATACAGAGCTTTCCTCACTTTTTTTTTTCCTAATGTTTTAGGCAACAACGGGGTGTATTTTGTACCTTAATAAAAATATGCTAATGTTCTCTCTGTTTGTTAAACCATCAGAATTGCAAAGATGAGACCGCTACGGCTGTAGTTACTCACGGTTCCTAAATAAATACTACCACAAAGCACACTCCTCGTATGCTCTATTGCAGTGTCACCGCGTTCACCTGGCCGAGCCTCTCCTCCTGCCCCGAGAGCTGCTGGCCACACAAACCCTTGAGATGGCAACAGTGGAGCCTCCCTGACATCTGTGGTGCTGCTGCCCTTCTCCTGCCCCAGCTCGTGGTGTGTGGAGGCTGCTCTGCCCCAGGCTGGGGCTGGCACTCGTGGCCTCGTGCTCTGCCACGTCTCCAGCGTCACCACAGGCCTCAGTGGGAACGTGGATGGGGCACCGGGGCAGCTCTGGGTTTGTTTCACAGTTGGGAATTCCCATATGGTGGGGAAACATCGTGTTCTGAAAGACTGTGGGAGCAAGAGAGAAAAAAATCAGGGAAGTCCCAATGTAGATATGGACTTAAACCAATGTTTCTAAACACTGTAAAGGCAGAGATAAGGACCAGTCTGCTTGTGCTGCCTTTATTCAGCCTTCTGCTTACATGCAGCCCACATCACCAGAGACCATGCAGGACCACACAGACTCTCCTTAGAGCAAAGATTGTGCAAACACCCTGCTTGTAGCAACGTGCTTCTTGAGCAAATCCTCAGCCCTTCCAACAGCCACCTTTGCAAGGTGTGCCCCGCTGTCTTGTGAATGTGCCTGGCTTTGTTCAGTGACTGCTGGCTCCCCACTGCAGGTAGGCACACGCCTGAAGCAGGAAAAGGTCTGGCTCTGCTGGGCTGCTCTGCAGGCACAGCACGGTCTGTGGGTACGTACTGGGTACCAAAGCCCACAGCCTCAGAACTGCTGTTCCTGCACAGATCTTCCCTTCCCTCTCCTCCTTCACTAGTCCTTTTGTGTTCCACAGGCTATAAACTGCTTATTTTTCTTCTGCCCCAAGGATATTCCAAGGAGTTTACCATCTCCCTCTAGCTTCCTATTAACATCCATTCTAGTCGGCAGGAAACAATGACCTCTACTTCCAAAATTATGTGACAAGTATCTGATTCAGCTCTGAGCAATTGACTGCAAGCTGTATTTGACCTTGAATTGTTTGTTTTGTTTGAAGAATAGAATTCTATTTCCACTGAAGAAAGATATTTTATATACTTGAAACCCTGTTTCATTTTGCCAGCCATGGTTTAATAAAAGGCATTACCTCTTCTATAAACCTTTTCTTGCTTGTATAATGTCTGCAGAAATCCACTCCTGGGGCATCACAGGGCTGAAACCCCAATAGCAGAGGTTATGCAAGACACTGGCACTGCCTGAGGTGGACCACTTAATTCTCCTTGTATTTCTTTTGTGTGACATTCAGTCTTCTCAAGAGACAATGGAGGATTTGGGGCTGGCTGCTGTTTTTCACTACTTGTGGTTCTGGATTTGCAGAAACTTAATTTACTTAATGACCGTCCTGTCTGACCTCCCAGGCATCCTGTGCACATCTCTGGTTGATGAGGAGACCTTTCCTAATTGCATGTGGGGCATGCAGTCAGCTGGGTCCCTGCTTCCCTTTGCTGACAAGGAAGACAGCACTGGACGGCACAGCCCTCTCCTCTGCAGAGACTATCAGACAGTGCAAGTAAAAAAAAAAAAAAAAAAAGTCTCTATTTGCATACATGAATAATGAATGATTTGTTTCTCTAAAATTTCTTGGTACGTCTATTGAAATATTGCACTAAAACATAGCTGTTTGGAGTTCTCATAAATCATCTTTGCATTTTGAGCCCTATTGTCTGCAAGAGACATGCACATGAATTTATTAGGCCACAAAAATACTCACATGGAAGCAGAATTTACTGAGATGGGGAGTGAGGCTTATGCTGTTATTCTGCAGTGCTCATAAAGGGACTGCACCATGACATGCATGGGAAATAAACCGAGAGATGTTTACAGGAGCGGAGAAGTAACTCCAAGACATGTTTACAATTTCTGTAAGGGAGAAAAAATAAAAATTCTTCTGTTATGGCTGTTCAGAAAGGCAGTTCTGTCTGCCCTGACGAGGATGCCTCGATGTTTGTTGGTGGGAAAGTAATGCTTTCCAGGCTTTTGCTCTTGTAGGAGCTTCAGCAGGAAATGAGTTATAACTTCTCATTCACACAGCATCACAGAATTGTCAGGGTGGGAAGAGACTCTGGAGATCATATCCAGTCCAACTCCCTGTCAAGGCAGGGCCACCTGAGCGGGGACACAGGAACATGTCTAGGAAGGTTTGGAATGTCTCCGGAGACTCCACGACCTGGCTGGGCAGCCTGTTCCAGTGCTCTGCCACGCTTAATGTAAAGTTCTTCATCATATTGAGGTGAAACTTCTTGTGGTTTAGTTTATGGCCATTGCTCCCTGTCCTGTCGCTGGGCACCACCTCTTGACACCCGCCTTTGAGATATTTACGTGCATTAACGGAGATCGCCTCTCAGTCTTCTCTCCTCTGAACTCTATTATAAAAGTGATGAAAACCTACGAGACATTCAAAGAACAACCGTACCAAGTAGCGCTACTACCGTCTCTAACGACACGGCAGGCCTATTTCTCCCTGCAGAGGGGCGCTGTGAACCAGCCCTAAAAAGCGGGCGAGCAGGTCGCTGATCTCCGGCCGGGAGCCCCTCTCTGACCGCCGGGAACGCC